>JACYXH010000685.1:3372500-3437500 GCA_026745465.1 Lota lota | reverse complement strand
TGTGTGTCATCTTCAAATTTGGTTAAGACTGATTTTGTAGTCATGTTAAGGTTCCCAGGCTGTGTTGTTTGTTAAGGCATTCGCATCGATCTAATTATCTCCGCTGTTACATGTAATGTAATTTAACCGTGGCAGTTCTTTTTCCAGATCTTTGCTAGCACACAGCAATTGCTACTGTTATTTTCCTAATGACATCAAGCCATTCCCAAGGCTCATTGGCCGAGCCACAGCCAATAAAAAAAGCGGCCACTAAAACGAGTCACCGGGGAACATGTCTGTGCTGAAGTAAGGGGCATGATTGAATAGATAAACTCTATTGAATCATGGTGCGTTATGCCCAGCAAGTTGCTGTATATTACGCCGTAGTACATTATTTGTGTATTGATGCAACAGCACACAGATCCGTCTCCTAAAGTACCCATTATACTCTTACACAGACCACCCCGCCACCCACCACACAGGGTGACACTATCTCAGCGGCCATTACTCAACAATATATGACTTGAGATGGTACTACCAGTCTCCGTGTATGAGGCGTGCTCCAGAGAAAGATAGGGACCTGACAAGAGAGGGAACAAACCCAGCTCACAAGCCACAAGACGGATGGAGTTATGGAGGCAGGTGGCCTGGGAAGGCCTGGAAGGCCTGTTGTTTGTCAAGCAGGTTGAAGATCAGATGCTATCAGGCTGAGGAGGTGTACGCTGTTTTCTACACACACACACTCACCTCCTGGTCGTCCCCCCCTCCCCATCCCCCTACCCTGCGCGGCGCTCCACCCAGCCCAGCCCAGCAGCAGGGTTTCAGCTCTCGTTCGGCAGCAAGTTTATGTTAAGGATAAAGCGCCGGGCCTGCGGTTGTAATCCACAAGCCGGCCAAACAGAAGGTGTAAGGATTACCAGAGGCTAACTGTAGCCTCTTCAGTTGTTCTGCCACCTCAAGAGGATCCTAATTGTGCTAAATCTCATTATTTATGGCTGGCTGTGGAGACAGCTTTCTGTGGAGTGGCTGGTGTGTCTTTAAACAGATCAGTCACAAGCCATTTCTGGTAATGCCAGCATTAAGTTACATTGCAAGTAAACACATTTGAACACACAGAGGTGTGAGTGTGTGTGGTAAGAAGAAAAGAAAAAAAGCACAGTTATGCACACATTTAGGTATATACACACACACATACACACACACACACACATACTTACAGTACAGGAGGAGAATGCCATTAGAGACTACGGCTGCTCACTGTGTTTGTACTTGTGTGGTTCATGTTTGTGTGTATGTGTGTCCGTGTGGGTGTGTGTGGGTGTGTTTGTGTTGTGTTCGCCCTCATGCAAATCCATTAAGCTGTGTCAAAAAACAATGGTAAAAAAAGATATGACTTGTTTTTTTCTAAAACCTTCAAATCAAATCCTCTTTATATTGAGCTGGCTAGACCAGCTGTATTGTGTCTAAGAGAGAGAATGGGATCGCTTCCAGATATGAACTTCCTTTGTTAGTTACATTGAGAATCCTAAATGGAGACATTGAGCTAGTCAGTACCTTAAGTGCAAGCCTGGCAACAGTGACATCCAAGAGGCTTCAAGAATATAATATTCTTAACGTTCATGCAATTCTTTCAAATCCCCCAAGTGGTATGAAGAGACAAAGCACAGAATAAGAGAGAGAGAGAGAGATAGAGAGAAGGAAGAAGATGGAGAGTACTGATGTGAAACAACACAACAAATACAATGAAAGATGTGGACTTGAATTCAGCTTCCGAATGCATGGAAAAAGAAGAGAAAGCAAAAATAATGAGAGAAATAATATGAGGAGAGGAAGAGGAAATGAGTGTGGAGTCACGTGTCTGGAGCCCACCTCTCTCCAGCTCCGGTGGCCCGGAAGATATAGACCCTGTTTCAGACATGGACAACACAAATGTATTCGGGAACACATCAGAAACAGATGCACGGTAAGGGTAGTGTGAATGCATACGTGTCTCTGACTCCCAGGACACGGTTGTCCCTTACACGATCATTCGCATGTCTTTGTCGTTATGGAAACCACCTGACAACTCTGCTCAACTAATTTAAAAACAGATTATTTGCTTTTCCCCGCATTTTTATTATGGAGGAACATTGTTCTAACAGCTGAACTGAAACATTCATCCCTGGCTAGCTGGTGTGTCTGACGAGAGCCAAAAGTGACACCATTGTAGTTTGGAATGTATTTTATTTTTTAGCAGAGCATAGGTCTCCTTGAGTGCAAGTTAAGTTCTAGTGGTTATCAGTAATTGCCCATTAAGGACAAATCGAGTGTTCTTGGCTGTTTCTGAAGTGAAGGTGACATGTTTATCTGGATATATGTGAACACAGGATTCCCAAGTGTGAATACAGAGGCCTGGGCAGGGTCTTACAGCACTGTGGATGTGTTTGACTCATTGCTGTTTGGAATGAAGGGGTTTGATTGTATAGACTATGCCTCAATCGTCCTGTTATTGCATGTTCAGTGTGTTTGGTATAACACTTATAGCAAAATTATGTCATCACTGTAATAGCTGACAGATTAACCCAAATTGCACAATGGCGAGAGTACCACTTCGATGTTCAGTCAATAATGTAGTGCATGCTTCCTCAAATAGCATATGGCTCAGACTAAGTTTACAGTACACAAACATCACAAGCATGAACAAGAATGGCAAGCTACTGAGGCAAGATCTTCAAGGTATTTTTGTGCGCACCAGATATGATCACCATGAAAGAGTTATTCAACCAACCTGTGTTACATTCTTTCTATATCGAAGATGGTGGCAAACCTCCTCCTCCTCCTCTTCCTCCTCCTCCACCCTTCTTCCTCCTCAACTCCTCTCCTCCTTGCCCCACCTCCTCCTCCTCCATTTCTACTGTCCTCCTAACCACTTCTTCTCCTCTCCTCCCATCCTCTCGTCCCCTCCTCTCATCTCTCCTCCTCTTCTCCTCCTTTCATCTCCTCTTCTCCTCCTCCTCCTCCTCCTCCTCCACTCGTCCCCTCCTCCTCTCTTGCAGTAATCAGTGAGAGTGGAGGGCTGGCTGCCTTATTCTCTCCCCGCCTGCGGTATGTCCACATGCCGTCTAAAACCAGTGTGGAGGAATGTTTGTGTGTATATGTGTGTGTTTCTGTCCATGTGCGAGAGTCTGCAGTAATGTGAACACTAGTGTGTCCTGGTTTATGCATATGTACACATACACAGATATGTGTACAAAATATATTGGGATATAATAAATGTTCCATGGTGTGTGTGTGTGTGTGTTTGTGTGTGTTTGTGTGTGTGTGTGCATGTGTGTGTGTTTGTGTGTGTGTGTGTGTGTGTGTGTGTGCATGCCTGTACGCGCGTGCGAGTGAGTGAGTGAGAGAGCAAGAGAGAGAGAGAGTGTAAGAGAGAGAGAGCAAGAGAGAGTGAAAGAGAGAGGGAGAGAGTGAGAGAGAGAGGGAACATTGGGACAGGGGCTGAAGAGGCCCTGTAAAGGGGAAGAAAACCTGTAGGTAGTTTAGTTGGCCTTCTTCCTGCACAGCATTCTGCAGTAAACAGCACAAGAGATGAAAAGCTTTCAGACCCAGATACAATAAAACACTAAGTCATAAAGCAGCATGTTTGACAGCTGGCCTGATGTTTTGTTCTTACTTTGAAAGGGAAGACAAGAAGGGTCAATAAAGACATGGACAAATAATGAATACATTTATGAATTAGTGTGATTGTTGCCAATTCGATATCGGCCTGTCAAACTCAAACCATAAATGACAAATTACTGATTTCTTTGCTTTGGAGAGTTTGAATATCGACTACACAGGCCGACTGTGTAGCAATCAAACCTGCTGCAAAGGGAGGACAGAGGAAGCGTTAGAACAGCAAAACACTATGACCCAGTTTTACACCGACATTCATCTGTGTTATTTTGTGCTAGAAGCTTCGATCTCATTCATTTAAAACTTAACAGTTTCTGTTTTGTTTGTTTTTTATTCACTAGGGAGAATAGACATCTTGAACTGTTACATTTTGAGATTCTAATAAATGGAATGTTTTTGCTATATTATTATTAAAAGAGAGTGATGTGGAAATCTGGGGACATGACGTACAGAGTGAGGACCAGCAAAGAGAAAGGAGAGAGAGAGAGAGAGAGACAGAAAGGGACAAAAGAGCGAGAAAGAGAGAGAGAGAGAGAGAGAGAGAGAGAGAGAGAGAGAGAGAGAGAGAGAGAGAGAGAGGGACAGAAGAGGACAAGGGAGGGGAAATGGAGATGAGGAAAGAGAGTTGACGTAACTGCAGAGTGCTCATAGAGGCATGCCCACACACACACCCACACACACACACACACGCACACAAACACACACACACACACACACACACACACACATGTATGCACACACAACACCAACATGCCCCCCCCACACACAAACGTGTGAACACAGAGACACAGATATAGACACACACACACACACAAACACACACACAGGCATGGACACAGGCACACACAAACTGACACTGACACACACACGCACACACATACACCCACCCACACACACAGGCATACACCCACATGCCCCCCTCCCCACACACACACACACACATGCGCAGAGACACAGGCACACCCACACCAACACACACACCAGCACACACACACACACACACACTTAAAGATAATTTTGTCTGTCATGCACAAATTCCCCAAAACAAAACAAAACAATCACGCGCACAATCTGGCTCACTAACAGCTTCATTAATGAACTGTGGCTCCCAGACACAAGACACAACACAGGGCTTGTGTTACAAGGCTTTGGCTTGGTCCCCGATCTGATACGCTGCCACGGGAACCTTTGAGAACATAATGGTGCTTGTCCCAAACACGTCACAGCTATGATAACCCTCTTATGAGTCCCCAATCGTGACAACAAATACCTGCCATGTATTGCATTGGATTGTGTTGTGTTGTGTTGTGTTGTTGTGTTGCATCTCATAGTGTAGTTTAGTAGTGTAGAGTACAATCGACTCTATCTATAGAGTACAGTAGAGTACAGTATTGAATACCATTGTATTGAAATATGTTATATTCGGAAGTATTTTACTCTGAGGTGGTCTGTTGTGTTGTACCACGGGAGCACGTTAAGGCGTAAACGAGTTCTGTTATTATTATTACGTAATACTAGGAGTTTCAAATCACTGCAAAACAGATGTGTATGACATAATCAAGCGACACTTTCCTCCATTGATCCGTCATTGTTGAGAAAGATATTGATTCCAAATAGGGAATCACAGCTGGCCCCTTGAAAACCTATTGCCAGTCAAAATTATTCATAGGGAGGAATCCTTCGACAAAAGTATTTTTTTTCACCAAGTTACCTGCTTAGCAGCACTAGAGATTTTCGAGCTATGTGACTTTTTTGATTAGACACCAGAAGTTCATCATTGTTTACCGACATGCCAGGTTTATTTAAAGCGTCACAATCGTTTCCTTGTAATTTAATACATTTCTATTTCTGGTTCTACAATATTTACCAGCTTGCAGTTGTATAAATTTACTCACCAATGTGAGTACAAAAAAAGTAATAAAAAGACACTGTAACTAATTATATTTATCAATAATTCTAATTATAAAACATTATAAAGTAAAAACAAAATAAAACACCAAATAGCTGTTTTTTGTAAGTTTTACATTCAGATTTAATATCCCAGTGCAAACAGTACCATGTCCCTCTCCTGAGCGTCCTTTCTGCTTCTCTCTGCTGCTCTTACCACTCTTGCAGTTGCACTAAGACTCACTTAAACACACATTGAATGACGATATAACTAAAATGCATACCATACTAAGGTATATTGCTATACGTCCCGAAGACAATAAACAATCCATTTTAAATTATTCATTCCCACACCTCCCCCGCATGCTAAACTGTTGTCAGCGGTGACATCATTGAACCCTGACCTGGCTTCTCCTGGTGAGATTATGGGCTCAGGTGCTGGGCAGTGCATCAGTATCAAACTGGTGGTGACCCACCTTGCCCTCAATCTCTCGTCCTCTTTGTCTCTCTCGCTCTCTCCTTTCTTCTCCTGTCTGGATTTGTCTTGAGTTCCCACAAACATGCACACAAGAAATTGTTTGATAGAAAATGTCTCTCTCTCACCATCACTTCCTCTCTATCTCTCGCTCCCTCCCAACTCTTTCCCTCCCATCTCTCGCTTGCTCTCTCTCTCTCCATCAGCCCCTCTATCTGTCTCTCTCTCCTTCCAATCTCTTTCCCTCCCATTTCTCTCTCTCTCTCTCTCTCTCTCTCTCTCTCTCTCTCTCTTCTCTCTCTCTCTCTCTCTCTCTCTCTCTTTCTCCCTCGCTCATCCTGATGCGAGGCCACCACCCAGTCTGACTCCAGCCTGCATCTCTGTTGCCTGGAAAAAGCAAAAGAAACGGCGGTTAACACGCCAGATTAGCTCACAGCCGCTTTCATGAACCCGTTATGACCTGTTCACACCCTCCCCCCCCTCCCCCTCCCCCTCTCTCTAACTCTCTCTCTCTCTGTCGTTTTTCACCTGTATCTTTCTCCCCTTCTACACTTCTATTGAAGATTTAGTTGTAGTCTCCATTTCTATTATTCTCCCAATACTCCTTTCTCCTTTGCTCATTGCATTGCTCTTCATCCTTCATCTGGCACCTCCCACCTTCCTCCCACGTCCTCCCCCCAAACCTTCTCCCCCCACCCCCCAAACCTCCTCCCACCCCCCGTCTTCCAATCTGTCTTTTATTTTCACTTCCTCCATCTTTTGTTTTATCCTCCCTGCTTGGCTCCTCCTCTCTGTACTTGTGCGTGTGTGTGTATGTCTTCGCACACTCTCGCCCTCTTTATAAGGTTCTCTTTATACGGTCCCCATATGCCACTAAAGTTCACAAGTCCCGTGCCTCCCGTTTTCCTCTTTTCTTATTTCTTCTTCCAATTTTTCCCTCTTTTCTTTTTTTTGATGCTCTGACTTTTTGAGAACTTATTGTTCCTCTCGGTGCTGTGAAAGTCCCAGTGAATGGCTTATCGCTTCCCACCGTCTGGGTTGACTCCTATTGGTCAGTGGGAGACTGCTTGTAATACTTGTTGATAGGAATGATGGACTTGGGAATATTATGGACGGCATGTAGGCTCTCCTATAGCTTGACCGAAAGTCTCATCGTTTGAACTAATATGTTTAAAGTCGCAATGTGTAAGATTGAGCCCCTCCCGGTTAGTAGGTAGGAGACTTTTAGAATTAAAAAAACTCACTAACGGTATTCTGTCGACTCTTTTGACAAATGTGACGTGACCTAGCGTAGCTCTGCTGGCTGGTCGTGTGAGTGGGAGGGGTTTTGGGAGTCGATAGTAAGATTATTGTAAACAAAGAGAGAGAGGTGCGGGCTGGCCAGCATTTTTTATTTGTAGAATATTTCAGTTACAGTGTGTGATTTCATTGATAACATTCTTGTAATCACTATTGATCCACATTCACTACAGATATGTCCAGGTCATTTTAAACTACAAGCTAGTTGAAATGTTAAACATTGCGAATTTAATAATAATATATTTAAGTAGATCAGCAAGCCGTCTTCTATCCACATGACAGGTCTTACTCATGCATAGATCAAACCATGGCAAGACTAAATGAGATTTTCCTGTAATTCATCCTCCGTACTAAGCTTGTATTGGATGGGTCAACTAATCCATATCTAGGCCAAAGGACATGTTGGCCCAATATCATACATGTAGACACACAATAACCTACTTAGAAAATAATTATAATTAATAATTATATATATGCTGTTCTGCATGCCCTTTTGTGGTATAATATAATGTGTGAGTTAATGCTCATATCAGATTTTTTTTTGTAATTATATAGTGCAAATATAATGCATATACATATATATAGTACAGACATGACAGAGATTTAGTTTTTTGCTGTAATGTAACTAAATTCCTTGTTTTTTACGTTGAAACAAACGATTAGTGCTTGATATGTTTGTGGCCAAATAAATTGCAATCTGCAGTGCTAATTGAATTAGAATTAGTCAAGAAAGAACATGATTAATCAAATCAATTAGATTGTACTATGAAAAATAAATCAGGTTTTCCAGCCTTGTAATCAACCACACGCAAAATGTGTGTGTGTGTGTGTGTGTCGGTGGGTGTGTGTATGCGTGCGTGTGCGTGTCTGTGTGCATGTCTGTGTGTGTGTATGTGGACCATGCTTTGAAAAAAGGCATAGACACTCTCAGGCCACAATTATGCATTCCTTCCACCAAACCAAACAAACAGATATTTCTCCAATCCCGCCTTGGCACTGATACACGTAGAAGAAAGCTGCAGGTGTAAAGACAAGGACACTGAGATCTTACTATCTGTACACACACATTTTGTTATTTCATATCTAACATGTAAACACCAAGGACCCGCAGATATCTCCTCTCTTTACGGCTATGGATGTTCTTAAATGTGCTACACATTATAGATGTTAAATAACCTGGTTCGGAATTACATTCAGGAAAGATGCAGTGTAGTTGACCTTTATTTGACCAGCATTAGTCTCACTGAGATTTAGCATGTCTTTTATAAGAGAGCAGCAAACCACCAAAACACAACATAAAACGTTCAGCTCATCCAAAGCCTGCCCTGTTTATTACAGTTACAATCTCCAATGGCTTCAGAGATCCACATCTGGAGGACAGTATGTAAATATTAACATGGTGAGGCAACAGTGGTAATAAAGCCTGGGTGTTCAGTGAACAGGGTGGGGCCTCCACAGTATGGAGCCAGCTGGGGAGGAGCCTTGGCCTGCGGTTGCCATGACACCACAACATCATATAGCGCCTCGCCATATCAGTTCAAGTGCTGCCTCTCTCTCTCTCTCTCTCTCTCTCTCTCTCTCTCTCTCTCTCTCTCTCTCTCTCTCTCTCTCTCTGTCTCAACCTCACTCTCTGTCTCTCTCTCTCTCTCTCCCCCTGTCTCCATCTCTCTGCCTCTTTCTTACTCTCTCTCTTTTGATCTCTCTCTCTCTAGATTGCTCTCTCTCTCAATCTCTCTGTTTCTCTCTCTGTCTCTCTCTCCATCACTCTTTCTCTCTTTCTCTGCCTCTCTCTGCCTCTCTCTGTCTCTCTCTCTGTCTCCATCTTTCTGTCTCTTTCTCACTCTCTCGCTGTCTCTCTCTCTCCAACTCTTTCTCTCTCTCTGTCTCCCAGTTTCTGCATCTTTCTCACTCTCTAGATTGCTCTCGCTTTCTCTCTATCGCTATCTCTGTCTCTCCCCCTCTCTCTTTCTCTTTATCTCTCTCTGTCTCTCTCTCTCCAACTCTTTCTCTCTCTCACTCTTTCGCTCTCTCTCTCTCCCTCCCTCTGTTTTTGTGTGAAATGTAACTCTGCATTCTATAAGAGGTTTACAGAATATAACATGAAGCATAATGTTTGTTTATGAGTCTGATATATTTTGGTTTGTACCAATCTGTTATGCTGGCGTCACTAGAGAAGAGAAGGGAATGTTTGGTTTTGAACAGCTTGGTACTGTGAGTTTACCTTTGTGCTTCCCACGGTTTGCGTGTTTCCTTGTGCGTGGCTTCTTTCGTAGTGTTGTATTTATGTTGAAAGTTGTGAAACACTTATAATATCTGGGCGTGTATTCGCCTCAACAATGAGGTTCAACGAATCTTGCGGCGAATATTCTAGACCGTGGAAAACACAGACACAAACACAAGTACGCTCTCCTTAGACCACACAAGTACACTGTTGTTCTTCCTGAAACTGCGGATGGTTCATCACATTGGTTCTCTGGTTTTGTTTTCCTTTTTTTCTGATGAGGAGCGGGCTAGTGCTTGACAAACTGAGGCAGGTCTGACTCATCTGGTTTTCTAAACATCTCTGGGACTGAAGCCACAAGCCCGTATGAATATCAATGAGTGGGAAGCCACTGTGACAAGCCGCAAAATGATGCTGGCTGTTCTGATTCCAATGCTGTTCCGAGCAGTGTGTTTCTTCACTTAAGGGCTCTGTTTGGCTCCCATGGTGAGGTGCAGCTATGGGCGAAGCCACATTATTAGGTGTTGATTGAAGGGGCAGGGGGATAGTGTAGTATGGGTATGGGTGTTTCGCCCCCAGCTGAAAGGGTTCTGGGTTCAAACCATAGACTGTAATAAATGGGCGTAGCATTCGTGACATCACCCACTGGTTTACACAAAACCGTCATGAAGCCGTAGACAGGCGCTGCCATGGCTTGAGACTTTTGCACCCAACAGTGGAAACTATCCATATCTGGCCCATTGAAGGCAGGAATTGAATGGCCACCTCACAATAGTCTATGTCTCATTCATATTCAATCCTTAATAACTTTTGAATGAAAAACACATTATATGGAGATGAACTAGCCACTGAGATCCTAACCGAACAAAGAGTAAATGTCTTCGCTTTGTATAACGACAATTACATTTTCCCATTGGCGGTGGTCTATTGGTGGCATTGGTGGCATTGGTCTTTCTGCATCCACTTTGAACCCCCTATAGGCCATTACTGGAACTACATGTTAGTCGCTTCCACCAGGGCTTCACAAGCAGGTGGTCACGGCCTCGGCTTGGTTCGAACCCCCATTGTCTGAAGGCTACCGGTACTATAAAAGCTTCTTTCACATAGTAGAAATGACTAAATAGTAAATGATGTAAATCTTACCGAATCACTGAGGCACATGTCATTACATCTCTAAGTAACATGGATTGAAGAACCATTGAAGCTAAGATACTTCGAATATGCTTATGATTGGTATACACGATAGTATCTGTTGTTGTTCTGAACGGATATTGAATATAGTAGTCTCAAAGATCGGACTTTAGATTAATATCTTAAGTCTGATGGCAGACGAGCTCAAATTAGTTTTCTTTGGTAGAATATATCCGTAACGAAACAGGAAACAAGGTGTAATTCCGCCACCATTTTTGGTTTCAGGCCCAGGCTCTGTGCCTTCCACACCCAGAAGTTGTAACAAAGTAGGACTGCCGGGTCCGAGATTATGAATATAGCAGCCTATGACAATGTTGAATGACAATGTTGCAGATAATGTTGTCATAACGTCATCTGCGCCCATGATGTTATAATGTCATCCTGGGCTCATTGCGCAAGATGTACAGGTAACAAAATGGGTGTAAGCAAGGTGTCCGTGGTAAATGCACCTAAAAAAACATAACAATCAAGTGCTTTTTTGATTGCCTGGGGTTTTCCAGCGATCTGAGGGGTTTTCGAGCGATCTGACTGGCTGTGTTTTTGAGTGATATGATTGGGTTGACATAATTGCATGTTACCTCTAAAGGTATATATACAGACTTGTGTAAAATGAAAAATGAAATACAAACTATGATAGTACTATAACTGTAATCATTTGATTATCTACAAATGTAATGCATTCATAAAACTAGGGATAGGATAAACAATTTTTTTTTAATATGATTGACGATAGATAGACAGATATTTTTCCTGCTTCTATTGCCGGATAGAATTACCAAACCACATGGGAAAAGCATGCCTCCAAACACAGGAAATAACCTTTGCTTTTTTGTTCCTTTCTTTCTGGAAGAGTACCATAGCGTTATAAGAAACAGAGGGAGTAAAAATCAGCATCTTGGTTGATAAAGAGGAGAGTCCCAAATAATTTAATAAACCGTTTTAAACTAATGTAGGTTGGGTGGTGTTACCAAGAAGGGTTAGCTAACCTCTCTTTTATTTACCTCTCCTCTCCTCTCCTCTCCTCTCCTCTCCTCTCCTCTCCTCTCCTCTCCTCTCCTCTCCTCTCCTCTCCTCTCCTCTCCTCTCCTCTCCTCTCCTCTCCTCTCCTCTCCTCTCCTCTCCTCTCCTCTCCTCTCCTCTCCTCTCCTCTCCTCTCTTCTCCTCTCTTCTCTTCTCCTCCCCTCTCCTCTCATCCCCTTTCCTCCCATCTCTTCTCCTCTCTTCTCTTCTCCTCCCCTCTCCTCTCCTCTGCCCTCCTTCCCTCTCCTCTCCCCTCATCACCCCTCTGCTCCCCTCCTATCCCCTCCTCTTCTCTCCTCTCCTCTGCCCTCCTCTCCTCTTCCCTATCTTTTAACCCAGGCCCAAGGCCACTGGTGCAGTGATGTTTTACAGTGACACCAGAAAGACCATCATTAAAATAGTTATAGTCTGGTGTAGCCCTCAGCACCGTAACCCCATCAAAAGGAAATAACGTAACTACCTCCGTCTGATCCTTATTTAGCCTAGCTCCTCCCCTCACATTCTGCCCCGTGAAACAAATGCTCATTAGCTATGCACTAACGAGTAGCCAGAGGTAGCACATAGTTCATGTGAGCTGCGGCCCATCGCATGGCGATCCATACTACACGGTGTCATGTGCACGTGTTCAGAAAACCACGTTTTGTCTTGTTTTTTTGTCATTAAGCAGACACTGCATATGTCCTATTTACTTGTGTTTAGGGGTGTTTCACTCTATGATCTCACAAACAACCAATAGTTGTTCATTTAAAAGTAGGGAAATGTTGAATCCACGGACGTATGAGGGCGATTTAATAACTCAGCTACCTATGAAAGAAATGGCACTTGAAGAGCAATCCCATAGTAGCAGAGAAATATATACCCGTGTTTTGTTCTACAGGCTTTACAACCGACAAATATTTCATATATGATTATCACGCATAAGCTCAGACAAACACCCACTCATACACAGGATTACTTGTACTGTGGCAGAGAGTGAGTTGGACTTTTATACCCTTCTGAGTTCAGCCAATGAATGTTTAATTTAACTCCTACACAGCAGACAACCTCTGACGACAAGGATATTCAGATTTCAATATTATGTGTGTGTGTATGTGTGTGTGTGTGTGTGTGTGTGTGTGTGTGTGTGTGTGTGTGTGTGTGTGTGTGTGTGTGTGCGTGCGTGCATATGCGTGTGTGTGTGTGTGCATGTGTGTATGTGTGTGTGCATGTACTCATGAGTGTTTGTGCGTGTGCCTGTGTTTGTGTGTATGTGTGTGTACAGGCAGTGATGGAAAAAGTACCTTCCCAAATGACAGATTGATTGACACTTTCATCAGAATTAACAAAATGCCATACAAATACAATTTCTCTAGGAATTATGAGAGTTATTGTGGCTGGTACAAGGGAAGACAATAAACAGTGGGAAAACATTTGTCTGATGAAAAAACTGTAGTAACTGTAGTTTCAAAATAAGAGCATCATTGAACATTAGTTTTACCAGCCAGAATTAATTCGATGAACGCAAACTTTAGCGGATGCGGTGTATGTACGATCACTCAGGAATCCTTCACAGACTATACAAAGACATTTGAAACTGATTGGAGGTGTACTGAAGAGCATCTCAGAGAATCCCATCATCCTTCTGTATGATGACATTAGGAACAACGGCTCTTTTTGGTTATACCAGCATTTTCTTTTAGCTTGACTTCAGATTTCAGAATCAGCAGATTAAATCCCAGCCCTGTGATCTGTGTGCTGATAGCCTAGGAGTGGCACACACAAAGTCTACTCAATTGATTAATGTGGCTTCTGTTTTCTTGATATTGAAACAAGCCATGTTGTTTTTAATCAAAGGCTGAGGAGTTTTTCAGGTTTATTTTGTGTGTTTGCCACTTGATTTGTGCTCTGGATAGCCTGATTGAAAAGTAAATGACACCCAACCCTTTATGTCTTACTGGCCAGATTCTGCTGATTGTATGACTGTTGTCCAATGTTTTGTCTTAGGCCTACATACTGTGAATGTAATCATTGGTGCAGCGAGGGGGACCCTAAGCTTTAACCTGCAGGTGTTAACACTATGACATCGAAGACTACAAACCGTATCCTTGCACTAGTAAATCCCCAATCCCTCCACTCTCCATTGAATTCGTTCTCTTCTTTTCTTTTTCAGCTCTTTCTGTTTCTATTTCTTGCCCTTCATTTGTCTGAGAGCACTAAGGCAGGACCCTGTGATTCACTACACACACACACACACACACACACACACACACACACACACACACACACACACACACACACATACCCAATATTTCAAGACCTAATGGCATGAGAAGTCTCCATTTTTATGTTACACTTTTCTGATGCTTATTTAGTTCGTTTTGGGTTTCGATTTCTTATAAACATATAGAGGACCTCTTTGCTTTGCATTGTAAACATGCTCAGTTTGCCCGCTAGCAGGGTCTGGTTTTACATCCAGCGACATTCTTCATGTTACTGACGCCGTGCAGACTCAGGCAGTGCTCTGGGAACTTGTTCATACACAGAGTGGTGTGGTTGCCCTACTGCCATACCCACAGCAACAAGCTAATCGCTCAAACCAAGATTAACCAAAGAAAAGCCTCCGGTATTAGAATGTACATGTCTGCTTTGCATCAGCCCCTCCTTCTCTGAATTGGTCAAATTGTTTAACAAAAACACAAAAAAGCTGAAATCCTGGTTCGCACCCCCCACCCCCTCAAAAACATTGGTAAATAATTACAGTAGTTTGGCCCAGTGAAGCGTGAAGGATGAGAGGGATGTCTGATCTTATTGTGCCTTGTCCCCCTCATCTCCATCCAGCTCCAGACATGGGCAAGCTCAAGTCACGTAATGGGGGCAGGGTGGGCTATTCCTGATAGATCTGCATGGACACATCCATGCCACATCCTGCTCTCGTGCTTCCGTTTCGGAGCTCATTATCGATAACTTACAGCACAACCTTGGCCCACATCGTCCCGGTTGGGTCTCGGCAGCCATTGAATGACTGCTTCTGGAGAAATGTACAGTTGGTTCTTGTTCTCAGTCAGTGCAAATGCACTCACTGATATGAGCGCAGTATGAGGAGAACTCAGCTTAACGAGTCTTTGAATTGATGGACGTGATGGGCTGACTTTAAACAGACCTTGTTGACCTGGTGAAGAGGCATGTTGATGTGTATGTTGTTGTGGTTGAGGCGATAGAGAAAGAGAGAGAGAGAGAGAGAGAGAGCGAGAGAGAGAGAAAGAGAGAGAGAGAGACAGACAGACAGACAGACAGACAGACAGACAGAGATGAAGACAGAGCAAGAGAGCGAGAGAGCCAGAGATAAAGAGAGTAAAACAGCTAGAGAAAGACAGAGAATGAGACAGAGACAGAGCAAGAGAGAGACAGAGACAGAGAGACAAAGAGAGCGGTTGTCTGTATATATTTGTATTGAAGGAGGGAAACCTGGCTCTTAGCAAAGCTGTGAATAAGGGAAAGTCAAATGAAGAATGAAGCTGCATAACGGAATCACGGACATTCGTCTCCCTGCCAGTACTGTGCAGGGTATCTTGTTAGCCCATCATGGGAGCATTCTATACTGAGACACATATGTTCACTCCTACTGCTGCCATGCCCTTGGTTTTAAAGCCTTCACCAGCACCATATGTTATCTGCGTGACACAGTGCTCTGCCCCCAGCCCTGCATGTATACCATACCCGGTCTGACGCTATTAATCTGCTATAAACCAGTTCACCATAGGTCCTAATCTCCTCTTACCGCCCTCACACCCTCACACCCCCTCCCCCTCCCCTTCCCACATCCCCCCACCGCACCCACTCCCTCTCGTCTGCCCCTCCGCCCCTTAGCCCCTCCCCCGCTACACTCTCATTTCCCTCCTTTTTAACCCCCGCTCTCCTTTTCTCCCCCTTGAGCCTCCTGCCCAGCAGTAATTCTACACGGCTCCTGTGACACACAGAGCATGTGTCATATAGTTGTACATGGAACGGTCCTTTCAATTAATGCTCAGGAAGGCAGCAAGTCAACCAGCCAGCCAGCCAGGCAGGCAGCCAGCCAGGGGAAGGCATTCTTTAGGCGAGAGAGAGAGTATTGCTTCAGCCAATCACTGGCATGTGTGTCTTGTAGCTACGACGACGGTGGCTCCCTCGTTGCCAGCGCTGTGTTTCTGATATGCCTCTTTGTTCCGGATAAATCCATGTTAGTCATGCCAACCTGGCAACATGTAAATGCACACACACACACACACACACACACACACACATACACACACATGCACAGATACATGCACGAATACACACACACACACATGCATATAAGTATTCATGAAAATAAGTACAATACATGTATGTACTTAAAATAATATATAATAAAAAATATATAATATAGCAGATAATATAAACATACATCATAACATATATAATATACACACACAAACATTGTTGATTCCTTAGCGTCTACCTCAGCACCATGAGATATAGACAACAGAAACTAATATACCTATAATGGTTCATTTGACTGGTATGTTGCTTCGGAAAATCAACAAGCAGTCTATTTATAAACGTAGGTGGTATGGCTCACTGATGGGTTCATAAGAGAGTCTGGACCAAACAAAGCATAGAGCGCCAGTAGACTACCTTAAGCTGGTTCAGTCACACGCACTCACACACACACACACACACACACACAATTGCATGCATTCATGCATACACACACACACACACACACACACACACAGCCAATATTGAGAAACCCAGTAAGGTTATATTTAATTCTGCTGTAGGACGTATGCAGAGGAGGTGTGTGTGTGTGTGTGTGTGTGTGTGTGTGTGTGTGTGTGTGTGTGTGTGTGTGTGTGTGTGTGCATGAGTGCGTGCATGTGCATTTGTGTGTGTGTGTGTCTGTAGCCATGATTAGTGTTTGTTTGTGTGAGTGCATGCACTTGAGCACCAACATGTATTTGAGTGTTGTTAGAGTTGTGTTTACAATGCGGCATGTGTGTGTTTCAGTTTTTCAGTGCAACTGTGTGGGTATTCGTTGTGAGCAATGTTGTTCAATAAATATGCACGTCACATCCTCTGTTTGTACTTAGGCAAAATAGATGGCATGGCTGGTGTGCAATACATCTATCATCCCTGCCTCTGATTAATAGTGGTCCTGGGGATGGCTGCTGTGCACAGAGAGAGAGAGAGAGAGAGAGAGAGAGAGAGAGAGAGAGAGAGAGAGAGAGAGAGAGAGAGAGAGAGAGAGAGAGAGAGGGAGAGTGGGAGAGAGAGAATATGAGACAGAGCATGGGAGAGAAACAGATGGACATGGGGCAAGAACAGAGACATATAGGTAGAGAGAGAGAGCGAGATAGAGAGAGAAAGAGAGAGAGAGAGCAAGATCAAGAGTGAGAGAGATACAGATGAAGAGAAAGAGGGAGAGAAAGAGGGAGAGATGCGATGATCCTGGAGGGAAAGAAACAGATACAGAGAAATAACAGAGAGAAGTATGCAACAGAGAAGGGCAGATGAGTAAAACAGGACGAGGGAGAAAAGGAGATAGCGAGATGAGAGCAAATAGGTGAGAAGAAATTAAATAGAAAAAAGGATGATGAAGAAAGATACAAAGAAGCAGCGGAATGAAAGGAGAGAGAGAGAGAGTGTGTGTGAGAGAGAGAGAGAGAGAGAGAGAGAGGGAGGGTTAGAGTTAAACAGAGAGAAAAGGAGAGTCAGAGTTAAACAGAGAGAGTGGGAGAGTGAGAGTTAAATAGAGAGAGAAGGAGACAGAGAGAGAGAGACGTCTCTCTATAGACGTCTGATTGTAGAAGAGTGAGAGGGAGTCATAGAACTTAAATTGCCCCCTGTTGTTCCCCAGATTGTGCGTTTTAAAGGAGTTTATGAATAAAGCCAAAAAAATTCATGGTGTCATCATTGATATCACAGTGGATCACGCTGTTAAGTTGTTCAGAGGTTCTTGTAGTTTTTTGTGCTCTTGTTGTTTACTATTGCTGCCCTCCCTTTGAGTTGAAAGAGATCCCAGTGTTTTTATTGTGCACTGCTTGTACATGAACGTACACTGTTCTATGCTACAAACAAAATGGACACCTAAATTAATGCACAAGAGGCGGTCCGCTCCTTCATGGACTCATGATGTAGGATGACCATTGATTATACGTGTGCACGTGCCTTTGTGGCGTGATAATGTGTGTTTGCTTGCATGTGTGTGTGTGTGTGAGTGTCTATCTGTGTTTGTATATGTGTGTGTTTTACAATTGTTTGGTGTGTGGCTGTGTTTATGTCTTTGTTTGACTTGTGTGCATGTATTTGTGTTTGTGTGTGCGTGTGTGTGTGCGTGTGTGTGTATGTGTGTGTGTGTGTGTGTGTGTGTGCGTGTGTGTTACTCTGGATACGACCGGTTTGAGTGCGTGCCATCTGGTGTGGTGTTGCGGCGGTTAAAGGCGAACAAAGGACACAATGCAAATAACGTAAATAGCCTTCTTCTTCTTGGCTGGCTCTGTGACACGAGCCTCCATTGTGGTGTAATGTAGTGTGTGTATGAGTGTTTGTGTGTGTGTATACGCGTGCATGTGCGTAAGCATGTGTATGTGTATAAGTGTGAGTGTGTGTGTATAGTGTGTGTCGCATTGCATATAATTGTGTGTGTGTTGTAGTGTTTGCGTGTGTGTGTGTGTCACTGTGTGTGTCTGTGTGAATTATTAGTGTATGCTAATAAGAAGCCACATGGATATGTAGGTCACATCAACCTATTTTTCATGAGGCTCACACCCCCGTCCATGTGTGTGTGTGTGTGTGTGTGTGTGTGTGTGTGTGTGTGTGTGTGTGTGTGTGTGTGGTTGTGTGTGTGTGTGTGTGAGAGAGAATGAGAGATGGCGTAAGTGGATGCAACATACACACACACACACACACACACACACACACACTCACACATGTACCAAAACACAGCCACAGTAAGACACAAAGCTCCTCCCTGTTTCCTTTCCACCGCCCCAAACACACGGCTTTAGTTTGAACTACTTTGAATAGAGAGTGGGTGAGAGAACTAGGTTCACACCAAGTATAGAGAGAGTGAGAGAGAGAGTGAGAGAGAGAAAGAGACAGAGCGAGAGAGAGGGAGAGAGACAGACAGACAGACAGACAGAGAGAGACAGAGTCGGATAGAGAGGGGGGTGAGAGAGAATGGGGAAGAGAGAGGGGGAGAGAGGGAAAGAGGGAGAGGGAGGGCGAGAAGGAGATAGAGAGAATACAGAGCAAGATACAGGAAGAGAAAGAAAGCTGGAAATTTATTCTGCTGTTTTTAACCAGTAACTCACAACATGTACACACATACACAGACATCGTTTTACACACACACACACACACACACACACACACACACACACACACACACACACATACACAGTCACAGCCACACTAGGCTGCTCTTTGCAGGCAGCTCCAGCAAGACCCTATGTGCCGCCACCTCTGGGAGGGGCTCACAGGCGTCCTACGGTGGGGGGGGCACCGCTTTGATTCGACTGCTTGCAGCGCCACACGATCCACCAACACCCCGCAGAAAACTGCAATCTGCCTGCCTAACCTCTGCCTATCTCTCCCTCTGCCCTTCCTGAGCTCAGCTGTTACCAGGAGGAGAAGCAGAATTACACACATGCAAACTCTGACAAAGTATCCTCCTCTTGTGTCACTCTCCCCCCCCTCTCTCTCTCTCTCTCTCTCTCTCTCTCTCTCTCTCTCTCTCTCTCTCTCTCTCTCTCTCTCTCTCTCTCTCTATGTCACTCTGCTCCGTGTAGGTGTGTCGAACACCGAGGGGGGCTGTTTACTTCCTGCTCAAAACCCCTCCCACTCGACTCAACCCATCCACCCATCCTGTCCTAAACCTTCCACCAACCCCCCCTCCCCCCCACCAACCCCACACCCTGTCGCTATACCACCACTATCATTCCCCCCTCCGTATCCACACACTGACGGTATCACAATGAAGTCAGAACGCCCACCCAACCCAACCCATCCTCTCCCCACTCCTCTCCAGCTCCCGTGCGAGCCACTGTCCCCTCAGTGACCCCCATTGGTTCGCGTCATCACACACACACATACTCACAGACTTTAAGCCTAGTTTTGGTCTGATGTACGCGCCGCCCCCTGTATGACGAGTCCTCTGGGTATAGACTACAGCCGACTACACACACACACTTATAAACATACACATGCATCAGCACATGAAACATACATTCAGAAACATGCACACAGAATCAAACACACATACAAACAAATACAAACACAAACACACAAATACACATATTTGCGCATGCACCCACATATGTGTGTGTGTGTGTGTGTGTGAGTGTGTGTGTGTGTGTGTGTGTGTGTGTGTGTGTGAATGTGTGTGTATGTGTGTATGTCTATGTGTGCATCTGTGTGCGTTTAAATCCCTCGTCTGCCGGCGACCATATTTCCACATCTGCTTTGTCATCTTCCATTTCCCAGAAGCTGTAGAAGATGTCTGTGGAACCATGAATAATTCAATGCTAGCTTGGCCTACAGGCTTAGGAACCAATCAAACGCCTTCTATCACGGTGATGGCGATTGATCACGTGACGATGAGCCATGCTGCAGTCTTCAAAGTATGAAGTTGTGATGTCACTTCCTGTGATGTGTGTGGGTGACTGGGTGTCAGGATGGGAGGGAGGGAGGGAGGGAAGGAGGGAGGGAGGGAAGTCAGGGAATAGGTAGGGAGGGAAGGATGGAAAGATGTTAGGATGGGAGAGAGTGAGGGAGCGAGGGAGAGAGGGAGGGAAGCAGGGAAGGAGGGAATGAGGGAAGGAGAGAGAGAAGAAGAGAGAGATAGGGAAGGAGGACAGGAGGGAAACATGGAAAGATGGTAGGGAAAGAGGGAGGGAGAAAGGGAGGGAGGTAGGGAGAGAGAGGGAGGGAGGGAAGGCAGGAGGGATGGAAAGCTGGAAGGATGGGAGGGAGGGAGGGAGGGAGGGAGGGAGGGAGACATGCCTGTGAGGGAGGGTGACAGGAGGAGTTCATAATAGCACCCGTCCTCTCTGTAGGGCAGACTGCAGTCTATCCATGACTCCCTGGTGTGACAGCCCCCATTAGCCGTCTGCCTGAACCCCCATCCCCCAACACACACACGCATACACACCCACACACACACATACACAAACACCCACACACACTAACACTACCACACACACAAACACACACAACACACAGATACAGAAACACAAACCTGCATGCATACACACACACACACACATATATATATATATACAAAAACGCACATGTACATGGATACACATACAAAACCAAACATGCGGAAAAATTAACACACATGCATCCATGCACACACAGAGCCACACGCACATTACAGAACACGCCTCACACACCCACAGAAACGCCCACACTTACAAATACATACAGGAAAGCACACGCACAGAGACACACACACAGTGCTCTGGGCGGTGGGAGGTCACAGTGTTCTGCACTGGCTGGCGTGTGTGTGTATGTGTGTGTGTGTGTGTGTGTGTGTGTGTGTGTGTGTGTGTGTGTGTGTGTGTGTGTGTGAGGGCGAGTGGGAGACATGTAGCAGAGACAAGCTGTGGAGAAAGGAAGTGCTGTGTGCGCCAGTGTGGGCGCGCACGCTGGCAGGCCCGCTCCTCTCCCTGCACGTCCTGGAATGGAGATGTGGATAAAAAACTATTGACAGAGAGAGGGGGGAAGGGAGAGAGAGAGAGAGAGAGAGAGAGAGAGAGAGAGAGAGAGAAAGAGAGAGAGAATGCAAGTGGGATAAAGAGTTTGTGTTTGTGTTTATGTGTGTGTGTGTGTGCGTGTTTGAGTGTGTGTGTGTGTGCATGCGTGTGCATGTGTGTTCATGTGTGTGCACATGCGCGGGCGAATGTTCACATATGTGTGAATGTGTTTGTGTGTACGTGCACGTGTGCAAATGCTCACGAGTGATGCAACTTCACGGCCACATCACGCAGCCAGTTGGTGGCCCTCCCCTAGCCCCATGGCAGGTAGGGGAGCGTGGTCTACACGCTTTGTACCCGCCATGTCCTGCTAACGGGACCCGGGCACCACAGGATCTTAGAGAGAGAGAGATAGAGAGAGAGAGAGAGAGAGAGAGAGAGAGAGAGAGAGAGAGAGAGAGAGAGAGAGAGAGAGAGAGAGAGAGAGAGAGAGTTCGGGGTGCCACTGGCACCTCATATTAGCTCTAGGTTAACCCCTCCCCCTCCCCCGCCTCCCTCCTTCTCGGTGCTCTCATGGTAATCTGACTCCTTCTCTGAGCAAAACACAACCTATACATTCTACTGGCAGGGATGGAGTGACGAAAGAGAGGGAAGAGAGAGAGGAAAAGAGTGATGGGGAGAGAGTGATGTAATGGGTAATGGAAAGAGAGAAGGAGAGAGATTGACAGGGTGGGAGTTAAAAAGATAAATAGATAGTTATAGAGAAAGACCAAGATAAGTAAATCTCCACAGAGTTAAACATATTAAGTTGGAGGGAAAGACAGAATGACAACGTCAGTGAAAGAAAATAATGAGTGAAAAAGTGAGTTAAAGAAAGCTAGAGTTAAAGGTAGTTACAAAGAAAGAGAGGACATGAAGAAACAAAACGGTTGAGAGAAGGAGTTAGTTGGAGAGCTATAGAGTTAAAGGTAGATAGTTACAAAGAAAGAGAGGACATGAAGAAACAAAAAGGGTGAGACAGAAAGACTGAGTTGAAGAGAACTAAAGAGTTAAAGTAGAGTAACAGAAAGAGAGGACATAAAGAAAAAGGGTGAGAGAAAAAGAGTGAGGTAAGGCGCTGAAGAGAGCTGTCATGGCACCACATGTTTCAGTCAGAGCGAGTCCGCCAGGCCCAGCTTGTTTGTGGTTCCCATCTAAAGTGAAGCAGAAATCCACACTGCGGAAAAACAAGAGTTTCCCTTCATAGTCATGAGAAAGAAACACAAGAATTGACCATGGCTGACATTACAGCTGAGCTTGTTTTTTGCTACTTTACTGTCAGGGTAATTTCTCTTTCACACAATGCAGTTGTCATGCAGTCACAGTTCTAATTCCTTCTGCAGAAAACCAAGGAAATAAAATAAAAAACATATTAAACACCTCATCCTACGCTCCACTAATTTCTGCTGGATCTGCTCTTTCTCCTTATCTTTCTCCCCAGACCTGTTTAACATGTTACCCTCATCTTTCTCCAAGTAATTGTCTGTCTTTTTCTGTCGGTGCCTCTCTCTCCCTCTCCTTCTCTCTATGTCTATCTCTCTTGCTCCCCTCCTCTGCATGCAGCCGTCAAAAACCAGGCTCTTATAATGCAGCCATTAATGCTGCACCTTTGCTTCAACATTGAAACACGTTGACTGATGTGTGCTTGTTTGTCTTTGTGTGTGTGTGTGTGTGTGTGTGTCTGTGTGTGTGAGAGAGAGAGAGACTGTGTGTACATGTGTTCATCAGGACAACACTATTTGTGTATGCATGCATGTCAGATGCCTGTATGTTTGTGCATTAAATAGAACCATTTAAGATATTTGTGTGAATTCACAATTTCTGTATGTGTGTGTCTGCGTGTGTGTGTGTGTGTGTGTGTGTTGCTGTGAGTCTGTGTGCACGTGTGTGAGTGCGTCGTTTTGTGTGTCTGCAAGCGTGTCACTGCATGTGTGTCTCTGCATGTTTTTCTCTATGTGTGAGTGGGTGTTTGTGTGTGTCTGCGCCAATTTCTCTATTTTTTTCTTTCTTTCTTTCTTTCTTTCTTTCTTTCTTTCTTTCCTTCTTTCTTTCTTTCCTTCTTTCTTTCTACCCCTCTTTCTCTTTCTCTCTCTCTCTGGTTCTACCTCTTCCTTTATCCATCCATCTCTCTGTTCTTCCCTCAGCCACCGCAACTCTCCTCGCCTCCCTCTCCTCCCCTCCCTCTCCTCGCCTCCCTCTCCCCCCTCCCTCTCCTCCCTCTCCTCCCTCTCCTCCCCTCCCTCTCCTCCCCTCCCTCTCCTCCCATCCCTCTCCACCCCTCTGTTGTTAGGTGATGATGCCTTACAGAGGGTACAGAGAATAGAAGAACAAGGCAAGAAGAAGAAAAAGTCCCCCATGCATCCCATCACTCTGTTTCCAGCAAGTATACAGTATATATATCATGGATACTGCAGTATAGTATATACTTTATATGTACAGTGTATATGGAATGGATCCCATAAAAAAGTCCGATCTGGATACCGGTTCAATTGTAGCCCATTTATCATACTTTAGCTTTTCAATAATAATTCAAGTCTGAGAATGGATTTGAAAATGTTTGATAGCTAGCACTAGTTGTTATTGAGAATCTAAATGACGTGTTTAATGAAAATGTTTATAATCCTATAAAACTGTTAAACCCGACTATTGTGTTAATTCTACAACTTCACACGCTACAAAATCCTAATTGCCTTTGGGTTCAGGTTGGTGATAGACTTGGGTTAGGTTAGACAGACAATGAGACAGACAGGCAGGCAGTTTCATGTCTCAGATATCAGTAGACTGCTGGAAGTTATGTAAGCCAGGGCCCTGAAGCGGTAGATGTTTATCACGGCTGCATGTGCTGATGTTTTGTTTGTCTTTTCAATGTTACGTACAATTCCTGTCCTAATGTAGCATTAACACACAAGATGAAGCCAAGCATTCAGCATCAGACACAATCAGAAACAGTCCAATACACCCGTGCAGTCAACACGTTCCATTTTTAATGAAGATCGGTAGACATTTGTTTTAAATCAGCACAGACGTGACAGTCTAATAATGCCATGTGTGGGATTGTAATAACTTCAGCTGATGACTTATTGATTGATTTCTGTCTGCGGTAATAATCTTGTATAAACTGCACGCTTACATGTAAAACAGGATTAACATCAATGGTTTCCACATACGCCCTGACATTTACTCCCCTATTACCCCGAAACATGTACAATCACACATTTGCACATGTGGACGCTCAAACACACACACACACACACACACACACACACACACACACACTGAAATACACACACATACACACAAAATTATACACATAGAGCACTCAAATATACAAACAACAAATATGAAGATTAATCTTGATACTGTATGTTTATATATAAATCCCCCCGCCTCTGTCAGTTATGAAACATGTTTTTGTTTCTCTTCTAGTTTGTTTTTTGACTGATGCAATTCTGAGATGGAAAGATGAGAGAGAGAAAGAAATAGAGAAAGAGAGGGACACACACACAGAGGGTGGGAGAGACAGAGAGAGAGAGACAGAGAGAGAGAGAGAGAGAGAGAGAGACAGAGGTGGATCCAGAAGACGAGTAATCTGACTTATCCGTTTACTTAAGTGTCTCTCTCTCTCCTCAATAAACACACACATACACACACACATGCATGCACACAAACACACACACACACACACACACACACACACACACACACACACACACATACACACACACAAGAGGCATGGGGGCTCTTGGGTGGAGGAATGGAGAGGGAATGGATGGACCAGGGTAGCGTGGTGAGTCAAGACTGACTCAGAGAGGCTGCAGGGTGGAGGGTTCATTGCTGCCTGATGTTTAGTTGTTTGGGAGATTGTGCACACGCCTTTACTTGGCCCCAAACCCCACCGCCACTTCTTTCTCCACACACACACACACACACACACACACACACACACACACACACACACACACACACACACACACACACACACACACACATGGAGTGCACAAACACACACATGCTGCACACATACACCCACACACACACACACACACGTGCGCCCGGGCACATACACAACACACATACACGCACACACACATACAAACAAACACACACAATTACTATTTATCTAAACACACATACACAACACACATACGTGCAAAAATTGTTGCATGCACACAGTTGAATTATGTATATTGGCATACTTGCATAACAAACAGCATGCTACAAAAAGGTGCACCATGTATGTATGAGCACGCCCTCACACACACACACACACACACACACACACACACACACACACACACACACACACACACATAAATACACACCAGACACACACAAGGCACCAGGGACCATCTCCAGGCAGGTGCTGAGAAATGGACTGAGAAAGGCATCCATTGGCTTGGCATTGAATTATTCAACCTGTGATTAATTATAATTTGGCCCCACAATGGCAGGGCTGGGAGAATTTTTCTGTCTATCTGCAATGTATTGTGCTTTTCTTTGCTACAGGCAGAACAACGGAAACACTGCTTACCTGTATGTTTAATCTTAAACCCTCCACTAAGCCACTACCGGCTGAATGAGTTGCATCGCATTCAAGTTGTATAATTAACACAACTGCAGGGGGTCCCCCGCCTATATGTTATAGTTAGTTGCAGAGCATATTTCACACATGACGTGATGCAGTGAAGGGAGTCCACAACTTTTACCAGAGACTTTAGGGTGGATTCCTTTCCCACTGGATACCTGGTAATGTTGGACAGTGAGACTGACAACCCAAACAGTGGTCCAGAACAGCAACAGAAAACTAGACAGACAAAATAACGAAATAATGGAATGATATGTAAGGATTGTGCCATAGAGAGAGCGACAGAGATTCAAAGAGACAGATCAACTTTGATAGTAAACTCCTCTCTGTGGCCAGTCCATTATCACAATCGGACTACTGTTTACTAAATGTATACACACACAAACGCACACACACAAACACACTCCTGTTTTACACTATCAGGCTGAAAATATTTCCTGAAGAGTAGCATTCCTGTCCAAGGTGTGGCAGAAATAGCGCATTATTACACAGACCAACAGCTTCAACTGTCGAATGCAAACAGGGTATTATACTTAGTGGAAACGATGTTGACAATGTGATGTCTCGCTGTCTTACTAATCATCGACGATCCAATCTTCAGGAAATATGTTTTCTTAAGGGCTTTTTCCTGGCTTGTGTGTACTTCCTTCCTTTTAGTCGAAAAATCGTTATCGCTGGCGTGTGCATATCTGAGTGTCCTACCTCTACATTTAAGTCACAAGGCTGTAGATATTGATCAACGCAGTAGTGATCCCCCATTGCTCATGGGGTGACTTTGAGGACTCCATGTTAATAAAAGAGCTAATATATATTATACGTGAATATGAGCATATTTCAGTTTTGCAACATTACCTTTTGCTGCACTCGCCATAGTTATACAAAGTAGTACAAAGTATTATAAAGACGGGTAGCTCAACAACAGTAGTGCTGAGGTTACATTTCTGTGTTCATCTAAAGGCATTTATGTTACAGTTGACTGGAGATTTTAATAGCACTGATATTTTACCTCCTGTAGACATCCCTTGCTAAGTGTGTGTGAAAACAAAATATCTACCCAGGTGTGCTGAATTATAAATACAAATAACAACAAAATAGGTGCAAATCTTCAACCGTGTACCTTTTAAAATGCACTTAAAATGTATGTGTTTTAATGTTTTATGTAAATGTACCAGAGCACTGGAATATTCAATGTAAGTATATAAAGTTTACTAGATACATCCTAATTTACCCTGCTCTGTCACTTCTCTGCATTAATAAATAGGACTACATTAGTAATGTATTCTTCTCTGGGTTAATTTGTTTTATTAAGATGCAAACATGATTCTATTTTACTCAACATATGAGTAAGATAGGAATTCAATGTCACAGAAAATGTACCAACCACTTGTGTAACAAGTTAGTCAGTTAGTTGCAAAGCTGTACGCCCCTTTTCACACATAAAAGCACATTACCTGGTGCAAACATTGGAACATGGAACATTGCAGGGTACAGTAAGTTTACACATGACGTAGGCCTACACATCCCAGTAAAACAGGATGTGAACGCAAACTAGCATTTTAATGTACTGATATGATCAACTAACTGACAATACAGGCAAATACAATAATATAACCTATATTTGGTTCTGTTTTTGACATTGACCAAAAATAATGCTATTGTAAGTCATATGCAAATCAGCATCTTATGTAATTCACTGGTTCTACTTTCCTCCCTTCCAGCATGCTTATTTCATCGAGGGCTCATGTTGTTTGCCATCGTTCATTATCTAACAGCCAAATGTCACAAGAATGCTACAATAATTTACCTTTCCAACTAAAACATTCATTTTATTCTAATTTAGGTTAATTAAATATCTGATTGTTTATTAGTGATTAGCTTTTATTTAATCCATCAACCACAATCCATCATCCACATCAAGACTTCAGCATTGGTTAATCTATCCAAGCTACATACTTTTGCAGAAATAAACAGAAGGGAGTGTCCTCATTAGTGTCAATTTACTGCCAACGTAACAGTACATATTTTATTCAAAAACATCGTAGCCTTTACTAGTTTCGTGAAAAGATGGGCCCGAATTACAGACACTGTCAAGCCTGCTTTTTCTGCTTTTCAATGTGGCCAGTAAACAAGAAGTGTGCGTTTCCCTTTAAGAAGCCCCCACCGTTGCGCAGTGGAGGGAGGTCGAACACATCTCTGGAACAGCGGCTGAGAAGAAAAAAAAAAACCAACAACGGACGGTTTCAAGTCCCCCCAATAGAAACTGTGCCTGATTTGTGGCCAATGTTGGAGATGTAAAAAAAGGAGGGGGGAGCAAAAACACTAAAGGGGTAGCTATGGAGATGGAACGTTTTCCTGGCTGCTTTCTTTGACAGGTGTTGAGTAGGGTAAAAGTCTTAAAACAGACTCCAGCATGTACGCCAAAGGTAAAGGAGCTGTCGTCCCTTCCGATAGCCAAGCGAGAGAAAAGTAAGTGAATTATGCACTATTTAAGAGTTGTACCTGGTCAGGAGGGACCTCCAACTTTCTAAACTAGCTACCGTAATTTAAAAGGTGTGTACTGTACTCGCGAGCGATGCTGCCGCGTTCTGTTCTCCCGGCGGAGTCACGTCTCTTGAACTTTTTGTGTGTTGCTTGCACTTTGGGCTTCTTTGTTATGCAATTTATTAAATGTGTGTGTTTGTGCGTTATCGCACGCACCGGACAGTATACTTCTGTTCTTCTCCATGCAACATATGCCGGTTAACATTGTGATTTAAAGAAGGCTGTAGTCTTTGGTCGCCAGATTTGTATAAATTCATTGGGCTGCGATATGATAAATGGTAGTAATATCATGTTGTAAACGCTATCGCTGTTCCCTTCTTCTGTAGTTGCGTTACTTTGTATAGGGCATTATTATGGTTGATTTGTTTATTATTTGCATGGATGGAGTGTCAGCACGTCCGACACAAAGTTGATCTTATTGAGATTATTGTGTTTCCGTGAGGTTCAGAATGAAATAGATGTGTTTGTGAAGGTTGGCTTTATCGAGAATGTGATGATGTTGTTTATGTTGCGTTATATTTGACATGGGTAATGAAATCTCGCAACGAAGAGAAAAGTTTTGTCCCATTCAGTGGTCGTACGGCAGTAGTAAACTTTTAGCATCCACTCACATGCAAGAGAGCTGCTTGCAGAATGTCAAACGTATAAAAAATTAATAATAAAAAAATGTCCTAATATTGGGATTTTTTATTAGTGTCCCTTCTATACAATATAGACGGCCTATGCGTTTCTCCAGCTTTCTTTTTATATGAATTTCTACACCCACGAGCACATTCTAACAAACGAAATGCAATTGTACAAACCATCGCCTCATTTTATTATAATTTATTTGATCACTTTTCAGTAGATCTATCTTTGCATTGAGCGAAAACCCATTGCAACTTTAAGTAAGCATATCCTGTAGCTCCCATCATTTGTTTTGTCTTTCGAAATTATTCACCTATACTTCGGTTCAACATCCTAAACCAATAAGGTATGCTTATCTTATTATCTGTGCTCTATATCATTACACGTGTTTCATCTAGCCTCCTATGTTTGGCAAAATATGCTGTTTCACATACGTATTGTTACTAGAGTAGGCTACTGATCAGTGATGCCTGTTAAGAACTGGGATTGTATTATCTAAACCTACTGTCTCAGCAGCTCTGATCCTACCAGATATGTCTTCAAATAATTCGCCTTAACCGATATTCTCCTTTTTGTCAAGCATCATATTTTCATATGTCACTATTGAGGTTCAGTCAGGTCTGTGTCAACCCTCCTTCCCAGTTCACTTAATATTAGAATCACTTTGTTGACAAACACAGTGTTGTGCCAGCGCATGTATTTTGGCTGAATCCTAAACGACAACGGTCCCATATGGTTAAAACAGCAGGCGCAGAGATCTCTGAATCAGCATATGATGCTTTGATATTACTTGTCGTTATTGAATATTCACCACCAGCCTCATACACATGTATGCTCATTTACACCTGTTGGTGTGTTACAGCAGAGATATATACTCACAGGTATTGAAAATAATTATTTATTAACTAATGAAGACGTGTTGTCTGAGTTCACTCCATGAAACACTGCTTTGGTTTAGTTTTAATGGTAGGGGGTCATGGGCATTTCTATTGATTATGTACAAATAATATATGAGGCATTTTTTTTAAATACAAAACCCCTCAACCTTGTATCAATGTATTGTACAAAGAGCTCCTACTGTGTTTGTGAATGAGAGAGAGATAAACAGAGAGAGGGAGTGAGAGAGAAAGAGCAACAGAGTAAGTAAGTCAGAGATGAGAGAGAGAGAGAGGGGATGAAAGAGAGTGTGTGAGAGAGAAAGACAGAGAGAGACTAAGTGGTGTCCTAGGCCTACAGGTAGATTACAGGTAGAAATAATAGATGGCGTTTGGCCTTTCCCACTCACCGGTCCTGTCACCCTAACCTGCCCTAGAGGGCTAACACGTGTTCCCATGTAACTGTGGCGCCCACAACAGCTGTCTCAATGCATCACTGAATTAGCCCCAGTCACATTTACATATTCATATGGTCACATGCATATTCAGATATTAAGAGCAGAAAGATGTGTGGGGCCTAATCAGGCTACATCAGACCCACTCGTATTGAGTCACACAGTCCATCTCAGCCCAGGATACGGCCACCCCGATTGGCTGGTTGTTTTAGTCCCAGGGCAAAACATTAATGACATTAGTGATATATACTGTTCATGTCTTTGTTTCACTGCATGGGGAAACATAGGCCTAATAAGCACTGGGATGTGTTATTTTAAAGTAAGGCTGGGCTGTATGGGCAAAAGTTAGTTTAGCTGATTATCACCTTTTAGACAGTATTAATATAGTGTATCAATATATATCACATAGGACTCAAAATGATATTCTGAACAATGCAACAGAGGTTTGTTAGGATTAAAATTATATTCGACTAACTATTTTGAATATTTCGACCTAGTATTGTGATAAATGTTTCATTGATTAAGTATGCAAAACCGTTCAAATCAAACAGATTTGTGTGCAGTACTAAGAACAATTCATCCCAAATGGTTGAAATGACGTTGAACTAGAATACATTTATCGAGAAGTTGTGTAATAAATGACACAACATTTAGGTTGTTACCTGTGGTCTTCTCTGGGACTGGTGTTCTGTGTTTAGCATAGGACTGTTTATGTTTTAATAAGAACCACACGTTTTATATCTTGCTTTTAATACTGAGCAAGGTCATCACTTGTTTTTAGTGTGTGTGTGTGTGTGTGTGTGTGTGTGTGTGTGTGTGTGTGTGTGTGTGTGTGTGTGGATACAGATGTGTGTATGTCCATAGTGCATAATGAACCCAGTTGAGTGTTATTCAGCGGAGCCTTGAATAGAGTGGATAGGACATAGTAGAGAAATGAAAATTAAGATAATGAATGATGTTCATCTCCAACAAGTTTGCCTGAGTCGAGACAAAATAGATTTCACTACGATTTTCTCTTAATTGACTTCTTACCCATTACTCAGCCAAGGCCATGGCATAGAGCACAGATTCAATAGTCCTGCTGTCTTAAGATCACATGGGTGTCGCTTTGGGTGAAGGTGGGTGCAGCTTCTCTAATGTTTCATCCTTGAAAAGCTCCGTTGTAAAAGAAAAGAAGAAAGACAGGAGGGAAAGGTATAAAGCTAAGGTAGAACACACAGAAAAGTTGATGCCCTTGTGACCAAGGAATTTAATTACTGTCGCTCTTTTATTTTACTCTGGAGTTTATTTAATTTGATTTGATTCTAAAAGAGCTTATACGGCAGCTTCAAAAATGAATGTCACCTCATTATTTAGTAATTAGAACCCAGAAAAAAAAATTCTCAATGAAAAGGGATCCATTGACAATAAAGTGCAATAGTTTAGCTGGCAAACTTATTTTTGTCCAAGCCTAGCCTCTCAGGTCTTTCTAAAATCTTTTTTTTTCTTACCAATGTCTAATGTGAATTCATCATTCCCTTACATAACGTGTAGGCCTCGTCATAAGGGCAGACCAATCCGAGACGGCCATTGTTCTAGGGGGCGGGAATAGTTCATGATGCAGTAGAGCGTGTGCCACATTTTAGAACTACAACAATGGCTGCTGGTGACGGTCGTATGGATGAAGCTTTAGCATCAGTTTTAACAAAATAATATGTTACACAACTGAAAATGGGCACAATATTGTTGTGGTCACACTGGCAGAAACATGGTGGACAATCAGGCCCTACTGGTGGAGTTGTGTACCACCACCCTAGCCTTCATCATGACTGGGTGCCCTAGGGCTACTTGTGTCCTGCTTACTGGCTGCTAAGCCTTTGACACTACCACTACTTCTGCTTATGGACCAACATGTGTGGAACAGCAACATTCATGCTAATAGCAGATGCCTCTTTGACTCCAGCGTATATAACCCTGATTATGTTTCATTGTTGTAACTTATTAGAGCTTTAGTTGCCTTTTACTTTGGCTTATTGCTTTATATAGCTTATTGATCATTTGCTATTATTATGTCTATGTCTGCTCAGTCACCCACTACTTATTGGACTACTAGCCATGCATAGAGCAGGGATCCCTCCTTCCCCTTTCGCCATGTTGCTTCCTTTCCCCATAAGGCTTTTGGGAGTTTCTTTACTGTAAATTTAAAAAGCTTTGGTTTTAGGGGGTCATGTATGATTTAACTGAATGTGGGACTGTGAGGTTCCTTTAAGGCTGAATTGGAGGTTCGTAGGACAACAAAACTAAACGTTACTATTTTCGTCGTGGAATGTTTGGTTTTTATTTGAGATTGCACAAACAAAAACATAAAAATGGGGAGATATGAGTTGAGGGTTTAATGAGTTTGTTTTGAACACAGGGGTTCCTTGCATTGCGACTCCTCTCTGGCTCCTCCTGCGTATTTACACGCAGTTTAATGGAGATCTTCAGGCCTGAATGCATGGTTTTCATTCCACACAGATGGCTCCATCATTCGCATTTTGCCCCTTTTGAGGAACGCATAAAGAGGCCCACTCTTACATAGGCAGAAAAACCTCAACTCCGACAGTCAAGAACCCCCCCTTGTTTACCCCCCGTCTCTCTCTTATACTGACTGTGTTTTCATTCATACGTGTCAACAGCCAATTAATGTAGCTTTACGCTGAAATGCGTTTGGAGAATCTCTACAAATGTTTGAGTTTTTCCTCACTGGAAATAACGGAGACAGTTATTGGAGGCTACACGCTTGAAGTTTTCGGAGCGCGGCATGGGGGGCCATAAGTGCTTGTGTATGGTTTTTTAATTGTCTAGAAGAAGATGAAGAAGAAGAAGAAGAAGAAGAAGAAGAGATGTTCTGTATGCAGATGAAGGGATATGTTTATTACATACTAAAAAGAAGAGCAGTGTTTTGCCTTTTTGGACGTGGAACAGAAGAAATTGTCTTTCCAAGTTTGGAAAGATTGAGAGTTGTTTCCTCTTCTGTTGGTTGAAGGATGTGAGTGGGTTTAGATTTAGTGGGAGGATGTTATTAGAAAGTGATGTGATAAATGTAAATGTAAGAACTCCATTCTAGCACCCTTGCAAACGATGTGTCTACCTTTGGCGTTTATTGGGGAAAGGCTTTCATTAATAGGTACACTTGTTTAGATTAGAGAGTGTTCAAACAATGTTTCTGATAAAGGTGTCAATAGGGAAAGGCAATGGTGTACTCTGGTCATGAGGACTTACACATACACCCACATACACATACACATGGACGTGCACGCACACACACATGCATATGTGCATGGTCGCACATGGGTAAGCATTAACCCATGACTAAATCTGTACACGTTTAGACTCTCATTGACACCAATTTGTTTTGTCATAGGTAAGGCTGGGTTTAAAAAAATCTATTTTCTGATTCAAATTGATCTTCATTTGATTGATTGGCTATTGATTAATCAAATCCCAAGAGTGATAATTAGGTATTCACAGTGTATCTGGAGTGTCGCGGTTGGGTATTATTCTTACGTTATTACGTTTTTAAATTTGGGGGATTTATACATATCCCCGATAAGCAGGTCTTGAAAAAGTTTGCCGGTGAATTGCGCATAGGGGGCGCTATAACATCCAGTCAAAGTTAAACGATCAGCACGTCCGCCCCTATGGATGAATATTTCTGAAACTTGGTGTACATGCCTTATTTCACATGTTGAACATGTTATCCTCTTGGGCCCATAATGTCCGTCAGGGTAGATCTTGCTGTATAGTGAAGATTTCGTGAAAGCGTAGAAAATTTTCTCCTTCAGAACCATAGCTTCCAATGAAAAACGGATTTCATATTTATGATCTACGGGTTTGTCTGAGCTTAAATGTCAAGGGGATGTTTGATTGGGTAAACACTGGCTGAGTTATGGCAAATTCAACATATGCAAATTATCGAACATTATTATATCAACCACAAGTCAGCTTCAGAAGGAAGCAGAAACTTGAAACTTGGCATGCACATAGAGGATACCTCCCTTACCACCTCACTGTGATAAAAGTTTGGTGTGGATATCTCATTCCATGACGTCACAGTGTCAATTAAAGTGATTGCTCTTAAGCGTAATGCACCAATTCGCCAGCAGGTGGCAAAATATCACACATAAATGGCATCTACTATGAAACCACTTTGTCTGTCTTTGTGTGTGTGTGTCTCTCTGTCTCTGTGTGTCTGTGCCTTTGTGTGTGTGTCTCTATGTCTTTGTGTGTGTGTGTGTGTCTTTTTCTGTGTGTGTGAGTGTCTCTATCTGGTTCTTTATATTTCAGAATATAACAAGTTTCAGAATAGAATTGGATGCATTGGTTTGACCTTCGCCTATCCAAACCAAGGCCTCTCTACAACGCAGGCTGGGCCATAATGGGGTACACACATCATTTCTTAATAGTCCGTTTTGAAGGTGGCTGTCGACACTTTATACTTTAGAAACATGACTGGTGATTATTTAGATGTGTTTACTTCCGGTAAACCAGTTTATAAGGCATGCAAATGCCCTCTTACCGCACCTACCAACCTCACTGAATCCGCCACGAATGGAAGACTGCTCCCTCTCAAAACATAATGTGATTTGAACCCAGCAACACACATGTCCGTGTAGTGTAGTGGTACAGCGTCTGCCACACGGACGTAGGGTCGCCGGTTCGAGTCCAACCTCGACTGTGCTTATTGCGAGACACGACACGGACGTAGGGTCGCCGGTTCGAGTCCGACCTCGACCGAGCATTTTGTGAGACGTGACGGTGATGAGTGACGACTGCGCCAGCGATTCGCTCAAAAAGGGCGGCCGCTGGGAAAGGCGGTGTGTGGGCTGTGAATACCTTGTGTGACTGCTTGCAGTCCTAGTTTATTTTAAGTTTACTTTTTTGTATGGGCTTTTTTGTGCCTTTATGGCCAGGAAAGTGACGAGAGACCGGAAAGCAGGTTGGAGTAGATAGGGAAAGACATGCTGCATAGGACCAAAGGTAGGAATCTAACCTGTCACTACAGGGCATACTGCCTACAACACACCAGTAGGTTGTGTCACCGAGATAAAGTATTGTAAGGGAAACCAAATCGAAATAGTATCGGGACTTTGTGAATCAGAATCAAATCAATTTGGGAAATCATTGGCGATACCCAGCCCTAGTCTCGGAAATGTAGAAGAGAGCCGGTACACTGAAAGAGGCCTGACCAAAAACCGGCATCACCACAGGTATCTCCCACCAGCAAGAATATCTCCAAGGTGCTCCGTCAAATGGTCCTGACCTACATGCATCAGCGGCATGACAAGCATTAACAATTACTGATTCATAACCACTGTTTTTACACAGCCAGCGTTTTTTCATCCACATGTAAGGCGTGTGTTTCGCTTTTTACGTGGCTGGGCCACATTGATTATGCACACTATATATCTTATTACATCGGTGAAGGATGGAGAGTCTTTGTGAAAGGGGATGTAATAACCAAATCTACTCCATCTCATCCTTCGTGCATACCTTATCTAAGCGAGCCCGTGCTCTGGCTCGTGAATTATTGAAATGAAGACAGGAGAGGTAATTTGCTAACTGTCTGTGCCTTAGCTAGCTAACGTTGAGTTTATGTATTCGTCTCTCTCTCTCTCTCTCTCTCTCTCTCTCTCTCTCTCTCTCTCTCTCTCTCTCTCTCTCTCTCTCTCTCTCTCTCTCTCTCTCTCTCTCTCTCTCTCTCTCTCTCTCTCTCTCTCTGCCCTCTGCCCTCTGCCTTTGCCTCTCTCCCTCTCCCTGGAAGATGAGGCAGTGTGGGACACCCTGGGGGCAAGATGCCAGGTGTGTTTCCTAGAAAGGAGCCGATGGCAGAGATCTCCTTGATATGTGAACACGGAGCAAAGAGCGCAGCGGAGCTGGAAAAGAGGCGGAGGAATAGAGTTGGCTATAAGGCCGATTTTGATCTGCCAAGGTTGAGAGGACTGTGGACGGCGAGACTGTCAACAGACAGAGTGAATGCGCTTTTTTTGTTGAGTGTATTGACTATGAGTCCAGACCGACATGGTGAGCCTTCATGACCAGACAATAAGATGATCTTTGACCCTTCCCAGGGTTGAAGAGAGGCCGATTTAAACGGACAGTTTCAATTCTGAAAGAACAACAAGAGGAGCAGGGACGGAATCTCTCTTTAAGTCTCTCATCTCTAATTCATTACCAACGTGTGTCAGCAGTAGTTAACATAGCAGGCTTCAGGGGTAAAGCAACCATAAGTTGATAGGGTACGGCTGTAGCCGTAGTATTGTAGGCTGCACTCTCATTCAGCGGAAACAACGTGGTTCTTACGAATATAGATTTTCAATATTACTATACTATAAAATCTGGTTGGTTAGAATCAACAGTAGTATAATCAAATCTGTATTTAATTTTACACACATATTGTGTGTACCTCATAACAAAAAGTAACTCTGCTGGTTAGCAGCACTTGTAAAGCTCAATCGTCTCCATTGCTGAGACTAGCACCATCCGTCAGGGAAAATGACCGCTCCTCCTCCTCCCATGTTCCATCTAATGCTTCTGGCAGAGCATCACAAGTGTTCTCCTCTGAAGCCTGGCTTGAAGTGTTTGTTAGATTATACATTGCAACAGGGGCAGGTGGCCCCACACACACACAGGGAGACCCTCACAAAGTGACGTTGCTGCTTCTCCCGTGGGAACAGGTGTTGGGGTCTGCCTCGTAGAGTTAAGGCTGATTCGAAGGGGGGGCGTGTAGGAGGGGAAGCCTGCCACTTGGTATTTCACACTACGAACTGACCGAATGACTCCTTTCTTTCCCCTTCTGGGAGCGATGTGGAGTCAGGCGAGGCTAGCCGAATCCCAGGTTTAAACACCAGGTTTTGACAGCTTTTCCTACAAGAAAACACTTGCCCAGAGATTTTGATAATGGTTGAGGTGCAAACAAAGTAAACGCAGCATCTATTGTTACCCACCAAAGTAGAGCTTATTTGAGATTATGGGTTCTTTGTGTTGTGGCATTTCTTCTTGCGACCGATGGTCAATAACGCCTAAAAAGAAAAATATCTCTAAATGAGTGAAATATTAAAATGTTTTGGTCAGTCACTTTACATATGAAAACACCCACATGCATTGCTCATGCTTTCTGACCAGATGTTAATGCAAGGCCAAGGCTTTGAGACTTTTACACCTTTACCATAAATGTAGATAAAACACCTAATACTAACAACTTACATATTAAAAATACATATTTTACATGACTTTTGACATGCATGAATTGTTAGTGAGAAATGTAAATATCTAAATCAAATGTGGCCACCTGCAGGATATGATATGACATAATATTAGTTATTATATTCAGAATTCAGAAAGGTTGTAACAAAAGTGATTGCTGAAGTGAAAAAGTTACCGTGAAAAGTTTTGAACTGTCTTCAACTCTAAATCCAAACCAATATTGATATTGAATATGATCTTGGAAATCTCATACAAAAGAATTTCATACATTTCTCTGTTGTCACGTTAAGTATTTTAGTGTGTGGCATCTGCATGGATTTGGTGTCTGCATCAGTGCTTACTTGAACCCCAGGGAAATGCCAGTAACAATTTAAATTGCAACACTGACCTCTCTCTCTCTCTCTCTCTTCCCCTCCTGTTTCTCCCATTCTCCTCTCTGTTCGACCACCACCGTCTCCGCTGTCTCCCTCTTTCACAGGTTAGCTTTATATGTGTACGAGTATTTGCTCCATGTCGGCGCACAGAAATCAGCACAGACCTTCCTGTCAGAGGTAAGAAACACCCTCTCTCTCTCTCTCTCTCTCTCTCTCTCTCTCACACACGGGTTTCCTGGGGCCAGTGGATGAATGGGATTCCTTCTCCATTGTGTTCGCCATTGGGATGGAATCTACATTATAGGTTGGCCTGGGGTCACGGTAACAACTGTTACGCTTACAGTCTTACAGTTTGGTCCAATCTAGTCTCAACATTTGTGTCTTTCACATGTAGAGAAAGCAACATTTTAACAAGGCTCTGTTATCGAAATTGAAAAGTTTTAATGATAAAACAAACGTCTCCAACGGATTAATTAGATGATAGTGTTGTTATTGTGAAGGATTATCTCAGATCAGACGATAAATACATACAAATAACCTCACGTAAAATCGGCTAAAAATGTTCTTAAAGGGTATTGATTAATTAAGAAAAATATGTTTCTGAAGATAAGCTTAGCCTTGGTCCAGGTAAAGTCCGCAACCACGGATTAAATGAAATCCGAACCGATGGTCTGACCGGCGTATATACCAGAGATATCAGTCTCACGTCTGCCCCCTCTCGAATGGTCAATGAGGAAAGGTCTCTAATGTGTTGCATCCTCTTTCTTAATGGACATCCTTCCTGCTAATGCTCCAGTGTCCAGTCCTTTACTGCCCCACGGCCCATTTGCTTTGTTTAGCTCCACTTAATTCCCTCCCAGACACATAGCGTTTCTTCATTAGAAGCCAAATGCAGGTTCGTACCACCCAGTGGTAACACTCCCATCCCTCAGCTGTGGAGACCCCCCCCCCGTCGCCCTATATAGAGGGCAACGCTGCATTCCTGTGAGGTTTAAAAAAGATGTGACCTGTGTGCAAAAATACTCTTACTAAGCTGCGTAAAGATTTTTGGCATTTTAAATAGCATGTGCTATGGGAATGGAACTTAACGAGACCATCGTCCAAACAAGTGGCAGCTCACTGTGGAAGGGCGGATTTGATTCAGCCTCCTTTTCTTACACAGCTTGAATATGGAGCCACTCTGCATTGACCCCTCCTGCGCAATGGAATTACTGTGTTTAGCCAACCACGCAGGTAGAGGGACTGACGGAAGTTGCAATACCGTTGTAGCCAGAAGCAGACTTTTTACACAAGGTAGCTTTAAGTAGCATGTGCCATTGATGATTTATAGAAATGAAGGGTTGTTAGGCAGACGCCTGAGGGAAAACAAGTCGTTTAAGATGTAATTTCAGTTGACGACTTGCAAATTGCAACTCATAAACTAGTTTTTCTTACGCCGGCCAGTGGCTGTTTTTCTTTTGTGCAGTTGTGTTAGCCAAAGCTTTTCGATTAATGGGCTTCATAACAGCAGTCGAGGCCTTATTGGTTTTGAACTAATTAAACAACAAGGTATTAAAAAATATCTCAATTTTATTACTGCATTTAAATTGGTATTGCATATTCATCGCACAGGTACTATAAAGGTAACTTTTTCAAGATCTCGCTCAGACCTTTTCTGGACACTAGACACACTAGATGGCTGCTCAGTCAGCCAGCCTTTGAGTGGATAACAGGGGTCTCAGTAGAGTGGGGGGGGGGGCACACTCCTAGGACTTGGCCCAATCGCAAGAGGCCGTGAAAGGCTAGTGTAATCCATTGCTCTTGACACATACGCACACACACATAATGACCGTTCTTTTTGAGAAAGTCAATTCTGAAGACTAAAAGTGGGCAGAGGCGCAGAGTTTAATGATGCACCTATCCCACGAGAAATGGCATTCCCTGATATATTTAGATGCCAAAACAAAAATGGAGCCAAACGTTTTGTTTTAATCAAACATGTTTGTTCAAACAGTGTTTGATTTGGATCTCGGCACCTTGCCAAATGGGGCATGAAAGTGGCGGATCATGACCCACGCACGGCTGTTCTCCATCAACCATCAGCCACCATCAACACGGGTTCCTTAAGAAGCAGTGATCCAAAAAACAGAAGGAATTACAGAACCGGAGACCTAAAACAAGTTCTATGAATAGACCAAAGTTAGACAGCACAAAAACAAAAGGATTTCTTTCATTAGAAAAAACAAATAAAATCAACCCACGCCAAACATGGATAGCTCCACCGCGCCTTGATCCTAGCTGCGTGTGCGGTGGCGGTGGTAGTGGTGGTGGTACTGGGGAGAGGCAGTGCTGAGTCGGGGGGCTCACTGCTGACAGCCAGGAGGGAGTAGGGGTGAAATATGAAGGGGAGCCGGGGGAGAAGCGCGAGCAGATTAAGGAGCAGGGCATGAAGAGAGGCTGGCTGATTGCAGAGCCCTCTTGGCTGAATCGCCTCCCAGAGATGAAGTGTTATTGGTGAGCCTCTGGAAGGAGGTTAAGTTCTGTGTCAGTGGCGAACTAGAGGCACACAGGAGGCACGCACTAACGAACACAACACATACACACATGATGTCCGAGGGCCGGAAATAACATGGCGTGCACGTCACAGTGAGACAGATAGATAAATAGAGATGTACTCGCGCACGCACACACGCACATGCACAGGCGCAAGTACAGTCAGAGAGATAACAGATGCAAACACATCAAGACACACAAGCAAACGAGTATCAAAACAAGCCCTGACTCATTCTTTCAGACATTAACACACACACACACACACACACACACACACACACACACACACTCCCACAGTCACACAAACACTCAAACAAGCACACACTCAAACCCTAAAGGGCAAGTAAACCCCCCCCAAAAAATTATATTGAAAACGCTTCCGTTTGGGTCTCACAAAGTGTTGGTGAACATTTCTGTGTTCTTTTTAAGTGAAATGTATAAAGTTGTTAAACGGGTAAGTTCTCTGTACAATACTAGAAGTCTGCAACTTTCTGCGAGAAACGCTTTTCCAGAGTGGGCTTTGACAACATTTGACAGCTCGGATCGCATTTTTTGAAACTCGTAGGCGGAAGTTCTCCTGCTGTAACGGGGGTTTACTTAAAAAAAACATAGACCTTATCCAGGACGCATGCATTCAAATTGAGATACTCAGGCAATCGTTTCACAGTCAATGCTTTCGAGTCTCCCTCCCTTCGTTCGATTGCATTAGCTTTAAAACTTTCTCGTTTTTACCTCATTGTCCTTTTACCTTTCCCTCTTTGCAGAAACACACGTACACACTCTCTCTCTTTCTCTCTTTTTCTCTCTTTCCCACACAAACACACAAATGCATGCATTCTCACACACACACACAGACACACACAGACACACACACACATGCTGACCGAAGCTCGTTTGATAGATAAGGTATTCCTGTTCCCGCAAGAACACTAGAGGTCGTCCAGTGAGATCACCTGGGCTCCACCGCCTCAATTAACCTGTCTATCATTCCCAGCGAGTGATGTGCACACGCACACTCTCACACACACACACACACACACACACACACACACACACACACACACACACACACACACACACACACACAGTACACTCAAGCTTCAGAGGGGACGTTGTGACTTTGTACTGTTCAGTGTAAAACTCTTCCTTCGCCACCTTCATTCATCAAGGCAGTCACATGTAGGCACACCAAACACAACTACAGTATAATCTATACAATGTGAACGGTAGAAACCCATCTTTACTGCTGACTGTTATGTCAATATTGGATCTTTTTTGGATCTTGAAATGTCAGCCATCTTCGACTTTTGTGTGTGTGTGTGTGTGTTGTCGGAGCCGTGCATGTGTGAAACCCGTGCGCTCTCGGCAGGAGTGAGCAGGAGTGGGCAGGAGTGGGCAGAGAGGGTGTGTTATCTTTGTCCTGATCTTATCACAGAGTCCAGATACAGGCAGGGTGCGGGGTCTCTCTGCAGCCTCTGGAGAGAGCCACTGCTTAGAGATACTGACCATGTCTGATTCACACCCCCTGAACTCCACTTCACTTGCTCCATCTGTCCGTCTGTCTGTCCCCCTCTGAACCTGCATGCTCCGGGCTCTGCTCTCTGCATCTCCTTTTCTCTTTTAATCCCGACCCATTTGTCCAAGTGTCAGTCAGGGAAAAGTTGAACAAAATGATGATGTTATGCATAAAACATGGTGGATAAATTTCCATGTCTCCTCCCCTTTCTTCCTCTCTCTGTTTCTCTCTGTCTCTGTCTCTGTCTCTGTCTCTCTCTCTCTCTCTCTCTCTCTCTCTCCCTCTGCTATAGATCCGATGGGAAAAGAACATCACACTTGGGGAACCCCCAGGATTCCTACACTCATGGTGGTGGTACGTACGCAGTCATCACTCTACTCTGGTAGAGTGACCTTCAAGAGTTACCTGATCTACTGCATGCCCCACACCCCCTACCTACAATCCCACACACACAAACAACCACACACGCACACGCACACTCACACACGCACAGCAAGTGTATTCATAATGGGGACATGAGAAGATGGACTTGAGGGTCTGAAGGGAGAAGCGGACCGGGGCAGCAGTACCGGTGGACACTGAGTGACAATGCATCCTACATTTTCTAAGTTATTTTCTCCTCCTTGCTTCTCTAAGATGAATGCAGGGTTAAGCTCCACAACTCCTCCGCCATTGCCCCCTGTGTTATTTTTGGAACTAAACGTATTTATTGAACCCACAAAACAAGGTCTTGCGCTTATCAGCATCGTGTGCGCTTTTTACGCTAATCCCAAATACATGTCCGTCTGAGCGACAGCGTGGGCAGAGGCGCCGTTAACACGCCGCGCTGTCAAGCACAACGCGCTAATGCAAGAGAAATAAAGAGAAGTGTGTTCTCTGTTTGGCAAGTGGGCAGACAGGTTGACATGAGCACTGGGCTTTTTCCCTCCCCTCTCTTTATGTGACTGGAGGGAGACACCCTCCGCAGTGCTTGGTGCCAGACACACAGTGGTTCGCCAGAGAGCAGGGCAGGCTAGTGCAGTGGCTAAGGTGCTCCGCTCCCAGACGCAGGGGCACAGGCTTGGATCATTGCATGTCGGCAGCCTAACCTGTAGGCATCCTTCAGCAAGATGGCCTAGCCCCTGCCCGCCCCTTGATGACGGTGGACAAATCCACTGTACGTCGCCTCGGATAATATGACTAGGCGGTAAATGACTAAATGGTAGGGATGCACCGATGATACTGTGTATCGGTATATCTGTCCGATACTGTTGTCGGTTATCGGTGGGTCTACGCATAGCTCTGATTCGCAGCCCTATTTTTGTCCCCCAACTTTTCTTATGTTGTGCAATCAAAGCTGATATTCAGCTGAAAGAGAGATGATACAACAGTACTTAAAATTTTAGAAAGATACTATCCGGATCGCCATCGGGAAAAGGAAAAAAGTGGTAGCCTCTCATGCCATCCATACTAAATGGTGAATGCTAGTGAAATAGCGAGAAGCTGACGTTTTGGAGGAAGCAGAACAGAAAATCCGTCCGTACGAACGGACGGTGAAGATGGACAGACAGGTAGAGGAGTTGGATGCTGGCGGTCAGAAAGGGCACATCGGGTCGGATTGACGGCTGAGGAGCGAGAGACGGACCCCGAGGTTAAAGCACCGGGCCTCCCTCTCCTCCTCCTCCTCCTCCTCCACTTGTCTTGTATCTCTGCTCCCCACATACACACACATACACCCTCTCAGTAGTGATCTAGTGACTTGTGGTTTCAATCAACCTCTCGCTCTCCGTCGTGTGGTTATTGCGCAACCCGTTGACACTGGTTGTAATGGTCCTCGGGAGAGAGGGAGAGAGAGAGAGAGAGAGAGAGAGAGAGAGAGAGAGAGAGAGAGAGAGAGAGAGAGAGAGAGAGAGAGAGAGAGAGAGAGAGAGAGAGAGAGAGAGAGAGAGAGAGAGAGAGAGAGAGAGAGAGAGAGAGAGAGAGAGAGACAGGTTTCTTTCTGGCTGAGCTCTCCCAGCTGGATGGCTACCAGTGTTAGTGACACTGACATACACAAACACACACAGACGTACTCGTCTCTGCCCTCAACCAGCAACAGGAATTACACAGAGTTGCTCCTCGTGTGTGTATGTGCGTGGGCGTTAACACGTGTGTGTATATATGAATACTGGATGTGTGTGTGTGTGTGTGTGTTTGAGAGAGAGCAGGCTGATAAGCAGGAGACTGAGCAAGGCAGGGCTGCAGTGCAGTGGGACCTAGCCGAAGGCTGACTGTCGGTCTGTCTGTCTGTCTGTCTGTCTGTCTGTCTGTCTGGGCCGCGCAGCACGTGGACACACAGGCTCCCTGGGGGGGGGGGGGGGGGGGGGGGGGGGGGGGAAGGGGTAGGGATTCGCCCCTCCCCCCATGCCACCCCACCCCCCAAACAAAAGATCCAGATGGTGGGGGAGAGCCACCAACTCCCCCCCAAGCACCCCCTCCTCTCAACCTTTGTCTGGAGGCCTGTCCTTTGTTTGCGGAAGAGAGACCCCCCGAATGGATTAACTCTTTGCATTCCTCGCTCCTTTTGTATTAAACAGCCAAATCTAAGATCCCCCTCCTCCTCACACACACCCTCCCCCACTCCTCCTCCAATACCCCTCCCCACCCCCACCCCTTCGTCTTCTTAGCCTTTTCCTGTTGGGCTCGCACTGAGGATAGGGGTGGGGGGGTGTTCCTTGGGACAGGCGAAGGGGGGAGGAGGGTATGGGGGAGGGAAGGTAAGGGGAGGTCAGAGGTGGGGGGGTGAGGCTGGAGGTGGTGGTGCAGGGGGTCAGTCATCCACATCTGTTGTTATGGACGCGCGGATAAAGGGGAAAGCTCAGGGAGGGCTGCAGGTGTTGATTGTGTCATTATCTCCCTCTCTATTGGCCCGGCGCTCGGCGTCTCCCCCCCTTATCCCCAGATCGATTGCCTTTACCGGATAGCTGCTGAGTCCCCAGCCGCCGCCCCCAACCCCACCACATGCCCCCCATGCCTGCACCATCCATCCATCCTTCACAAACACACGGGTACACGCAGGAACACACAGGAACACACACGCGAACACATGCACGCGCAGAAACACACAGACACAGAGACACACAGAACCATACACAGACACATACAAAAACAGCCAGGAACACACAAACACATTCACATGCACAGAAACACACACACGCACAGAAACATACATGCACACAAAGACAAATCCTTGGCCCAACAGCAGAATGTAGAGGGATCATCTCCCCCGGCTTCCTCTTTGCGAGGGGGCAGAGAAAACAGCAGCAGATCCCTGCCCTGCTCTCAAATCTCCTGCCTGCTCGTTTTATAAGGCAGGTATCAGACAGGAAGCCCAGGCCTGGCCTCACTTCACCTTCTCTTTCCTTGTGTCTTTTCTTCCCTCTCGGCTCCCTGGCTTTTTCAGCACCACCTTTTTCTTTTACATTTACCTCAAAGACATCAAATGTAAATGTGAATGCAGCATGTTACACCAAATGCCGCTAAATACTACCTTTTTCATGGACAGGGAGCTTGGGCTGTACATTACACCCCAGTAGGATGCCCACCAAATGACATGTTTGTCAGTAACACTGCTAGGGTTGTGTTCCAAGTCTAACGAATCCTTTATTGAAGATTTTCAAATGATACCCAGGCCTAAATTTGCATCCGGAGATGAAGTTTACTTAGAGCGTGTTTGTTTTATTGCAATGTGTGAAATAAGCCAGGGAAAAGTGTATTTTCCAAAATATTCCGTAAGGGATTCGCTAGGATTCGGATTCAATGAGCAGATTCTGATTTGGATTCGGAGTCAGTAAAATGCTATCAAACCCCAACAGCACTGCCCCTGCTTGAATCCAGGTATAAAGACATCTTAGACGAGGGTTGGATTACACCATTACAGCCTCGCTAATTACAGGGATCTGTCCTGTTTGGGAGGATTTAGAGACAACCTAGTGGACATGATCTGTCTGCCATTCTGTCCTCCGTCTCTTCTCCCAGCTCACCTGAGCCCGCCCGGTCTGTGTCTCTTCTCCCGTTCAGTCTTGGCAGGCAGGTCTGCCGATTGGTTGACTGTCTGCCGGGCTCATTGGCTGGCTGGCAGGCTGTTTGGCCGACTGGGAGGCTAGCTGGCTGGCAGGTCAGTTAGCAGACTGGGATATTGGCTGACTATCTAACTGGTGGATTTACCGACTGGCAGCCTGGCTGGTTCACTGTCCATGTGGGTATCTTGGCCGGCTGGCTGGCTAGCCGGCTGGCTGGCTAGCAGACTGGCCAGAATCACATACCAGATTATCACTAGATGTCTCACGTTCACCCTTTGTGTCATGCCTTCATGTATATATTTATTAACCTTTCTCTTTAAAATGGAAGAGCACATTGTAATGAGCGGCTTTCTCAGACAACAGTTAATTACAAATAATTATCGTGATGGCATTTAATTTGAGTAATTGTGTTCTTTTGGATGCTATTCTAATCCCTTCCTCTTCTGTTCTGGATTGATGCGTGTGTGTGTGTGCGTGTGCATGGGATTCATATATGTTTCTCTGTCTGTGTTTGGATGCATGTGAGTGTGTGTGCTTGGCATTAGGTGCTCATTCCACCCTGATTTGTTTTGTGCCTAGTTTCTCATTTGAATAGAGAAAATGGAGCCTCATCTCAGGCTGAAATCCCTTGGTCGGGCCATCCATACATCAAGCATGTAGACGGCAGAGCAGCTGCCCCTCGATCCCATTCATTCCAAATAAACGATTACATGATTCATGCAAGATTAGATAATTCATGTATGATAGGACATGTTTATGGTACAAATTTGTGGTCCTCATTAAACACAAACCATTGCCTTCTTTGATGATTTTGTGGAGAGTGCCTCAGTGTGAAGAATAAACACAGCAACAGGCGGCCATCAAATCCCAACGTTTTCGTCGGGTTAAAAACTAGCAATGCTAACACATGAAACAACGCTCGAAACGGACACTTTTCTGGCTTCGTGCAAACGTGGCTCAATATATTTCTTTCCTTCCAAGATACAATATTTTCTAATATTAACACTCAACCCAATGTACTCTGGGTTCAGTATTCGCAACGTAAAAATAATATCTAGACAATAAAAGCTGCCTCCTGGGCGTCCCCCCTGCCTCTGCACACGGGCCGTTGATAGATTATGCACAGAGAGCCCAAGGAGATCTGATTTGTCCTATAGCACCACAGACGCCCCATAGGTCAGGCCGTTTGAATCCTAATATATTTCAGACATCTCTGGGCACTGGTAGATGTTAGATCACCTTTCCCCCACCCCGCCCTCCTGTACCTGGCTAGGCCTGTCGTAAACCCCCTCCCCTCGTTTCATTTCCCTTAGAGCCGATTGAATTAGTGATGGTGGCACTGTCTCTAACCCCCCCCCCCCTCGCGGCCCATGCCATCTGATAGATATGATAATGTACATCACCTTTATTGTCTGTGTGACTGAGGAATAGTCCTGGCACCCCTAGGACCACATGAGTACAAACACACAGTCCGTGCAACACTCCGTGTACACAACCCCTGGAACCACAGGAATACATATAGACGCACTCTCCATGCTCACTTGTTATGAACACCACCTGGATCCACACAAATACATATACACACTCTCCAGGCTGACTCGCTATACATACCGCTTGATAGCACAAATACATACACACTATCCGTGCTAACTCGCTACACTCACATACCCTAGAACCACACAAATACATAAACAGACTAGCCCTACCAACTCTCAACATCACTCTATTCCCCACAGAAACATAACGTTTTCTATCTGCTTAGTTTTGTGCTTCCATTACACTGTATGTCTGCCCATTTGGCACCTTTTGCACTACTAACTATCTTGGAAGGAGGAATACTTCTGTGTTCCTTCTCAAGATTTATTTCCCTTTGGATTCGGGGAGGTTTTCCTTGCCCTTTAGAGGGCTTAGGGTTAGGGAGTGTTGCATAATGTTGACCTGTGAAGCCTTTGCGAGACTAAACTGTGGGCTATATTATATTAATGGCAATACAAATACAATGGAATTAACTTGACACTACAGCGCGCACACACACTCCTCTCCATTCATTCTGTGCATCATAAAATAAGGCAAATAACCCCAAAATGACATATATTGCAGTTTTGGAGTTTCTCAAATCCTCTGCTTCATCTTCTACTTGCCTCATTCGTCCCTGTCTGTTGAGCTTCACACTTCCTGTTTGGAAAAGGACACATGGAGCCCCATGACAGCCCCGGGAGCCAGCCTCAGCCTTGTTGCCTTAAACACTCCCATATTGTAGCAGGTTTTTATAATTCCCTGCCATGCGATTGGGTTGGGTGCTGTTGTAGGCCGCAGGGTAGGAACATATTGCTTATTATTGTTGTCTCTGGCGCTGATACTTACTCTCAGTTTCTTCACTTTCCTCATGGAATATGTTTCTTAAGAAGGAGGAAAAAACGGGAACAGAACGAATGACAGTTCCAATCGTTGACTTGCGTTCTTACCTTTTTAAGTGTAAGCCATTTATCACAATGCGAGGTATCCCAACGTGTTTTCTCGATGGGACAAATGACCGTCGCATGACAGGGTAGAAGTGTGCAACATTGTCCTGACACGCTGGCTGTTATCGGCAAATGGCTAACATATATTTTTTGGCTCCATTTTGCACTCCGTCATATCGAGCATCACGGCCGTTCAACACCTGCTTTCACCGGCATCAGCAGAAATAATGCATAAACCACATTACCCCCCTACCTTTGACTAACAGTAGAAAGATGTAGAAAAAAGCCATAAATACGTTAAATTTGGTGTCCGCCATAGTCCTAGATCAGCAGTTTTTTTTATACTTTGTCCATTAAATCAATATTGCCAAAGAGAGAAAGAATGTCCTAATGTGGGCCAGCTAAGCAGGTACTTAATTTCACTGCAGTAATTAAGGGCCCATTTGGACGGGAACCTGGAGGCCCCCCCCTTGCCCCCGAGTAGCGCGCTTGGTCTAATTAACTAATTTGGCCGTGGCTGATTGGGCGCTAAGTAATACAATCATTTGCCCACTGGTCACTCACCCCCAACTTGTCCCCGGCAGGTGGAAAAGGAAATGGGACCCTGTGTGGCTGTGTGCCCGTGTTTTCACCTGCTACGTACTTAGTTAGGGTTCTTCTTTATATACACAGACCCAGTGTGCCCACATGTGCTAATCAGGCCATACCTATAGGGGAACACATGTTAACGCATACATCGCAAACAACCCCCCCCCCCCCCCCCCCCCCCCCCCCCCCAGTAAACAGAAGCCCACTCTGGTGATATATCATACTGCAAGATCCGGCTTACATGTTTGTAACGGTTTTCTCGTCCTATCTTCCTCAGTGTGTTCTGGGATCTGTATTGCGCTGCCCCAGACCGGAGGGAGACCTGCGAGCACTCCAGCGAGGCCAAGGCTTTCCATGACTACGTGAGTGAACTTTACCCACCAGCTGCACATATACCCTCACCCACTTGACTGCATTAACATACACACACACACTCGCACGCACACATGCTCATACACACACGCACGTGCACAGTAGGGTGCTAACAAAAAATAACTTTTAGAAATGTCTAAGTCTTAACCCCAATTTATTTTCTTTTTGTTATTGAGAAGAAGCACAACAAATGTCATGATGATTAAATAATGTTTAGGGGTTGCTCATGGAACTTGAAATTGAACAGCGTTAAATGACTGTGTCAAAGCCACGCCACGCTCAGCAGCATCGTTCACGACCTTGAGTGCACGATGCTCTTCGTAGATCTGGTCAAATCAAGCTTGTGTTCCCAATCAGCTTGATCTTTCGTCAAGAAGCCATCATGCAAGCCAAGGCGTACGAACATTTATTTAGTTCCTCTGGTCACGAAGTGGCAGGCATGGCTGGCTTTTCTAAAGCAGTCACCATATACGTTTTCTCAGCATTGTTTACTCTAGCGTCAAAAAATGCCAACCCAACCAGTTCTTTGCTCAGATACCACAGATGACGCCCTAAAACAGCAGCAGCATTTGTAAAAATGTTCTTGCTGAGGTGTGGATAGCTGAGAATGCTCTTATACAGTTGAAGATCATTGAGCGGTGTGCTAGCGGCTGATATGTGACATGTAAACCATGCACTAATATAATGCCTGACTACAAAGATGTTGAAGTCTCGCTCCAACATTGAGCTCTCATTGAGCTCTCTTGTTGTCAAACGGAACTGATCACGAAACAGATAAATCTTCAGACAGTAGAGGAGCTTTGCCATCCATCTTGCCCTATGATAGGCTCCTGGTGACCGAATACTCATCCTAACAGGGGTTTCAACTCCAAGAAAGATCAATGTGAGCTGCAAAAGCTCTTTGTAGTTATCCCTAGGCTGAAATTGTGTTAGCTGTCCATAAATGAAGGCTTGAACCTCATCCACTGACTGTAGTTATTTTGTTGTGACTCAAGCACTTTCCTGAATGGAATGATTCTGAATTCGGTGTAAATGATGAAACCTCCCAAATACTTGGCGATATGAAGGCAACTTGGAGCCAGTAATTGAGTCATATGTGCTTCCAACTAACCATACAGTTATATTTATTTTGCAGTCCATGATAATCTGTATACAGAGTTTTAACTATCTGAACTGTTTAAATAATCTACATTTTCAGCATGGTATTTGTAAAATGCAGAAACTGATTAAACAGGAACCAGAAGTTAGTAATCTTGGAATCTTGGAAATTATTGATAATTGAATCTATTGATACTAACATTTAAAATAAATATTTGAAAACAGAGTCTTTAAATATACAACTGTTATTGAAAAGTTTCAATAAGAGTTAAGTATCGCTAAAATCTTTATTTATAGCAATCCAATTACCATATCTTCAAAAGCAGATATTACGCATTTTGAAGAATTATTTGATGACTGTGAGCAACCTCTAGACATGTCTGTCACTTAGTTGATACATAAAGAACAGAATTGAGGGGTAAGACCTTAGAAACGTAACAGTTCATTTTTTGCTACATACAATATTGGCACCCTAGTGCAAAGGCACGCATACGCATGTACGCACACAACCCTTGCACACACACACACACACACACACACACACACACAGACACATACACAGACACATACACACACACAACCATTGTTCACACACACGCACACACACACAGACTTACACACACACCAACATTTGCAAACACCAACAAAGACATGCACGTACACAAACACGCACACACTGTCACTCCCAGGACGGTGTGTGAATCAAACAGTAAGGGCTATTTTCTGTGTGTTGACGATGTCTATTCCTGTTTGGACATGTCTTACAGCCTTACCGCCGTGTCTCTCCGTGCTCAGCTTGTGTGTTCTGTCTGCTGCAGCCTTGTTTGTGTTCACTGCTGAAATCACATGTCTGTGTTGTAACAAAGAGCACAGCCTGGATGGTGTAAGGGAGGAGGGTTGTTCCTGACCGTTGGCGGTCGGAGTTTAGACTTCTCTACGGCCTCATGTGAGAGCCTGTTGGTCCCTAGCCCTCAAGGTCCTGCCCGCACTGCCTGCCAAAGGTCAAAGGTCGGGGCACTTCCTGGCTGTTTTATTGGTCCATTCACAGCATCAATAAAAGTTAGAGCACACGCAGCAGCTGGCCTAAGACACGGCCACGTGGTAACACAGACACACACACACACACACACACACACACACACAACCACAGACGCACCCACATACGCACGCACACACACACACACACACATCTTTTCTTTTAAAGCATGAAAGTTCTCATAGGACACTCAAAAGCACCATCCACATCTATTAGTATGCTAGTATCGGCTCGGCAAGAATCGACCACGGGGTCAAACGTCTCCGCCCATGGTCCCTTCTAACCCTTATCTCCTGAAGAGTGTTAGGCCACTCCATCCTTGGACTATATAGACCTGCAGACGCGATCAGGATGGCTTTTACACACAGGGGCGAGGAGCAGGGCAGGGAGTCAGCATGAAGTGACTACTAATAAATGGATCATCGCCAGGTTAAGTCTCGCTACATTGCGGTCAGTTGCGACCAGGACGCGTGTGACCCTGTAGTCTTGATCCACACGGCGGGGGCCAGCATGTGGACAATAAGGATTTAAAGGTTTTGCCGTGGATCGCTGGACATTAACCTGAACTGGCACCCACCCACCCACTCCTCCCTTTTTTGTCCATTATTGAGTATGTCCCATAGTATTGTTAAATATTGGTATTGCGTTGCCTTAGATTGTGTTTAAATAAGGATTATGGCGGCATTAGCACCTGAGCTGGACACAGTATATTAGCCACTGGCAGACTCTCATTCTACCTGGGCAGGAGTGGAACCTAAAATGGATTAGAGGTTCTATTCTTACCAGCAGAATCCCATTCAGTTTTTCAGTCAGTCACCAGCAGCCCATTCAGTTGAACTCTCTCATGAGGTTTGACAGCCCAAGTGTGAACAGTTGTCAGCCGAACAAATTACATTTGTTGTGTGCGTATTACAGATGTGTGTGCATGTGTTTGTGTGTGTGTGTGTGTGTATTAAAGAGAGAGAGAGAGAGAGAGTGTGTAAACGTGGCAGTCTGTATGTGCACGCATTAGACCACCATAAGATTAATTACATGGTTAATTAAACCTAGTAGTTAATTAAATCTGACAACTGTGTCTAATTAATCTAAATGCCATATCATTTCCTACACCTTTCTCCAGAGGTAGGCCAGCTGGATACCAGCACGTCCCGACTCTTAAGCGTTTCAGAGTGACAACTGTGCCGCGCGATGCTAGCGCGCTCGAACCGCTCACCTCTCAGCGCTGCGTCTGTAGAAGTTGTGAGCGCTCTCAAGCATCTCGGGTGCGCGGCTGCATGAGAAGCTACCGCTAGCGATGGCCGTTTGTCTGACAGTTGGTGTTGGATAAATCACTTAGATTCTGGAGTCCAGGTCTTGCTGAGATATCAGGTGAAATATATATACTCTCTCTCTTGGTTTTATGGTATTTTGATGGCCACTGTCTGTTTTATGGCAAGGCAAAAAGAAAAGACTAGAATTTATCAAGACCATATTGTGATTATTATTATCTTTTTTATGTGAATTTTTACGAAATGGAAGAATTCACAAAAACAAGCACTTATATTAATTTGGCTGATTATATGGTGATATATAAAGTATGATACTAAACAATTACTAAATTAAACTGTGAGGGAAAATGTTGCATTGTATCCTTGAAGCACAAAGGGTATATAAACACACACAGACACAAACACGCACACACACACGCACACTTATTGCACACACTCATTTTCTCATACAGAGATTGCTTTGTTCTCGTTCAAGGGTTCATGTCCAGCTTTCCTTGACCCTTGACCTGGCTGGAGAGCAGGAGGTCTGTGTGTGTGAACAGGCTCTTTCACGCTAACTGTCTCTGATGCTAATTATAGCTTATAGCTTATATGCTTCTATCTTGGCTATTGTGTGCAGTTTTTGTTATTTTATGTTTACACGTGTTTATTTGATGCGTGTTAGAAACCTCTGAGAAAGGTAAAGAAAGGAGAGGAGTTTCTTCTGTGTGTCTGTGTGTGTGTGTGGGGGGGGTGTCTGTCTGTATAAATGTGTTTTGTGATGTTTCTGCAGACATTGTACCTGTCTCCCCACACGCATATGGCTCGTAATACTGTGTATGTGCATGTGTGTGTGTGTGTGTGTGTCTATGCGTGTTTGTGTGTATATATTTGTATGTGGGCCCGTGGTTGATTCCCCCAGGCCTTAAAGGCGTCTGTCTGTCTCTGATTAACTTGGTCTCCTCGCTCCCCGTGGACTAGCGGCTTGATCAAGTCTCTATCAGGACCCCATGCTATTAACCGCTTCCTCGGTCCCCTGAGAAGACCCCCCCCCCCCCCCCCATCACCACGACCCCATCACTACCCACCCTCGCCTCGGATCGCAGGCTGCACCGCCGCATGGGTCCCGCTAGTCTCAGGCTTGCACCGCTGCGTGTCGCAGAGGAGAAGCCGCGTGAGGGGAGGTAGGGAAATGAAGCCGCTCAGGGCTGGTCTGCTGTGGTTGCTTCTGTTGCGGTTGCTGCTGCTCCCCTCCTGCTTGCTTGTTGGTTTTTGTGTGAAACGCTGAGAAAATGCTGATCCCGTTTTATTTGTTTGGTTGTTATAGCCAACGTGAGGCTAATGGAATGTTTAAGTCACCGGTTTGGTTTGGCTTGGGTTTGGCCTAGTTTGGCTTTGTTTGGCCTGGGTTTGGTTTGGCTTGGGTTTGGCCTGGGTTTGGCCTGGGTTTGGTTTGGCTTGGTTTGGCCTGGGTTTGGTTTGGGTTGGGTTTGGCCTAGTTTTGCTTGGTTTGGCCTGGGTTTGGTTTGGACTTGGTTTGGACTTGGTTTGGCTTGAATGTGGCCTGAATTGGCCTGATTTGGCTTGAATTGAGCCTGGTTTGGCTTAAATTTGGCTTGATTTGGCTTGAATTGGCCCGGGCCCGCTGGTATCTCTTACTCACCCTCGGCCCCCTGCTGCCCCTGCTGGTGAGGTCCGCTGGTGCGGGGCTTTTGTGAGCGCTCCAGTTTGGAGAAGATAATGGAATATAATGTGCTAATCCTCCGATCTGGGGACCATTTGACGACTAATCCCAGGGATTGTGGTGGGATCGCAGGCCTGGCGGGGCTCCCAGTGCTGGGGGCCCGTGGCTCACTGGACTGGTGGTTAGCTTGACCTCTGCATGGAGAATGAACTGTTGTTTTCACCGAAGCTGAACACCTCAGCACTCACACACATGGATGCAAGCAGGCATACACACACATACACAAACACACACACATACAGATGCACAGACAAACATACACACACACACACACACACACACACACACACACACACACACACACACACACACACACACACACACACACACACACACACACACACACAGTGTACGGATACAGTATCATGAATGTTGATTTAGCTATCAGTCTAGTCTTGCACCTCTGTTAAGTCATTTAAGTGGTCCCCACTTGTCTTGTTAATTGTTGCCATGTCTTGTCACTTCTTGTCACTTAGCCATTTAATCACTCTCTGCCTAAAAAGCACATCTCCACAGTCCTTTCTTCCGCTTGATTTGAGAAGTCCCTCAAAACAAACTTTATCTTGAACAAAATGCTTGATTATAGGACGTCTTTAGTAGTACGAATTTAACATGAAAAGCTGTCAAAGCTTTCTGAAGAGGGAAAGTCAGACATTGAAGAACAGGCAAAGCAAGCTTGGACACACACACACACACACACACACACACACACACACACACACACACACACACACACACACACCATCACTCTGAATTTCATATAAGACATCAGAAGAAAAGCCTTTTTAATTTGGTTGTCTCTAACCACCTTGATGTAACACACACACACACACACACACATACACAGATACACACACACACACACACATACACAGATACACACACTCACACACATACAGACAAGCACACACACACATACACAGACACACACACATACACACACACAATCATGCAGAAGTGTCGCCTAGGAAGTGATACACTCAGATGTTGTTCTTACCCCAATTTTAGCTTCCACCATCAGCGAAGGTTGTGACCCCCACATCTGCGGTTCACGGGGCTTGTGACATCGGTGCCCGCGGCCTCTCCCCGATTTAGTGACCTGCGTGCGTCATTCCTTCCTCTGCCACTGAGTCCACCCATCTCTTGCTATGACGTGGGGACCGTCATTCATGTCGTTCTCGTGTCAAATGGAGCTTCAATGACTGCTCTCACACCCACTCCCTGATCTGACAAAAATGGAAAGAACCGTTTTGATGTTTCCAACAGTGTGTTAATAGACTCAGTGCGTCTGGGTGACTTTGTGAGGACCGATTTCCAGGGACCTGCGTAGTAACGGGTGGGTGTGCCTGCTGCTGGCCGCGTGCTGTGGTTTTCTTTGAGCGCTAGAACCATTTGTTAGACTGGATCATTGTAGCGGGTGGTCGCACTCTGTAAACAACCGCTGACAGCTTAGTCCGTTTCTGGTTTTGGTGTGTGTGTGTGTGTGTGTGTTGGTGTTTTTGTGAGCGTGGGCATGTGTATGTGTCGCTATGCAGTGTATGTGACTCTGCCAGGGGCATCATTATGGATGTTAACTCTGCAATAGTGATTCTTATTTTGTCCTTTTATTGCGCACGCGCGCGCGCGCACACACACACACACACACACACACACACACACACACACACACACACACACACACACACACACACGTACACACACACGTACATTGTTCCATCCCCCCACCTTCATCTCATAGGAGATTGATTAGGTAATCTGGCTGGGTGCCAGCAGTGCCTGCTCTACTCTAACCCTGGCTCTCTCTCTCACTCTCACTGTCTGGCTCTCGCTCTCTCTTGCCTTCTTGCTCTCAGTTTCTCTCTCTCTGATGCTCTCGGGGGGAGAGAAATAGGGACAACATCCCATAATATGGGCATAGGTAGGTATATGGATGGAAGGATGGAGAGGGAGAGAGAGGTGGTGCATAGTCAGTGGTGACACAGCCATATATTTTTATTGCACATTACCTCCAGGTGCTTTGCATCGATATGTGTACACAGGACGGGATTCCACTGCATTCTCTTCTCTTTGTCTCTCTCTATTTATATACGTATGTACCCTCCAGTATTGCCCTCCTCTTCCTCTCCTACTGTGTCTTTGAATGTGTGTGTTTTTGTGGATGCGTATGTGGCCCGCAGGCTGCCGGCAAAGACACAGTGAGTGATAGGAGCCTGTCTTTGTGTTCTGTGTTTACTGTCGTTTGCTTTCGACATGAAAACGGGCCAGTCGACTTCCATGTCTGTGTATAGCTTTCCCTTTTCTAGAGCCCACAACAAAGCCGGAAGGGCTGCCCTCCAGCTGTGTGTGTGTGTGTGTGTGTGTTTGTGTGTGTGTATCTGTATCTGCCTGCAAGTGTGTGAGAGTACTGGTGTGTGTCTGTGTGTGTGTTTGTGCGTGTGTATCTGTGTGTGTCTACATGTGTGTGAGAGTATGTATTTGTGTGTGTGTGTGTGCGCGTGCGTGTGTGCATTGTATGTGTGCGTGTATGTGTGCGTGTGTGGAGGTCTCCAAAGTTCAAAATTTGTTATCTATCCCTTCCACCCACAGGTGCATTCTGGGCAATTCGCAGAAAAAACATTTCTCAATGCTCACCGCTGATTGAGCTGGTGCAAGTGTGTATGTATGTGTATGAGAGGGAGATACACCGATTAAAAGACATACATACATATGGAAAAATCAATAGGGAGAGAGGGAAGGAGCAAGAGAATAAAAAGTGGAAACGTCGAGGAAGAGGAGGAGGAGAGAAAGTTAATTTGGAGTAAAAAAGCTAATGACTAAATACTCCAGAGCTAGCATTGGTTTTTATGCTAGTTGTACAAATGTTACAGTATCAGAGTCCCAGTAGAATATAAACTTGCACTGTTTAATTCTCTCACCCAGCATATCCTCTATGCCCTTATGCGTGAAATCTTGAAATACGTTTGTTAAATGAATGGCTTCTAGAGAGAGACGCAGCTCTAAATCTCCACTGGGTGTTTATTTACTGCTCTCAGCTTGGAAGGAACACATTTCAATTCGGTCAATTTTAACAAAGGAAATGTAGTCCAATAATTATAGAACAAGACTGTAATAGTACTCAAAACAATATCCTATAAATCTGTATTTAGTGCCATTACTGATACCAGGGCGAAGAACACACCAAGGATTATAAATAAATGATATCTAAAACCAATCGTGATGTAAAATAGTACTCTGGCCTATTTTAGAGTAGTGCAAACATGGACAATGTGGTTTGCTCATCTCTTTCTCAGTGGATCTCATTTTACACATGTTGAATAAAGCTTTAATTACAAAAGATTATGAGCACATCTAACAACTCCACACACACACGCATGTACACACACGCACACACACACACACACACACATACACACACACAAACACAACCACACACACCCTTTATGTCTCTCATTGCATAGCTGTAATTCTGACCTGAAGTTGAACAGATTTTCAATTAAAACATAATTATATATAGCATTATGTATAGCATCGCAGGTCAAGGTAATTTACAAAAAACAAAAAGCAAAACTAAATTAGTGACTATATTTCTACTACTATTAACACTACTTCAGAAAAGGTTTCCCTGGCACACTTCTTCAGCAGCAGAGGATTAGCTTTGGAGCAGGGAGAGTGGTCCTGGCACCCTGTGAGTGTCTGCTGTCGTCTGGGAGGCCCATGCCAGGGCTGCCTGTCTACCAGTCTCAAGGACCAGCTGGGCACCCAACTCACCACCAGCACACACACACTTCCATAGCAATGGGCCCATGAGAAGCCGTGTGTATGTGTGTGTGGGTGTGTCTTATCTGAGTGTCTGTGTGTGTGGGGGTGTATGTGTGTGTGTCTGTCTATGTGCGTCTGTGTGTCTGGTTGCGTGCATGAGCACATTCCCCATGTACACATCTCGACTTGTGTGCATGTGCGTGTGTGTGCGCACGTGTAAGCCAGGGCACCTGTGTGTTTGTGTATGAGTTATGAGCGAGGGGAGGGTCCGTGAGACAGCCTGCTTATTACCTCCCACTGAGCCGAGCGGTAAAACAAAACAACCCGGACTCGCTCCTTCCCCCCCGCCGCACATCGCACGCCGTTGAGACAGGAGACGCCTGTCTCAACTCCTTCACACGTCGCGCCGCGGCCGGCTTCATCGCTAGGATTAAAGACAAAAACAATTACAAAGCCTTATTTGCAATTCAAATTCCCGCTAAACGCAGACTTAATCCCTCCCCCCATTTTCTCCAAAAGCCGGCGTACTGAAGGGCGAAGCGGGATCTAATTCAAGGCTCTGAGAGGCAGCGTGTTGCTAAAATAACACTTTTAAGTTATGGCAGGGGGAGGGGGTAGGTGTTAATAAATGAGCTTTCGCATGCAGATGCTAAATTTAGCATCAGAAAATGTCCCGCTTAAACGCAAATCTTACAGTGGGTCTTAAACGGTAATAAGCGGTAGACAAATGGGATTGTTTTACACAGTTTATATTTGCACAGATAGAAATGCTTGATGTACTACCACACACACACACACACACACACACACACACACACACACACACACACACACACACACACACACACACACACACACACACACACACACACACACACACACACACACACACACACACACACACACACACACACACACACACACACACACACACAAAGCAACATACATACATACAGATTCTCACCCTCTGAAATATGACGACGGTAAGCCTCCAAGATCCACCGTGTACACCCAATGTTATTTGTACAATGATGGCTGCATCGGCCGTATATTTACGTGCACTTTAACGGAGGCAGACGGTGTTGTGGTGGGGGGGAGTGGGGCGGGGGGGGGGGGGTGTGGTGTCCCTGCAGATCGTGCGCACGTCTCTTTATGACCACCAGGGGCATATTTACAGACGGGGATTTAAACGTAATGATTATTTCTGTTCCCGGTACTTCTCCCGGCTCCTTTTGCTTTGAGTGAAATGACTCCCAACTGGCCCACTGATTACCTCTGTGACTGCTGACACACCTGTCTCTCTCACCTCCTGCTGCACCTCCGTCTCACACACACACACACACACACACACACACACACACACACACACACATACACACGCTCTCTCTCTCTCTCCCCCTGTCTCGCTTTCATTGTCCCATTCTCTCGCTCTTTCTTGCTGATACACCTTCATCACGATCTCTCGCTCCTTTATTACACTCGCTTCTCTCTCTCTCTCTCTCTGTCACTTCAACAGTCTTTTCCACCATCTCTAACTCTCTTTTTTTTTTTACTGCTATCCCAACCTCCCTTTTTTTTTTACCGCTTCCTCTATGCCCATCTCTTCTCATCCTGTTAGATTCAAGATTCAATGGACTTTATTAACATGGAAAATACATTTATATTACCAAAGCATAAAAAGTAAAATAAGTTACAACATAGGATATGAAATAATAATTTAAAAAAATAATAATAATCTTCTCAAGTTACACTTGCTCTCTTTCTCTGTCTCTGTCTCTTTCTCTCTCCTATCCACCTCCCTTCTTCTCTTCACCATCCACAGCTCCCCTGAATTCAGCTTCCTTCTCGTTAATGTTATTGCTCCTCCTTGAGTCTGTGTGTGTGTGTGTGTGTGTGCGTTTGTGTGTGTGCGTGTCCGCGTCTTCCAACTTGAGCTGGCAGATGTGGTCAAAATACCATCTCATTATATTTTTTGTATTACTCGAGGGATCATTATTTTTTAGAATGTTTGGTTCACTGCTACCGTCAAATGCTAATTACATTAGAATTACACAGAGAAGAAAAATGCATAAACGGCCACTAGAAGTGTGTTAAAGAGAGTTTCAATCAAAGGTCCATTTCACCAAGCATTTAAACAATGAAGACACATTGAATACCATTATTTGCAGCCTGCACATGTGGCACATTATTGTAAGTATTGTAATGTGCATTTTGTGATGCAATGAATTGGATTAGAGAAAGATGAAAGCAAAGACAAATGAGCTCAGGCTACATTTTGTGTTAATTATTCTGGTAGATCCAAAAAACTTGTGGGAAGGTCATTTTTATTTTCTGGACAATACTTTTCTTAGAAAAAAACGGACACTCACATACACACACACACAGAGCTACAGGCTGTTTGTTCAGACAGAAAAGATGGACACAGTTACAATGGTTTATTTACTCCCACACACACGTTTATAGAAGAAGGATAAAGCACAGCCAAGCAGATTCATCTTTGAACACCCGGCATTTATATTTTTGGCCAAAATTAACTTGGGAGTGCTAAATACTGATACTGAAAGTTTTTTTCTTTTTCACTCCCATACTACTCATGCCAATTTGGCTATGCTTCTCATCTCATAAATCATTTCAGTGTGGATTTAAGATCATCTACGATTAATCAGCAACGTTGGCAAGTGCATTGTACCGATTAGTTCACACACGCACAGACACACATACATGTTTCTGTATGTTGGTGTGTGTCGGCCGATATTGTTCCTCGGAGATGAACAGAGTTGCTGCCAGGCTCAGCGGTCACGGTCATCGCCAGGTTAGGCGCGGGTCTCTTTTCACTTAATTTTAATTCTTAACAAGCTTGGGGGGTTGAAACTCTCTCCATTAAAAAACCCACACAATGTACTTAGTTGAGCAATGTGTAAACGTCAAACTTTATCTGGCTAGACATAAGCCCTGAGAGCAGATATTCATATCGGATGATTAAGGACGGCACATCGGTTGCATTATTGACACAATAAGGAAATGGATGTGTTGTGTGTGTGTCTCTGTGTGTGTGCGATTGTGTGACTAAGAGATACAGAAAGAGAGAAAGAGGGTGTCTCAGTGTAGGTTAAGGGAGACCGTTGGGGAGATGGAGAGTGCAGGGTAGGGTTTTGGCCGGACCTGATGCTGGTGGTCCACATTAAATGATGTAATATATCATATTTTCCCTCATGTTTTTGTTTCTTTCCCGTTGTGTGGTGTCTGTGTATTTGACCCTGATTTAAGAGTCCCTTATGTGGAGAAAAGAGGAATAAAATCTTGATAAGAACTACATTTTCCATCAGTTCCACACATCTTGTCCTTTGGCCGACTGTAGATCCATTTTGACTATCCCTAGTGGGGTTTGCAGTCATTTTGACCAAATTGACACACATCACTACCCATTGGTAAATGGGATGTTACTGAATGGAGGTGGTCCACTGTGTTTTTAAGGTGTGTTCTGATGCTCTGCTTTGTGACCACGTTCCTCTCAACTGTGTTCTGACCGGGTCTGGCCCACCCCGAGAACCTTCTGAACTGTCCAACTGGATGCTGTAATCTCTTCAGTTATAGTGAAAGTGATTGCACTCCCTTGCTCTTTATAAGACGGGCCGTGTTTGGTCCAACGAGAGAGAGAAACAAAGAGAGATAGAGAGGTGGGGTTTTAGACATTTGAATATTTTTTGTAATTTATTTTACTATTATTATTTTGTATCCTATCTTATTTGCCTTTTTGTGCTTCGGCAATATAAATGTATGTTTTCCATGCCAATAAAGCAATTTGAATCTTGAATCTTGTGAGTACAACAAAGAGCAAGAGAGACAAATGGAAAGAGAGAGAGAGAGAGGTATGACAGAAGATCTGCCTCTGGAAAGTTTTTTTTTTGTAGAGTTGGATTGTTTGTATGTGTGGGGACGTATGTAAGTTGTTGTGAGATTGCTTAATTCGGAATGCAGATGATTTCGGTCGAGACTAACCACAATCAGCGGTTAAGAGGTTTACGGTTTATTTGGGAGAATTCCCAGACGGTGTGTTGACCAAATGGTACACTCAGAGGGGAATGATTTAATTCGTCTTCGCTGTAAAGATAGTGCAAACGGTAGCTGCAGCTTCCCAGCCACCGTCCACGCTATTTATCTGGAACACGGTTGAAATAATCCTGAATTTGAATACCTTTTAAGACACACAAAATGGAGCGAAATTCTGGTTTTCCTTTTGCCTTCACTACCAACATCCCCCCTTCCCTCCCTTCCACACACCCAGAACCCTCATTCCACCATGCGTCTTCCTCTCCATCTCTTGCCGTCTCCTGTGCACTCCGCGCAGAAATGATTTCCATTCCTGCTGAATTAATTAAGTTCTGCTGAACTGAGAAAAGGCAGGCGTGCGCACACACACACACACACACACACACACACTACACACACAGACGTGCACTCACATTCAGAGGCATGCACGCACACGCACAAATAACTGCCGCAAGTAAGACACGCATATTCTAGAAACACACATATTCTCCAGCACTAGCTCTCACTAACACACACAAACACACACACACACACACACAAAGACATACACACACACACACACATACACACACACACACACATACAAACACACACATACCCAGGCAAACACAAAGAGGCAGACATACACCCACATGCAGCACTTACACATTTCCGTTGGCACGTACATAGCCATATTTATGTCCAAATCGATAGTTCCATATGCACCAGCAGGCAGAAGCACACTGATGCTTGGTTGCTCAATGTAATTTCCATATACAAATAGTGTTTTCCTCAGAAGTAAGTTGGGGAAAGAACAGCTGCCAAATAGATGCCAAACCGTTGAAACAGCCACTTGCTAACGTTCATAAACAAGACATCCAGCACAGAACCAGAACTACGTTTAACACAAAGCATCCAGTCAGTATTACTACACTTAATTTGACACTGTACACATACAAGTATGACAGTCATGCACACAGTCATGCACGCACACACGCACACACACGCACACACTCACACACACACACACACACACACACACACACACACACACACACACACACACACACACACACACGATTTATATGATCTTAGCCTCATAGGTTGGGGCCCAATCACCATGGCAACACACGAGTGTGCATGTAAAACAGTACAGTGGTTTGGGACTGCTGTGGGGAGCTTACGTATCCCAAACGAGCCATTTCCAGCCCACTCTTACTGTAACACACACACACACACACACACTCACATTCGCACACACACACACACACACACACACACACGGATGCACATTCATAACTAATATAATAATACATAATTTTACCCTGGCCTTGATGTGATAGAAGGCAGTCCCAATGCACTCTCTCAACTGATATTAGCAACCTCATCTACAGGCTATCCAGTAGCTTAGTGCTAGTGCTAGTCATTAGGGGCTGTATTGATCTGCAGAGCAGCGTGGTGATGGTGGGCTAACATCATAACCCCCTTCTTACCTAGTGCCCCTCAGGCATGCTCTGCTCCTGTTGGTCCTGGGCTGATCTCATTTCAGTTGATTATTCTTCCTCTCATCTATACTGTTCATCTTGACAGTGTAGTTTTCCGCTCCTTTTTACATTCAGAAATGTTCAAATTACCAAATAAAATGCTCTCTCCCCCCCCCACACCACACAGACTCCCCCCCATCTCTTTCTTTCTCTCTCTCTCTCTTTCGCTCTCTCGCTCTGTCTCTTACTCTCTCTCTCGCCCATTCATCATCAGTGAAGCAAGAGAACCAATGGAATCCAATTTCACCTGCTTTCATTCCATTCTTTCTATTTGCTTATTTCTTCGTCCCCCCCCCCCATTTCTGTTTTGATCTCGGGCGGCAACCAGTCGACAGTCAATAATCTGTTAAATAGCATCGACCGCCGCCATTTAGTCTCCTAGCTGGATGCTTAGGTTGTAAAGCTGATCAATGCCGTTGAATGGGAACCACCTAGAAACCAGATTGACTGCCAGGACGCTCGCTGCAATCATATCATTTGTCTTCATTTGCCGTTCAATTATTAGCAGTAATGGCCGCCGTCAAAAAAACAACAAAACCCTCCTTCTTTCTGACTCTCTCTTTCTCTCTCTCGTTCTCTCTGTCAGTGCCAGCCCACTATGCCACGCCCCGCTGTTTATGACAGGAGAGGGTAGTGCAGCGTTGCAATGACTCTCTCTGCCCCCCCCCTCCCCCCGTTTAGAATTACCACTCATCCAGCCCCCGTCCTCCGTCCCACTGGTAATGTTTTTTCTTTTCTGTACATCTCGAACCAACTGCTGTTGAGGTTGCTAATATTAGGGGAGAATAGCTTTTGTGATTGGCGGGTATTGATTGCTGGACAAAATGATGAATAATGAGACAGAGCTAATAGTGGGACATCAAAGTGTGTGTGTGTGTGTGTGTGTGTG
>JACYXH010000685.1:3362500-3370000 GCA_026745465.1 Lota lota | reverse complement strand
TACAGTGTCAGTTTAATCTGACTGACCCACCAAGGGATTGCTCTCCACTTTGCTGTGAAGCTGCACAACTGCAGGGCAAGGGGGGGAGGAGGAGGAGGAGGCCCAGGGATGGTGGAATGGAGGGAGGAGACAGTGGGATGGAAGAGGAGATCGGAGGAGAGACTGTTTGATGCAGAGTTAGGGTTACCTATTGCTAAAACACAATTGCATGTAGGTGTGCGGGTTGTTATTATTGTGTGGAGTGGATGCGTGCAGTAGGGTTGTGTGTGTTATCGTGTGCAAGTCTGGTTTCCAACGTGTGTTGTGTATGCATTGAGAGAGAATGTGTGTGTGTGTGAAAAGGGAATGCTGTGTTGTGTTAGCAGTGGGGGAGGGGCTCTGAGGGTTATTAAGAGACAGAATATTAATGCTACTTTGCCTCTAATTTCTTTCCATCTGTCATCAAGCTGTCCTCTGTCTGTCTGCGTGCTTGTCCTTGTGTATTGTGTCTATTAATATAAACTGTTTACATAAAATTTGGCTTTGCACATTTTCTTTTCTCTTTTTTTTCTTTTTTGAAAGATCAAAATTGTGTCTTCCTCTTCTCAAAGTCATTCAAACTTCAAATCAATCTTGTAACGTGGGCTTTATTTTTGGCACTGTACAGCCTTAGGGCCATTACAAATGTATTACAAGTTCAACGTGCACATTGAGAATATTTAGTTAAATTTGCTCCTGGACATATGATTTCGTACGATCTGTGTGTATTTACATTCTCTAGATATTTTATGGAAAATAACAGGAAGAAATGGGGATTCGCCAATTTTGAAGCATTCCCCTATTTTACTAATTTGAAGAAAGTATCAAGGAATAGGGGATAGATATACCTATGCAAATGGCATTTATATTTTGGCCAGATTATTCATATTTAGTTATTTTTTCATCAGCTCCTCAGAACTAATGTTTTCATGACTGTGAAGATGCATGGGACCTCCACCTTTTGCATCAGGTGTCCACTGTGAGCAAGCTGGGTTAGCACAGGTGCCGCTAATTAACACTAATTGACTAACGATGCTGCTTGGTGTTAATCAACCAAACTGGTTTACAGTGCAGCGTTGACCCGAAAATGTTCTCTCCAAAGCCTTTGAAATGGCCTTAAATCAATTGCGGCCTGTATTGCAGCTTAAATAAATTAAGCTGTTGCTTCTGTTCCACGAAGGCCGATACAGAGAGTCATAACTAGAACGACAGAGTTCCAGACTGGGACCTTTTGGGTGGAGAAATTCCAGTGCTGAGCATGGGAGTGGTGGACAGTTTATTATAAGAATGAGCTGAAGTTATGCTGGGAATAGTACACACACACACACACACACACACACTTGACAAATGATCAGCGCCATCATCTGCGTGACCAGGACATCAACGCAATTTGAGCTTGTTTGTGTTTGTGTGTCCATGTCTGTGTATCTGTGTGTCTGTGTGTCCTTAATATGGTTGTCCTAGGACCTTATTTTGGGCCACACCAGGTGCAGAGGTTTGTGGGCTTGTCACATGATCTGTGTGTGTGTGTGTGGCCCAGGCCTTGTGATTGTGGATAGGTCAAGCTTGTGGGTCTGTGTGTGTGTGTGTGTGTGTGTGAGAGAGTCTAGGAAAGGTCAGATATTGGGTGGGAGGGCCAGGAATAGGAGTGTGAGATGCCTGTGTGTCTACATGGCCGTGTGAGTGACACGTACGCACACACACACACACACACACACACACACACACACACACACACACACACACACACACACACACACACACACACACACACACACACACACACACACAGAGTCAGCGTTGGTCAGCTCTCTCTCCCTTCATCCTCCTCCTTTTTCCACCTCCTTCATTTTATTCTTTCTGTCCCCGTTCCCTCTCTCCACCTTATATTGTACAGTTCCTCCTCTCCTCTCCTCTCCTCTCCTCTCCTCTCCTCTCCTCTCCTCTCCTCTCCTCTCCTTCGCTTCTCATTATCACTCCCTCCCTTCCAAACTCCACACACTCTCTTGTACTCGCTCCCTCTCCCTCGGCTCTCCCCTCCTCTCCTCTCCTCTCCTCTGATTCTGATTATCAATCCCTCCTTTCCACACTCTCCCCTTCTCTCTGACTCGCCCATTCACTCTCTCCCATTCTCTGTCTCTCTACCTAACTTTCTCTCTCTCCCTCTCCCTCTCCTCCTCTCTCCCGTCCTCTCCTTCTCCACCGTAAACACGATGCTGCTTGCTTGCTGGATGTGGGATGCCTGAGGGACACGGAGCGCAGACAGAAGACTCGTCACCATGACAACAGCTTCTCCGAGCTGCTTGACACCTAGATGCCATTGGCTGAGGGGCGGTTAGGGGAGGGGGGATATGAGCAGGGAGGAGAGAGAGAGAGAGAGAGAGAGAGAGAGGGCGAGAGAGGCAGCAGGGAGTTAAGGAAGAGGAGGGTGAAATGTGGTGGTTGTGGTGGTGATGTGGGGGGGGGGGGGGTGTAGATGGAGGTGGAAGGGGGGCGGAGGGGCTCGTGGTTGGAGGAAAACGACCCCATTACTCCTGGTGGAGCTGCTGCCAGGCCTGCTGAGCTCCACACCGAGGGGAGAGAACTAGAGAGGAGGGAGGAGGTGCTGGAGGTGCACACACATGAAACTGGAGTGTGTGTGTTCGTGTGTGTGTGTGTGTGGGACTGTGTGTTGTGTCTCTGTTTTGTGTGTGGTTGAGTGTGTATTGTGTGTTTGTGTGTCTGTACGCATTTATGTGTGCGTATGTGTGTGTGTGTGTGTGTGTGTAAACAACTTCCCCGCATGTCTTACTTAACCATTTGACTGGCCTGCATTGCATGCACATCTTAGTGTGTGTGTGTGTGTATGTATGACTGTGTTACCCATCGATTTCCATCTCTGGTTTCAATACACACAATTTCATGCTGATGTGCACAGGTGGCTGGTCACATGAACACACTGTTGTGTGTTTTACCTTAAAAACGCAGCATAGCTCCAAGCACTTACGCCACACAGAGAAAAAAACAACCTTCAACATCAAGCGACAGCGTATTTTGAAGACGTTTGACATCGGACGAGGATTGCGAGCAGATTATAGCTGCCCATAATCCTTATCCTGCTCTTTGGCGGCCCGTGCCTCCCAATTTCCCACCGTGACGTCAAACGGCGGGAACGTTTTCTCTTAAAACTAGGAGACAGGATGTTCCCCTCGCCTGTGCAGTGGTTTGGTGAAATGCTTCTGTTGATCCAGCTCAATAGCTTCATGAGAGAGAGAGAGAGAGAGAGAGAGAGAGAGAGAGAGAGAGAGAGAGAGAGAGAGAGAGAGAGAGAGAGAGAGAGAGAGAGAGAGAGAGAGAGAGAGAGAGAGAGAGAGAGAGAGAGAGAGAGAGAGAGAGAGAGAGAGAGAGAGAGAGAGAGAGAGAGAGAGAGAGAGAGAGTTTGTCTTTGGAACGTCTCATGAACAGACACTTCTCATTAACCATGCAAAAGGGGATGTTGCTCGTTGAGAAATGGACAGTTAAGAACATCTTATTCTTTACCCACCCAACCAATCATCAACCAATCATTCAACCAACCAACCCAACCACCCCGACTAGCCAATCAACCATCTACTCAACCACACGCCCATCCAGAAGTAATGTATTCACCGCACCCAAAATATCTGTAGTTGAACATGCACTGCTTTTTGATTACGGGGGTGGTATTTAAATAAAGTACATACAGGAGCTGTGTGTGTGTGTGTGTGTGTGTGTGTATGTGTGTGTGTTGGCGAGTTGTCTCTTCTTGTGCCTCCCGTGTGAAGGCTCTGATCTGTTTGTATCACATGAAACCCTCTGTTAACAATGCCATTTGGAAGGGAGAGATCCACAACAGAGAGCTGTATTCAGCTCTCTGAAAAGGTCACTTTCCTCTAAAGGATTCTGTGTGTGTGTGTGTGTGTGTGTGTGTGAACACGTGTACATGAGTGGTGTTCAGATGCATGCCCTTCAGATCTTGGTGAGCACTGACCAAAAGTTGAAGTCCGACTGAGAATGTGTCTGTGTTCACGTGTGTCTAGGTCTGTGCATGTGCGCGTTCCTGTTTGTGTATGCATGCATGTGCCTTGCATATGCATGCATGTATGTGCAAGCATAACGTGTGTATGTGTGTGATTGTCTCACATGGGTGGCATACACGGCTCAAGCAGTGGATGCACATGTGATGGTGTATCCATTTCTAGTGCACACAATCTTTCCCTAGTATTTTCTTTTTCTACCTCTCCCTCTCCCTGTTTCTCTCTCTTACACACACACACACACACACACACACACACACACACACACACACACACCACACCCCCAGATCGAGGGAGAGAGATGAATAGCATTCGGAAGGGGGCAGGGTGAACTAGAGGGGGTCTTTTCCAAATCAGAACCAGAAGTTTAGAACTACGGAGAGGGGGATGAAGCGGGGGTCTCGGAGCGGGGGGTTGCCGTGTGTGTGTGTGTGTGTGTGTGTCTGGCTTAGTCGGTGGGGGTTGGTTGAGAGAGATGGTGTAAAGGAAGGAGATGGGGGTGGGGTAGGGAGGAGGGAGGAGGGAGAGGGGAGGGGAGGGAGGCACGCAGGGGACAGCATCTTTACTTAAGCAAAATAAACCCTCGGCAGCAGTGAGCTGCTAGTTTGTTCTACTGGGGCCGATAATGTAATGAAGTAAAAAGGCCCGTCTTCCCTCCCTGTTCCCTCATGGGTTTAAACTTTCTGCATTACTGTGTGTCTACTCATTGTCCTTTATTGTTGGCTTCTGCTCATACATTTTTCGCCATTGAATATATGTTGTTTTTCTTTTTTAATTCACTTGTGATACACAAAGAGAGAGATTGTGTCCCCTCTCTCGCTCTGTCTCTCTGTCTCTCTCTCTCTGTTCCTTTCTCTCACTCTCTGTCTCTGTCTCTGTCTCTCTCTCTCTCTCTCTCTCTTTCTCTCAGTTCCTTTCTCTCTCTGTGTGTGCGTGCCAGTGCTGTTCTATACTGAGGATATTTCTGTCAGTCTCTGTTTATTTATTGATGGCGTTGCTGGTGAGTTGGCCTGCCTACATGCACGCTTGTGTTCGGAGTAAGTGAGGTGCTCTCCGGAAATATTATCCCTCTCCTCTCCACTCCTCTCTCGTCTTTCTCAACTCCTCCCCTCTCCTCCCCTCTTTTCTCCTGTATTACACTCTCCTCTCCTCTCCTCTCCTCTCCTCTCCTCTCCTCTCCTCTCCTCTCCTCTCCTCTCCTCTCCTCTCCTCTCCTCTCCTCTCCAATTTTCCCCTTTCCCTTCCCGTCTCTCCCTCCCTTCTCCTCTTGACCTCCTCGTCTTTCCTGTGCCATTACTGCCTGTGCTGACAATTCTCTCCCTCTTTCTCTCTCTCTCTCTACCTCTGTCCCACCTCACCGCCCTCCTTTGAGTAAATATTTATTTTTAGTCCTGGTGACCGAGCAGGGACCAGGCCCCCGGAAGTGTTGTGTCTGCCTGACCCCCATCGGTGGCTGGGTCATGCCTGGCTGCTCTGGGGTCTGCTCTGCTGTCTTGTCCATTTGTTTGGGATGAAAGGCCAGTGTCACTCCCACCAAAATAACCCCCCCTAGCTTCCTGGTTCACTCCTCTGGAGAAGTCGCTGTGTCTGATGAAAACAAGCTAAGCAGCTGGGCTACGCTGCTTGGTAAACTAACCCTGGTTAGCCATAAAATATGTTGGAAAGCTACAGAGAAAGCAGGCAAACACAAGCAAGCAAAGAAGCTAGTGAGTAAGCTAGCAAGAAAGCTATCAAAAAAGCAAGCAAAGAACCTAGTGAGAAAGCTAGCGAGCAGGCTACGATACGCTAAGTAGTCCCCTAATGATTCATATATTGGGGTAGGGGCTATTCAACGTCAGTAGCCAAGGTGGTAGTTTGCAGCGTGCATCACAGTTGACACAGGTAGTCCCCCCCCTCCCCCCTTCACCCACCACCCATGGGAGACGAACTGAAGCGTGGCTGTTTGTCCTGCTTTGTGACTTCTGGCAACGGAGAAGGGTCTAAGTTGCCCCTGTGAACTCAGACAGAGGGAGAGCATTCTGCGCTGGGAGAGCAACTGTTATTGAACTGTGGGTGAGATGACATAAGAATGTGTATACAGTAGTGTATAAGTTCTGTTTAGTAAGGGGCTATCTCTGGATCTCTCCTGCTCTCTCTCTCCCCCCCTCTTATCCAAGTGCATTCTTATCAACAGTTTAAGCCCCCCCCCCCCCTGTAGATCTTTAACCAAACGCTTTAAATTCATTCAGCATTTATTTACGCTATTCTCGTCTTTGTTTTGTTCCCATTAATGCCTCCCTCTCTGTCTCAGTTTAGTTTTTTTGCTTCCTCACTCTTTGTTTCTTTTTTTCCTTTTTTCGTATGACCCCCCCCCCCCCCCCCCCCCCCACACCCCCCTCTCTCGGTCTCTTTCCTTCTTTCCCTCTCTCCTCTCCTGGTGCCCCGAGGCCCTCAGAGGTTTATTCAGTCCCACAGACTCTCCATTGTCTGGGGAATGTGGCTCACTGTCTCCCCTCGCCTTCCTCCTCCCCCAATCCTCCCCCTCCTCCTCCTCCTTCTACTCCACCTCCTCCTCCTCCCCCTCCTCCTTCTACTCCACCTCCTCCTCCTCCTCTGGAGCAGGAGACTGGTTTAGTGAGTGTTCTTATTCCTCCTGGGTCCTAAAGGCCACTGTGTTCCCAAACTCTCCACTGTGACTCATGGATCGTGGAGCACCAGAGCATTGAACCAAGATGGCTTGATTTTGCCGTGGCTGATCTTGACTCACATTTTGATTGAGAACATAAAGCTGTCTTCAATCCAGGGTACCCTCAATGCAGAGATGGTAAACGCTTAATTCAAGTTGGCTTGAGAAGGCGTTAGGGGTAGACACTGTGTCTTGAGTTACCACCAGAATTGTATCAGTTAGTTTGGAAGAAGTCTGAGACAGCGTGACTCAATTCTAGTGTGAAAGTTTAATGTGGAATTGTGGAATATTTATCCACGTCGCTGGTACTCTTGTTGCTAGTTGCTAGTCTATCCTTAGCTGGAGCTTGCCTGCTGTACGGTGGAGTGTTTTGGATTATAGGTGTGGTGTGCGTGTGTGTCCAGACTCCACCCCCATTGAGTCTGGCCCTCACGAGAGTTGGCCCTTGGGGAAGTATGTGTGTGTGCACGCACGTACATGACAACGCAGACACACACACACACAAACACACTTTAGAATAAGTGGGGTCAGTGGATCAAATGAATGCTAGTCTGTTTTGAAAAGTTTAGTCTGTCTGAGTTGCTTTGCTAAACAAGACCCACACACACCCATCTCAACACAATACACATAGCACAGACTATAGAAACATAACATGCTAACATGCAGCTCAGCTGTCTCTCTCTCCCCCTCTCTCTCTCTCCCCTATCTCTCTCCCTCTCTTTCTCTTTCTCTCCCCTCTCTTTCTCTGTCTCTCTCCTGAGCGTGCTCTGCCTCTCCCTCTTC
>JACYXH010000685.1:3122500-3360000 GCA_026745465.1 Lota lota | reverse complement strand
GCTGTTTTCTATTCTTCTTTGAGCTGTTACACACACATAGGGTTGTGTTTGTGTGTGCCCGTGTGTGTGTGTGTGTTTCTGCCTATGCCTGTGTGTATGTTTGTGTGTCTGCCGATGCCTGTGTGTATGTATGTGTGAATGCCTATGCCTGTGTGTGTGTGTGTGTGTGTGTGTGTGTGTGTCCGCCTTTGCCCGTATGTGTGTGTGCGCCTGTGTATGTGTTTTGTTCATGTGAGATTTGTACTTTTAATACCTCAGAGTGTCCCACTTAGTACAGAAGAAAAGAAAACACACAGATTAATTGTATGAAGGGGGGTGGGGGCACTCTCATCCAGTCTCAGTGCCCCACCTCCTCGACCCCCTGCCAGCCCCCTTTGGGCCGGTACCTGGTAAGCAGGCAGGGAGCCCCAGGTCCCTCTGAGCGGCCCCTGGGCCCACGGTGTCCGGGGAGGGAGACGCTGCTTCTGAGACGGAAGGCTTCAAGGCCATCTATGTGTGTCTATGTGCGCACCGCACACACCTACATGTGATGTGAGTAAGAGCGTGTGTGTAAGTGTGTGTGCTTGTGCGCTCTGTTGGGGAATCCCAAGCAGATTTGTTTACTGGTAATTAATTCACCTGATTGACACAACAGCTGCTGCCGCTTGGGGAAGGCAGACGCAAGCCTAATGTGTGTGTTAGCTTGTGTATGTGTGTGTGTGTGTGTATGGGTGTGTGTGTACATGTGCTTGTTGTGGGTGGCAATCCATGTCTACCTGTGTGTGTGTGGGTGCGTGCGTGTGCGTTGCCCATGGGAGGATGCTAGTGTTGTTGCCCATTTGTCACCTATCAACCTGAGCCTCCCCATCCAATCCTCTGGGCTGCTCCACAGGGATGCATGGGTGCCTAATGGATAAGGTATCATTGAAGCTAAAAAATCCAAAATCACGCCTTCACTTTCCCATTCATTTCAATGAACCTATATGAAGGAGCACACATTGATACACGTGTATCTATATATAGATATATTGATGTGTTTCTATATGAGTTGGAGTTCTAATCCTCCGTCTCAGACTGGGAGTGAGTGGGAGATGGCGTGAAAGAGAGAGTGAGAGAGAGAGAGAGTGAGAGAGAGAAAGAGTAATGCAAGAGGGGAAGGTATGAGCAGATCTTGGCGGGTGGGGTGTGTGGTGAGGTTTTGGTGTGGGGGGGGGGTGTGGGGGGGGGGGGGGGGGGGGTGAATTCCAGGGCCTGCTGTCCAGAAAATGGGGCCTGCTTTCTTCCACGATGGCGTAAAACACTTGGAATCCAGACTGGCCCATTCTACATTCTCCGCTGTAATCACATACATGTGTACACGCATACCCACAATGTATGAAACGAATGCACGCAACATATGAAAAGAGGCTTGCCACAGTGTGTTCTGTTTGGTTGTGTGCGAGGGAGAGAGCGAAATCATTCCAGATAAGAGCCAGGAGGAAGACTGAAACATAAGGAGTTCACCCAAAAGAATCGCGTTACAATCCAAAAAAGAGTATGTGTCTAAATAACCAGTCAAATGCATGTGTGCATTTGACACACGCATACACACACACACACACACACGCAGGCGTGCAGGTCAGTATCAACATGGCTGTGGACAGCAGGTAGCAGTGTGTTGGCCTGCTTGTCTGTCCTCTGATAAGAGCAGATCCATTACCCTCCGGAAGCCAAGGTCTGATCCCTGGACAGATAGAGCAGATCACTCACTGTTAACGTCAGCTGACCAGTCTGCCGGCCATTACACTAACCAGTCCACCAGCCTTCTAACCGGTCATTAAGCTAGCCGGCAAATCTACCAGCTAGCCAGCTAACCAGCCTATCAGCTCACCAACCATTTCACTGGCCAATCAGATACCTAGATAGGTAGCCAGCAAGCCAACCAACCAGATAGCCATACTGTTAACTAACCCGTCAATTAACCAGCAGTCGGGCAGCAGGTCAAACAGCCAGCTACCCAGTCTGCCATTTACCCCGACCAGTAAACCCCCCATACATTAAGCCAATCAGCCAACCAGCCAGTCAACAAGCCCACCAACCATTTGCTGGCCAGATGTGCTGCAGTCATACTAGGGTAGAGAAGAATGCAAGCAATGGCCAACCACCATGAGCATTTATATTCTAGAGCAGTGCATTTAGTCAATCACAGTTTCATGCCAGACCATTTAGATGTGAAAGTGTTTATTAATAAGAGCCACGGGTTATAGGTGATTGGTATATGTGTTTATAAATAAAGAATTGAAGGCAATATATCAGACTAGAGGCTGATGAATAAGAATATAGGAAATGTATATATATATTAGTGGTTATACTCCAGAGTATACCAGTTGTCATTGTCAGCAGGTTGTGAGAGTGTGGAGGCTAGCGAGGAGGAGTGTGATGCTGGTGTTGAGGATGAAGAGTTAACTGCGTGCTGTGGTTCTGTATCGGGGTTGTTTGTGAGCAGGGAGAGAGAAAGAGAGAGAGAGAGAGAGAGAGAGAGAGAGGGGGGGGGGGGGGTAGTGAAGGCGCACAGGGCACCTATCAAAAGCCACAGGCTCCTTTAAACTCCATCTCTATTTCTCTCTCTCTTCCTCCCTCTCTTCCTATCTCTTGCTCACTCCCCTCGTTCGTTTGCTCGACCCTTTATCTCTGTGCTCTCGTTCATTTTTCGTAGCAATGTTCTCGCTCGCCTCGCTCCACTATTCCTTTTTTGTTCTCGCTCTCTCTCTCTTTCTTTCTTGTTCAATCTCTCTCTCTCTCGTTCTCTCTATATTGTACTCTCTCTCTGTCTTTTCTCTCTCTCTCTCTCTCTCTCTCTCTCTCTCTCTCTCTCTCTCTCTCTCTCTCTCTCTCTCTCTCTCTCTCTCTCTCTCTTTCTCTCTCCCGCTCTCTCTCTCTCGCCGTGCTCCCTGGCCAGGCTGTTGATTGACGGCCTGAGGGTTTTAATGGGCACTGGAGAGCAGGAGCTGAGGTCGGGGTTGTCATGGCAACTAGGAGAAGGGGCCTTTTGCTGCTGCTTTACCTGAGTGCTGTGGAGCCTCACTGGCTGGCTAAGACACACACACAAGTACACAGATGCACGCACACACACCGGAACGCACGCACGCATGTACACACACATACACACAGTCACACACATATACAAGCACAGTCACACACACACAGGCATACACAGTCACGCACGTCCACATGCATACACAGTCACACTCACACAGGCACTCACACATCATACTGCCTAACACACATGCACACATACCAGCACCCACTCGGTTAACTCCTTCCCCTCCCCAACTCTTTCCCTCTCCCTCAGCTGCCCTGCTGTTCATTCACGCTAGCCTCCTCTGGTAAATCTCTTTCTCTCTCTTTCTCTTACTAGGGTGCTGATCCCTTGGTAGATTATGCAGATGAGCAGAGTTATAATGCTCTTTAAGACACAAGCCACAGCTGGCTTTGTGTGTGTGTATGCATATGTGCATGCTTGATTGTACCCACAAGTATTTGAAAACGTACGTATACCCATTTTGTGGTTGATGCTGTTGTCGGACACCAGATATATACCTCAACATCGGCCAATTGCACTCTTCAATGCCCTGATCTGTGGTTACTTTTTGGGAGAGACGCTAGCATAAAGGCATAAAACAGTCGGCCGGTCTCACTGTAGGAGAGTGAACTCCCGCTTGTTGCCTGATAACATGAATCATGGAGGCTCCTTCTGTAGCTGCCTATCAGAACTTGAGCACTCTCGGATGATACTGGTGGGTTCGTTGCTTCATTGAAGCAAGTGATGGTGTAACCCAATGCTGTCGTTAGCAGGCTGTGATCTGGTGAGATAATTTCACACACTTTTCACGTTTTCTTTGGCTTGGATATTCCCATGATGTCAGCCAACATCATGGGCAAATGTGATGAGAACATTTTATGCAGACGTGGATGTGGTCCTGATTTCAACAAACAGAAAAGGCGTTGCATACCTTTTTTTTATGTCTTAGTGACTTAGGAATCCAATGTTATATTCCATCCAGGGAGGTTAAAGTTAGGTTAGGTTTGGGGAAAATGCATAGCGGTTAAATTCAGCATGCATGCTTTTGTTCATCTAACGACGTGAGCGTTTCGGTTTCCCAACACAACACCGGTTATCACTACGCAAGCGTGTATAAGCGTCACTTGCCGGACGTCACACGTACACAGACGGACTGTGTGTTTCCATCCTTTCCATTGTCATAGTCATCTCTTTTTCTATCTCTCTCTCTCGCTCTCTCTCTCTCACCCCTTCTCCCTCTCTTTCTCTTGTCCCGTTGCTAGATATTGTAGCTACCTCGTATCCAAGAGAGCTGAACTGTTGCAGTGTGAAGGGGGCTGTTATAGATAACACATGGGCAGATCTCAGAAGGGGGGTGGTATGTAAGTGTGTGTGTGTGGGTGTGGGTGGGGGTGGGTGGATGTGTGTGTGTGTGTGTGTGTGTGTGTGTATGTGTGTGTGGCCTCCTGCGACCGACTAGAACTGTTTGTGTTTGCTCTCCCGTCCACTAAAAGACATGAATATCAGAGCTTTGTTCCCTGGCATCATGCCCAGCTGTCTGTTACAGATATATATTCCTCATCTAAAAGACCTATTTAAACATGTCTTGCTGTTTATAATATCTCTGTCTCTCTCTTTCTCTCTCCAATTCAACCTTCATATTTGTCTCATGTGCCCACTCAATCTGTCTGCTCTCTCTCTCTCTCTCTCTCTTTCTCTCTCTCCCATTCACTCACTCACTCACTCACTCACTCACTCACTCACTCACACACACACACACACACACCTACACACACACACACACACACACACACACACACACACACACACACACACACACACACACACACACACACACACACAGCCAGCGCCTGGCTCCTGTGGTCATGTTTCTGTCCAGACTCTCTGATGTTTTGTTCAGAGTCCCACATCTTCACACGCTCACAGTGGAGCTGCGTGTCTGAGTGTGTGTGTGCGTGCGTGCTTGCATGTGGGTTTGTGTGCGAGTGTGTGTGTGTGTGTGTGTGTGTGTGTGTGTGTGTGCGACTGCGTACACCCTGCCTTTTGGCCTCTGGGGCTGTTAGTTAGCGTCTGGGACGTGGGGGTCAGCACCGGGGGACCGGGGTGAGCGGGGGTGAGTAGGGGCCGACTCATGGCTGGACGACAGAGAAGCTCTAGTTACAGTGGGGGAGGGGCACAGACGGTGTGTGTCTCTATATGTGTGTGTGTGAATTTGTCTTAAACCACGTGGTTCCATGATAGAACAACTCTGTGATTTCCATTGTGTTGTCGGGGTATGGGCATGCTCTTCTACCGGTTATTTGCTGCTTCCTCAGTGTTCGGTGAATCAAACACTATAGCATGACATCAGCAACGTACCCTGTGACAGCCCTATGCTCTGATGGCTGACCTGACCTGTCAGAGCCTGACCTGTGTGTGTGTGTGTGTGTGTTTGTGTACGAGCGTGTGTGTGTGTGTGCGAGCGTGTGTGTGTGTGTGAGTGTGTACGAGCGTGTGTGTGTGTGCGAGCGTGTGTGTGTGTGTGTTTGTGTGTGTGTGTGTGTACTAGCGTGTGTGTGTGTGTGCGAGCATGTGTGTGTGTGTGTGTGAGTGCGCGAGCGTGTGTGTGTGTGTGAGTGCGCGAGCGTGTGTGTGTGTGTGAGTGCGCGAGCGTGTGTGTGCGGGCTGCTACTGCTCATCATGCAGGGGATGTTCGCAGCTCCTTGTAGTGGTGGCTGGCAAAAGGACAGAGCAAGGCGACGCTAGAGGACTGTGTGTTCCTACCTGTCATCCGCTCCATGTAAACCGGCCCTTCCCTATAGCGCGGACACCACTAGCTTGTTTCCTGCTCGCGGTGTGGGAGATCCATGGGGGGTTGGAGGGGGGTTGTTGTTGTTGTTGTTGGTACTGATGAGCTGTGGTTTGTTGTGTTTTGCAGAGCGCGGCCGCGGCGCCCAGTCCGGTGATGGGCAACATGCCCCCTAACGATGGCATGCCTGGAGGACCCATGCCCCCCGGCTTCTTTCAAGTAAGAGCAACTACACCCGTTTTCCTGGAGACTCTGGCTCCCCATTACCAGCCCTGTCTGGGGCTGCTCTCTGTCTGCATCCCAGCCCTGCCTTCTCTCTCTCTCTCTCTCTCTCTCTCTCTCTCTCTCTCTCTCTCTCTCTCTCTCTCTCTCTCTCTCTCTCTCTCTCTCTCTCTCTCTCTCTCTCTCTCTCTCTCTCTCTCTCTCTCTCTCTCTCTCTCTCTCTCTCTCTCTCTCTCTCTCTCTCTCTCTCTCTCTCTCTCTCTCTCTCTCTCTCTCTCCACCTCTCCCTCTGTAGCTGATGCTAAGCCTGTCCTTCTGTCTCCTCCTCCTTTTTTTAGCCCCCTAAGCTGCTAATCCCAGTCCAGATGTATCTATCCACCCATCTTTCTATCCATCCATCTGTCCATTCATCTATCTATCTATCTATCTATCTATCTATCTATCTGTCTGTCTGTCTGTCTGTCTGTCTGTCTGTCTGTCTGTCTGTCTGTCTGTCTGTCTATCTATGTCTTTCATCTGTCTGTTTCCTTCCATCCATTCATCCATCTATCCATCTATCTTTCAATATCCATCCACACGTGTCCTTCTGTTGACACATGTGTCTATGCGTTGTCCTCATCTTACTCCGAGTCCTCACCCAGGAGGAGCGAGTGAGGCTTTGCCGGGTTAGTATTAGTTTCTATGCGTCTCTCTGAGTGGGCGGGGCCAGGTCCGCGGGGAGACCCAGGCCTGTTTTCTCTGGTTTGTGCTGCTTCACTAATTCCTCCTGTCATTACTGTTCTCGCAACGCTGTCTGGTAGGCTGACGAGGTCAAGCGCGTGGGCACACACACACACATGCAGGCGCGCATGCACGCACGCTCACACACACACACAAACGAATACACACACACACAGGCACGCACACGATCACATACACATACACACTCGCACACACACTCACATGCACACATACACACACAAGCACACAAACACACACACACATACAGACATTTCACATAAATAAGATAATATGAAGTCCCTTTCGTCTGTCATAGGTCTAGACAGATAGATCCCAGCTATGCTTTGCTGAGGCATTGCTCGAGTGGCTGGAATGGTCGAAGTAGAGCATTCATTTAGGAAAATATCTCTCTAAGAAAGAGAAAGTAATTACCCACTGGAAATGCACTGTACAGTTCAGAAAAGTACTTATATTTGGTCTTGTGCCTTGAAGCACTTCATGCAAATTCATGGATTTTAACATTCTGTGAATTACAGAGTTTACAAAATGCCTATTCTCGCCACCTAATTTAGCTGACAATGCAGCTAATCCCTTACATGTTGTCTGATGTGTTGAATCAGAGCTCACATTTGGGAACTAGGGGTGTGCGTCTGCGTCGGTGTGCATTTGTGTGTGTGTGTGTGTGTGTGTGTGTGTGCATGTGCACGTGTGTGCTGGGATGGCAGAGAATGTTAATGATGTATGAGCGGTGGGCATGCTGGGGATAAAGCTATCTGATGGTGTTGCGTGAGTGACATTGCTTTCCAGAAATAGACCGTGCACATGGAAGAGGAGGGGGCGCAGAAGAAGACACACAGGGACAGAGCAAGAGAGAGAGAGACAGAGGCAGAGAGAGAGAGAGGGTCAGAGCGAGAGAGCAAGATAGGAGTAGAGACCTGGATGAGTGAAGAAAGAGAGGGAGAGAGAGAGAGAGAGATGATCCCCTCTTCTCTACTTTCCTCTCTTCCTCTCTCCTCTCCTGCCTTTGTTTTCTTCTTGTGATAGGAGAGTCTGCATAACACACACATCCGTGCTTGCATGCATGGATACACACATCCCCCCCCCCCCCCCCCCCCCCCCCCCGTCAACCCTCCACCCAGACACACACGCATAGATATTCCCTCTAACTCACATCACATTTCCCCATGTCAAGGTGACATTGTCGTCGCTGCAACAGTAGCATAGATACTGCCTGACCCATTGACTTTCATATCACTTCTCCATTAGCCAGGGATACAGTTGTAGTTCCACCGGGCAGGAATGACACAGGGAAAAAGGCATTGCCTATCGTCCGTATAGATTTTCTCATGTTAAAAGAAGTCATGTTTAACTTTTAGTAATGATGATTTACATCTGAATATTTGAACTTTGGTTCCAACTTACACTGACAGAGGAAGCAGCGCTCCTTAACGCTGGATGTTTACCATCGGGTGAGCATCCACGCTTTGGCCCTAGCACATACATGACCTAACAGGGCCAGTGCAGCAGGGGTTGGCCTGCTGTGAATCTGTTATTGGGAAAAATCATAACAATTTGTTGCAACATCACACGACTGAAGTATACCATACCACCGTAGTGGAAAAGCAACATTACTGTGGATTTTATTTCTAGCCACTATAAAACACATACAAATGTTGTAGTCCCTTAGTTAATAGGTAGGTGTTGTTGATGTTCAAACAAGTATAGTACATTTGCTGGTGTTCAGTGCAAAAGAGACTTCTACATACAGCCACAAATGGTTGTCCAATGATAGAGGGGGGTCTGCGTAGTGCTGTGCGATGCTTTTGAAGTCCTACATTTAGTTGGGAATTCAAAGGATTATCTGAGCTGAAAACACAATTGAGGAAGTCTCTCGTCATTTTTATGTGTCTGAAACCCAGGGATGAATGCTGCTTCGGAGGCACACTGTGAATAATGATGTTGGTCCACAGACTGTAAACAGTGTTCAGTGTCCAACTACGCCAGAGAGACAAGTCTGACTCCACTGCAACACACACACACACACACACACACTCACACACACACACACACACACACACACACACACACACACACACACCCAACGCACACATACACCTACACACCTACACACACAAACACACACACACACACACACACACCTACACGCACACACACACACACACACCCAAGGCCTGCACACACACACACACACACACACACACACCCGACGCACACAATCACACACACACACACACACACACACACACACACATACACCATTCATGCACCAGCCTTTCTTGCTCTACATTTGAGACTCTTTCTTCTTCTTTCAAACAATTACTTACTCATCTTCTAGCAAAACCCACACGCAAACAAACAAACAAACATGTCATATTACTTCACACAAAGTGGTCCAAGCTACTTGTGTGTTTGAGTACGATATTGATGCAAATGCATGCATACACAAACTGTACGCAAACACCCAACACACCAAGTAGTGTGTGTCCTTGTGTTACATATGTTTATTTCATATGTAACAATTTAGTAATTAACAAAGGCAACACCACACTTACGCAACAGACTCTGGAGGAAAGGTGTCTGTTGTGGTCTGACAAGCCTTCTCTTGGCACCTTCTGTCAAGGAGCTGCACCTTAGGGGCGGGGCGGGGCTAAGGGACACTGGTCGTTCGGGACAGAAGAGGAGTCAATGAGGGGTGAGCCGAAGGCGGAAGTAGGCGAGCGGCCGGCGGGCTGGGGGTTGTTGAGGTCACCGTGACATCGGGAGCGGAGTGTCATTGCAGATGATTTCTAATATGTGACATCTACGCTCACGGTAGACGGTGATCGGTGACAGCCCTGCTGGGTTTGATGGATGGGCTGTCTCACCTGCTACCCTGAGCCCTGTGAGAATACCTGATGAAAACAATGTTTAATATATTTGTAAGTGTTAGTGGCGCTGCACGTTTTTATGACGGAAAGCAAAAAACCCAGCCAGGGCATACATTGAGATAACGACAATAAGAGTAAAGGATAGAATAAATACGGGTGTTAGCCTCCCACCTGGAGTAAAGCAGACGAGATCAAATATGTGGTTCTGAGAGTCCCTGTTGTCAGGGAACTGTCAGGGAATGCCAGGGTAAAGAAAGAAATAAACGAGGAAATTTACAAAGTGTTGCACATGTTTAGTAATGAAGTCTCTAGCTGCAGACTGTATGACTACGTCATGTCTCCCTGACCAGTAGAGGTGGGGATGCTTCTTCCACACAAAGCCATAATGTGTCTTTGAGCCAAGGAGGAAATAGCAAGGTCAGTGCATTTTAAAGAGCTAAAGGCCTCTCTGGAGGACAGGATCACTTTGATTACACGTTGGAGAAATTGCAACAAGGTGTCGTAAACAAATCGTTTGAAATGGACTCTGGGAGGAAGAGGTGCCATTATCCTTTGGCTGGACTGTAGGGGTGCTACCCTCACACAGGCACATGATGAGAAATGAAATTATGTTGAACTTTTTGAAAAACATATTTACTTTGTATATATAGTCCTATTCGCTTCTTCAGCAAAGCATGCAAAAAAACTTTGCTTATCGCTCCAAACCTCGTTGTGCTCCATTTTGTGAGGTGCAGCATGTAGAGGCGTTCCTCCATGCGATCCAAGACGAAACTCGATGGTCGTTCAAACATTATTAGATCGATTTAAGAAAACTTGTATTCATTGTTTAATGGGGATTTTTGGCCTTAAACATCACTCAACTCAATCTGATTGGAAATCCGTCCTGTAGCTTTTTCTGGGAATTAAAATACATTCACCGGCTCAAATCTGCTTCTGTGCATCATCCTGAATAACACTTCAGACACGGGACAAGACTGAGATTAAGGCTTAGACTGAGAACGTCTCCTTAAGTTTCCCTTAAACTAAAGAGTGAGAAAGAGGAGCACAGTGACTCTTATCATAACTGCGTATCCCCCCAGAGAGAGAATAGCCAAAGCACAATAGCTAATCATTCCTCATCAGTGAGTCAGTAGAACTCCAACTCCCTGTGCCGTCTCACTGCAGGATAGCTCGCTCGTGCTCTTCAGCAAGGGCTTTAGTGACGTTCTCAATCTGATGGATGATTTAACGCGGTCCTATGGCTGAAGGGTCAGTCAAACAGCGGCATCAGTGTTTTTTACACTGACACACGCTTGTGTGTAAACACATACGTTACACACACACTTACTTGGATGCACAGGCATAGACATACCCCCACAAACAAACTCTTGCATGCTCACCCAAACACAAAAGCACATACTCTCTGTCAAACACACACACACACACATACATACACATAAAGATACACACACACACACAATCACACACACAAGCTTTCGTGGTGGAAGAGCTAAACTGTACGTTAGCATTCCTTTTAGCTGAGGCAGGGATCACAGAGCGACTAGCGACATGCAGTGAATCATACGGTGCCATGCTAACATGTTTAAACGGCTGTCGGGGCACTGGGCTCCCGTGGGAGAGAACATCCCGTCTTCTAAGTGTGTTCCATCTCTGGAGTTGACATGTTAGCATCATGCTTCTGTAGCGTGAGCTAGCAGGAACATTGGCGCTTCCTCCACCACTCCGCCACTCCTCCCGTAATGTCAGCAAGGAATCACAAGGAGTGTGTACTGTGTGTGTGTGTGTGTGTGTGTGTTCACTCAGAACCACACACACACACATACACAGGTGTGTGTGTGGTCCTGTTGTGTTGTGTTCACTGTGTGTTCACTGTTTTTGTGTGTGTGTGTGTGTGTGTTCACTCTGTGTGTTGTGCTGTGTAGGTGTGTGTGCATGCATATTTGTGCACTATGTGTGCGTGTGTGTGCACTATGTGCCGTGTGTGTGTGTGTGTGTGTGTGTGTGTGTGTGTGTGGGGCTTGAGGTGTTTCTGTGGTACTGTTTTTCCTGGCTTTGTTTGTTGTGTTCAGTGAAGCAGGCTGCTTTGTGTATTCTCTTTCTCCCTCTCTCCCCTCCCTCTCCCCTCTCTCTTTGTCTTGTTTCTTTATCTGTGTGTGTGTGTATGAACGTGTGCTTGTGTGTGTGTTTTCTTGTGCCTGGGATTTTGTCAGCAGTTACACACTGCCCTCTAGTGTATGAAGCAGTAAGCTAGGACCAACTGGCTTGTAAACTTCCCAACGCCTCTCCCTCTGGCTCTCTGGCTCTCTATCTCTTTCTCTTTTTCTATATTTTTCTCTCTCTTTCTCTAACTTACTATCGCTCTCTCTCTCTCTCTCTCTCTCTCTCTCTCTCTCTCTCTCTCTCTCTCTCTCTCTCTCTCTCTCTCTCTCTCTCTCTCTCTCTCTCTCTCTCTCTCTCTCTCTCTCTCTCTCTCTCTCTCTCTCTCTCCCTCTCTGATAGTGGCCCATCAGGCCCATCAGTGTGGGACCTTCTCTAACGGAAACGAGTGGTTAGGGTACACATGGGGGTGGAGGTGGGGGAGGGGTTTGATGACCAGCCTTTATGTCCTTCGCCCGGTAGAGAATTATGTTATTAATTGCTTCATTTAACGCTCCCAATACCCCACTCTCTCTCACTCTCTTGGTCTCTCTCTCTCAGCCACATGTAAGCACTAGCCCTGCTACTTTTTTCAACCAGCTCCTTGTCCCTCTGTGATGTTTTAAATCTTCCATTGCTTCCACTTCTCTCCCTTTATCTACAACTCTCTCTGTCTACCTCTTCATCAATAGATCCCTCCCCTCTCTCTCTCTCTCTCTCTCTCTCTCTCTCTCTCTCTCTCTCTCTCTCTCTCTCTCTCTCTCTCTCTCTCTCTCTCTCTCTGTGGGCAGTGTCAGACTGAACAGTAGGGCTATAAAAGCCATATGCTGGCCCATTCAGACCTAATGGCCGACAAGCCCATGGTGGCCCAGCCAGAGCAGTATGTACCGCTATGGTGCATTATAGCGAAGCAAAGTGTGTGTTTGTGTGTGTGTGTGCGTATTCAGTGGAGAAGGGGGTAGAATGCTCTAGCAGCTGAGCTCCACAGGGGTGTCTTGTTAGAAACACAGACACAGACAAGCTTTGCAACAACAATAACCTCCCAGCTCCACGGTGCTAGCGTCGCATTAGCCTCTGAGCTAACCTGCTGAGAGTATAAAAGCTTGTGTTGACTAGCACACAAGCACACACACACACACACACACACACACACACACACACACATTGTGCAATAGTACCCAGTGCTGCCAATGTCAGAGTTGTACAAACACAATGCAAATGCGAGAAATAACAACCCAAATACCTGAATAGCTTATTATCCCACTGCTTTTGTTGTAGATGCTTACTTCATGCTTTGTCAGCTTCCCATTCACGAAGCTCAACTTAGTAAAGTTAAGACATTGCCTTGTGTTTCCCGGAAGGTAGTTTCAGCGTAAAAGCGCCATAAGAGCAAAGCTCAGCAGAGCTCCCAGCAAGAAGAGAAATGCTCACTTTTATCAAACGTAAATGTTTTGTCCTGAGCCAGATGTATTGATTCTACTTGTCACATTTTATGTTTCATCAAACTCAAATCCGCTCTAGTGAGTTGTTATGATTTTCTTACAATTGTGTACAAACATGGATAGACGTCGCTTTGCTGGATTTGAATACATGAAATCCACGGTCAACGCCTGACTGCGCCCACTCGTCCATACGGTGCAGCACTTGTGATTGCACTAGCAGTCAGCCATCTTTGTTTTGCCAACTGTACTACCAGCACAAGGATGTGTCCCCCCCCCCCCCCCCCCCCCCCCCCTGTCAGCACCACCATCCCTGCCTCCATAGCAGCAGTATAACCTTCTGCAGGTGTTAGAGTGTGTGTGTGTGTATGTGCGTGCGCGTTGAGGTTATGTTGCACATGGGTAATCCCCTAATCCTACACCTCCTTTCACTAAGATGTCAGAAACACACTTGTTGAAGGACCGACACCCCCCAACACACACACACACACACACACACACACACACACTTACACTCACACTCACACTCACACCTGCAAGTAGAAGATCCTCTCTGTGAAAGACAGACCGATTGCCCCATTCACACTTTTCAACACACACACACACATACACACATACATACACACACTCAAACACACAGTGGCCGGTAATGTTACCTGATAGCAGAGTGCTTGTATGCTGTCAGATGCGATGGATCTGGCAGTGGGTGGTCCCTCCCTGTTTACATGAACAGATCTACTAAGAGTGCCAACTTGGGCTGGAGAGGAAGAGGACGTTTTTTCTGACTTGTGTTTCAAAATGTCCAGTATGAATGCAAATCAATCAGCCAGTTACGATGGCTGAACCTTCCATTTTGTCATCCTTATGGTGCTGAATGGATTTATGTTCTACATTAATTCTACAAACCTGCATTGGCACAAGCGTTGCAGTTAAATTGTTGTTTGTGTTTAGCTATGTGGAGACTCATAGTTGTGGATGGGTTGTGGGTCTGTTCGTGATGTACTGTCAGTTCCAGTCACAGCCTAGTTCCCTAGAATAACTGGGTTTAAATGACTCATACCCCCACTTGAACTGGGGATAACTGGGTGAAAACGAAACGACTTGGTGAACGAATCTGAGAACCTGACCATTAACTAGTCCCAGTGTGTTACTATTAAAACGTTGTTATTATTAGGAGTGAATCTGCCATTTGCAATGGACCCAATTCTATTAGATAACACACGCTTTATCTATTTTGGACCTGAACAGATTTCATTCACAAACCGCTGGCTCTGTTTAGATATGCACGCCGTCACTCAGTCCACAACACTTGTTTTGTTGTCACACAATTATAGATATCTAAATTAGACATGCTACGTTTACTCTCTCTGGTGGATTGAGGAAATTGTCTTGACAATGATTCAAACAGGTTAATTTAGATGCTAGCAGATCTGTATGCTACAAACAGCCTGCTCCGATGATGAATTAAAATGCACAGCAACATTACACCACTACTGCTCTTAGTTAGCCTGCCCCAAATAGTGCTGTTTGTTTCTAAAAAATACTATTTTAGATTGCGTTACATTGATTTTAAGGTGAGATTGTAGCTAGCTGCTTCTAGCATACAACATGGGTTTGTTAACATCTTCTGTCCCCTGATTAGTTAATACAGGTATAGGAGAGTCATAAAGAGGAAATATGAAGGCTCTGTGTTTTTTTGTGTGTTTGTTTTGATAACAGTAGTGGTCTATGCCACTCAAGTGTATTCAAATCCTCTCTGTCTGGTCTGTGTCTTTACCAGGGCCCCCCAGGATCCCAGCCCTCCCCCCACGCACAGCCTCCCCCACACAACCCCAGCAACCCCATGATGGGACCTCACGGACAGGTAAGACTCAGTCACTCACTCTCACACTCTCACACACACACACACACAACCACCCACACACACACACACGCACGCACGCACGCACTCACACACACACACACACACACACACACACACACACACACACACACACAGACACGCACACATACACACACACACACACACAGACATACATACACTTTCACATACACATACACATCCATACAGAGGAAAACATTCATTTATTGATAAACACTCACACACACACACACATACAATAATGCATGGGCAAACACACACGCACACAAACACATAGACATCGATACCCAGGAAAGCATACCTACATGCACACACACACTACAGTCCCTTGTTGCAGGCAGCAGGCAGGGCAGCCAATGCGCAGGACGGTGGATGAATGAATGAATAATTGAAGTTTCCTCGGAGGTGAGGAGGAGGAGGAAGAGTGGTGGAGGAGGTGCGTATTTGAGGCCCTCCTCCTCTCCTTCTCGTGGCTGATGCTCGCCAGGCTGTAGTCCATCAATAGAGCATTAATATTGCAGCACCAACCGACACAGTTGTAGCCCTCGCACACCAACTCACAACACCCCGGTCAAGGGGAGAAAGGGGAAACGTGAGGGGCGTGGAGGAGGAGAGGTGAAGGAGGAGAGGAAATGAAGGGAGGAGGCGAGGGGAGAGAGGAGAGGAGAGGGGTGGGGCGTAGAGGAGGGGAGAAAGAGGAGAGGAGATTGAAAGGAAAAAAGCAAGGAAGCGTAGGGGGTGGGGACACAACAGAGAGGAGAGGACAGGAGGTGAACAGGAAGATAAGAGAGCAGAGGGAACCATAACATTAGTAGGAAACGCTGGGGTAGAGAGAGGGAGAATACGCTGGATGTAGAAGGTGAGGAGGAGAGAAAACAAGCGGGGCAGGGAGGAGGAGGGGATAAGAGACAAGTGAGCATCCAATGGGGAGCCGGATGGAGTGAAGGAGGTGAGGATAGAGGAGGAGAACAAAAGGGGACAGAGAACCAAAGCAATAGGAGAAAACATGAGAGAGGGAGAGAGAGAGAGAGGGAGAGAGATAAGACCCTAGGGAGGAGAGAGGAAGGGAAACAAGAGCAAGGTAGTTAGTTGGATTTTGCCTCAAGGGCTGCTGGGATGATATAATGTGTCCTCAAGGTGGCCAATACAAACAGCAATCGCGCACATATACTCACTCGCACACACACACACACACACACATACACATGCACATACACATACACACACAGAACATACAGTATGTTTGCGCAAGAGTCCACCTTGTGTTTTCTCAGGGTTGTATCTGGCTCCTCTGTGCTTATCTCTGTGTGAAGAAGCACATCAGGAAAGTCATTACACGTCCACGCTCCGTAACACATTACACACCGCTCCCGCCTCATCTGCTCACCGTACTAAACATTAGGTTTTTCTTTTGTCTTACTTGACACCCACACACAAAAAACCTGTTCAGTAAATGAAGAATAGATCTGGGTTTTTGTTGTTGTTTTGTTGTGTGTTACCACGACATATGTGCTACCAGATGTGTTCACACTCACGGAGCGCTCTCATCAGAGATTTGAGACTGCAGTGTTTTGCTGGGTTTGACATTATATATCAGTTATGCACCGGTTCTGGGTGTGTGTGTGTGTGTGTGTGGGCTCACTCTCTTACCCTTCCCTCCTGCCCTCCCCTTGTTGGAACATCTGCCGGATAACTAACTTCATTCTTTGTTATGAGATCACTCTTTCACTGTGTCTCCATCTCCGCAGCACCCCGTATCTGGTCGTGCCCAAACTGCTCCCCCCTCTCCCCCCTCTCCCTCCCTCTCTGTGTGGAAATGGTCATTGTTATGTTCTCTGCTGCTTCCTCTCTTGGACATTCTGCCCCCCACCTCCACCGCCATGTTGGAATTTATATCATGCTATCCGCTTTTATAATCTCCCGTCTCACGTTAACAAACCCAGGTGTGGGGTCATGTTTCTTCTCTTGTTTATCCAATCCAGCGTCCATGCAAATACCTCAAGCCTCATCTCAGGGCATGTATCTCATTATCGCTAGATGAAACGTGAAAGTAGTGTCACAAAATGACATCATCTTTTTGTCATGCTACAGCACAGCTGAAAGACGATGAACCATAACATTGTATCGTTACATTATTATTATTATACTTATTATATAAGTCCTACTCTCATCCCCTCAACCCTCTCAACCTTTTAAATAACTTCCCTTTAGTATCTATGACTTCCTATCAACTACCTCTGGACACTAAGGACAGGCCCCTCCATCCGCCTACACTGCGAAGGGATCATTTGCTCAAAACAATAGCTCCCCCTGCTGCCTTGGGAGTGTATTTCACATGTCCCTCAATGGAGATGAACTCATAGCTGTAATGTCCTCTCTGCTCTCCTTCCAGCCATTCATGTCTCCACGGTACCCAGGTGGCCCTCGGCCCGCCCTCCGCATGCCAAACCAGCCCCCTGGGGGGATCCCAGGCTCTCAGCCCCTCCTGCCAAATAGCCTGGACCCCACCAGACCGCAAGGTACACAGGCACACACGCATGCCTTCATGCACATATATAAATACACACACACACACACACACATATACATATAAATACATACAAATACACTTGCATACACACACAGACATACACATACACTCACATATGCACAAACACGTACACATACATACACACACACACACACACCTGGCACAAAGCATGCATAAAGACAGACAAACAGTTGAACAGAAGGGGTGACAGACAGACACATACATAAATACATACATACATTACACACACACACGTACACACACAGGGGATTTGGTGAGGGAAATAAGGATTATGGCACATCTCGCAGAATTATGTGTTCATATATTGGCTAGCTGTAACATGCTAACAAGCTGCTTTGTACTGACTTGAATTCCCTTATTGGGATTATAAATAACGTAGTCTAATCTGTCTGTCTTCTCTCTAACCCCTCTCTACCTCAGGACATCCAAATATGGGCGGTCCGATGAGAATGAATCCACCTCGGGGGATGGGCGGCATGGGCCCACAGGTGGGAAATAACATGCCACACGTATACACACATGTGCACACACACAAAAACTTTTGGACATAAGGCTGCCATCAAAATAACACTATTCCCAGTTCCTTAATACTCCCATAACCAACTGCGGTAGAAAACTTTGAAATCTTCCATTGCGCCCTGCTACTGTTAGCCTCACAGACAGCCTATTTATTTTCTACATTAATGTTTGACATGTACAACATGGTGTCTAATTAAAAAAGATAACATGAACAACTGTGCGGTGCTCTGCAGACCCGCTGTAACTTTCTAGAGCTGTTAGCTGGTTTACACCCCCAGACCCCTGCTGTGCCTCACACACACACACACACACACACACACACACACACACACACACAGACACACACACAGATGTACACACCACACACACACACACACACAGATGCACGCACACACACTCACACACACACACTCACACACACACACTCACTCACATACACACACACATACTGTATGTATACACACATGCACACACACACACACACACACACACACACATAAACACACACACACACGCACAGCCATGCCCCTCTTGTGTGCCACCCTGGCTGGCTGACTTTGGCAGCATGCACGCTGGCAGCTGGTGTGGCATCTGCTCGACAAGTGTAATTGTCTGCTGAACAAAACTCTGCCTCAGATCGAGATGCTGGGCTGCCCTGCCCTCTCCCTGCTCTCTCTCTCCTTTTTTGCTTTCTCTTGCCCTTCCCTTGTTAGCTCACTCTTTTACTGTGCCTGTCTCTCTCTCTCTCTCTCTCTCTCTCTCTCTCTCTCTCTCTCTCTCTCTCTCTCTCTCTCTCTCTCTCTCTCTCTCTCTCTCTCTCTCCCACTCATGCATACTTGCTAATACGAAAACTCACGTTAAGTGGCTGTGCGTGGACACAGATGGAACCTCCACACGCAATCATGCACACAGCTGTGTGTGGTCACACACACACACACACACACACACACACACACACACACACTGGCAACTTAACCTGACTATATGCTGTCCAAACACAAACCCACAAACACATAATTAAAGAGCAGTTAGTGGGAGACATGAATGTGACTGACCTTCATTAGATGCAGAGCCTTCCATTTGACTGGGAGGGAGCAGGTGCAAGGAGCCCCGCTGACTGTATGTGTGTGTGTGTGTGTGTGTGTGTGTGTGTGTTTGGGTGTGTGTGTCTCTCTTTCTCTCTCTCTCTGTAGAACTACGGTGGCGGCATGAGACCACCTCCCAACTCCATGGGACCAGGAATGCCTGGGATGAACATGTAAGTAAACGTCAGATTTACATAAAACAAATGTAACTCTGAAAAAGCTTAGAAAGAGCGGGTGTTTCTTCAACACATTGATGGACTTTCTTTCTGCCTACGATCTGGCGATTTTTTTATACTACAACGACGATCACGGAAAGCACTGCTGTTAGACTGCTACTACTACTGCTGTTGCTAATCCTACCACTACCATCACAATGACTACTTTCAATAGCTATCATTATAATATGTGTATGCTAATACAAAGGCCCGCTAACATCTAGCTCATGTCTGCTTGGTCCTGCAGGGGTCCTGGAGGGAGAGGTCCCTGGCCGAATCCCAACGCCAACTCAGTAAGTCACTTTCCCTTCAACCTCTTTACATTGTGAAACCATGAGTAACCTTCTCATCCATGAAGGCTTTGTCTCACTGATGTCTCTCTCTCTCTCTGTTCGTTCTCTCCACAGATAGCCTATTCATCTTCATCTCCTGGCAACTATGTGGTGAGTGTCCTATGGTCCACTAAGAGTTACAGATAAATGTATATATCAATTGCCTGCCAGTTAGTGACGTTAAACAAGGATGAGGCTATAAATAGGTCAGAAAACTATCTAGCTTTCTCTCTCTCTCTCTCCCTCTCTCTCTCCCCCTCCCCAACTCCACTAGTAAAAGATGGTTTGTCCATACACTCTTGAACTTTATGTCTGGGTCAGCTAAACTGGCTGTCTGGCTGACAAAAAAATGACACGCAGGCTGTATATGCATACTTAACTTTAAGATTGTGGGAAATATAGAGAACTTTTGTCTTTTTTCTTATTTTAGTCTTTAGACCTTAGTGTCTTTCGCATAAAATGGGCTGTATTGTGCGCACAGCAGAATGAGACAGAATTGTTTCTTACTCTTTTTGAAAAACATGCCCTTTTTGGTTCATGTTTTATCATTTTTCCACCAATTAAACTTGTCCGTGATATGCTCTTTTCAAGGGGATGACCAAACAGGACTTTATGTTGTTTACGAGTGTATGATTTATAGTAATTTAATAAAATTACTTTTAAAAATGATCTCCGCCTCTCTCTCCCTCTCTCCCTCTCTATTTCTCTCTCTCTCCCACTCTTCTCTCTGTCTCTCTGTCTCTGTCTCTCTGTCTCTGTCTCTGTCTCTGTCTCTGTCTCTGTCTCTGTCTCTGTCTCTGTCTCTGTCTCTGTCTCTGTCTCTGTCTCTGTCTCTGTCTCTGTCTCTCTCTCTCTCTCTCTCTCTCTCTCTTTCTCTCTTCATCTCAGGGCCCTCCCGGAGGAGGAGGCCCTCCAGGAACTCCCATCATGCCTAGCCCTGGAGGTGAGCGAGACATGTCTGTCTTCCCCTTCTCTTCTCTCTCTCTTCTCCCTCTCCTTAACCACACGGTTCTGGCTGTGGAGAAGAAAACACATCTCATGTCAGATTCCGATTCCGTTCTCCTGACTTGGACAGACAGGGGGAGGTCTGCTGTGCAAGTGAAGGGGTATTGTAGCAGCCACAATGCCGTTTAACAAGAACTAAATATTTTCCTGACTAAAGGTTTTTTTCGGAACGCGTCGATTGGAACGCTCCTGCGGTTGATTCTATTGAACAATAGGCTCCTCGATGAGGAACAACAGAGGGAAGCGTTTGAACTCCTACGGAGGGCCAAGCAGAGAGCATCGTGCGGTCATCACCGCCGCAATCAGCCGACTGATCATGTCGGTCTCTGATCCGTCGGTCTGTCAAGAACAAAACACCGTAGGCCCACATCCTGCGGCCACACGGTCTCGCTAAACCCGCCGAGAGAGAGAGACAGACTATTTTTTTGTGTCCGCTATTTATTATTTAAATACACGCCTCTATTGTGATACGTTGCCAGGGCAACGGTGCGCCGCAAAACGCTACCACGCAGCCCCACACACACACACACACACACACACACACACACACACACACACACACACACACACACACACACACACACAGACACACACACACAGACACACACAAACACGTACGAAACAGGAGGTAGCACATCTTTCCACTGCAGTAGCCAAGATTGCGCGTGGAGATATACAGCCGCACAAACACGTGTGCACACAAGTACAGACCCGCCACACTTGCATGTGCACACGCATACACACACACACAGTCACCTCGGACCAAACCCACACACACACACACACACACACACACACCACCCACTCAGCGCTCCACATCCTCCTTTAGTCACGACAGTACAAGCCCGATTCAGAGACACTCACAGACAAGGACTGTCTCTCTGTACCTCCTAGCACACACACACACACACACACACACACACACACACACACACACACACACACACACACCTTCCACATCCCCTTATCTTCTGCTCCTTTATTCTCTCCGTTCCTGTTCATGTCTGTAGCTTTCTCTCAACTTTCTGCAAGCCGCAATGTCAGAGCAAGGTCACTGTATCCTTCTGAATCACAGGATGAATGAAGAGGACCACACACACATCACAGACACCACACACACCATACACACCACACACACACACACTACACATCACAAACACACACTCCACAAACACACGCACATATACACACATCACACGCACACACATCTCAGACACACCACACACACAGATATCACACACATTACACACACACACAAATCATGCTGGCTCTTGCTGACTTGTACTTCTGGTAGAAATGCTTGCTTCCAACTCTTTTACTCTTTCCAATCAAGCGATGTGAGGGAGGTGACACAATATCATTGTGTGCCTTGGTTGCTAACCAAAGAGCAGACGTTGTGGCCTTGTTCTTCCACCTAATAGAGGAGGAAGAATACTGTGCTGTTGTTTATGAGCGGCCATGAATGAATGAAACAATGATTGAACAAAAACAATGAATGAGACGGCGTCTACCAACAGTGAACGAATAAAACTCAAATTGGTTTACCACCTCACGGTGTGTACTGTTCATTCATTTGAACAGCACACACACGGTGAGGGACCTTGTAAGTGCTACTTCATGAGACTCCGTTCCTTGTTTTTTTTTTCGCAGACTCTACGAACTCGAGTGAAAACATTTACACGATGATGAACCCTATCGGCCCCGGTGGGAACCGACCGAACGTGAGAAAGCCCTCTTCTTCCTGTATCATGGAGTCCGCTGCACTGCCTCGTTACCTCTATTTATGTGTTTGTGTTGGTTTACTTGTTTGTTTCAGTTCCCGATGGGACCGGGTCCTGATGGGCCGATGGGTGGCATGGGCTCGATGGATCAGCACCATATGAACGGATCACTAGGTGAACCTTTCACTTTTCACATTTAGCGACAGCTGATCTCAGGTTGTTGGTATTAAACAGCAATGATTCTCAACATTTTGAGGGGTTCGCAGAGCATGTGCCAAACCTTAAGCTTCAGAAAGAACCCCATGAATAAAACATTTTTTTGTTAATTCATGTTTCAATATATTACAGTTTTATTTACTTTAGGGGCATTGTTGATTACTGCAATATAGGAAAATAATTGTTTAATTTTTTGGGTTGTGACTTAATGCCTAATAACACTTCTGGGAATCGAGGCTAGACCAGTTAGAACTAATGTTATACATAGTTTTGGCATCAAAACATAGCTGGATCCCATGAGTTTCCGTCCTGTCTGCCAACTTCTATGGCAATCATAGCTGTAGTTGAAAGATACTGCCCCCTTGTGGCTTCTAAAGGCATCACACGTTCTCGCCTGCGGTATTGATTAAACAATTGTGCAGGTGAGGTGAGACCGAGATGCAATCGATTCAATCAACAGAGTAGAGGCTAAAACAAATAGGATGATAAATGGCTATTGGAGGAGGGCCACTTTTCTACAGGAGGCAGCGTGCGGAAGAACTTCACAACGACGTCATTTTTGACACAACCGTAACATTTACCTTCTATGTCCACAGGGTCTGGTGACATGGATGGGTTGCCAAAGGTGAGACTTAAATAACAATTATGCACACTTGAGCCACTCAGTAGTTGGTAGTGATACACACACTTCCACAGAGATACAATAATCACTATATACAAAAACTACTTCAGAAGGCTACTCCAGCTTTCCTCTTGGGTCGTGATCACACACACAGAGCGCATGAATATGGTTGTATTCCTATTCTGCCTATATATATATATATATATACATCATACGTTCTCTCACCTCATGATCCAGAATTCTCCCAACAACATGGCCGGAATGAACAATCCGCCCGGAACCCCGCGTGACGACGGAGAGATGGCAGGCAACTTTTTAAACCCATTCCAAAGTGAAAGTGTGAGTACCTCATTGGACCGTGGGCCTTCTGCTCCCGTGGCACCACACGCACACACACACAGACACACACACATGCACGTACGCATGCATAGCATGGACACGAGCATGGAAGGGAGTCACTTGGTATGCTTTCTCTGGTGCATGGAGAGAATGTCATATAGTGTGCTTCTCTGGATTAATTGCACACTGATGCCACACATGCACACACCCGCAGGCGCGCGCACCTACACGCATCACACATCAAGTGGTTTACCTTAACTTTGTTCTAAGAATCCTTAACATTTTCTCTTTTGGCTGGACTATGCTGTGCTTGCCGCTAGCTAACTGTTAAAACCGACAGACAAGGGGAGGTCAGATCGGGGAACTTTAGCTTGTATGCATTTGTTATGACAGCATGGTGTAAGGTATGTATGGCATAGTTGCTGTTGACTTGTGTAGAATAACACAGTTTATATAGTATTGGCTTATCTTTTCCTCCCCTCCCTCTCTCTTTTCTCTTTACAGTATTCACCCAACATGACGATGAGTGTTTGATTTCTTCTTTTTATTTAGTTTTTTATTTGATTTCATTTTCGTTCTCCCTAATCTCCCTCTCCCATTTGCCCTGGTGCCTCTCGCATTGCCCTCCTTCCTCCCCGCCTTCTCCCAACGCCCCTCACCCCCTTCCCGCTCTCCCCTCTCTCCCCCGCCCTCTCCCTACCCCTGGATGGTGCATTGCACCACGCAGCCCCTGGGGATGGCCTTGGAAAGCAGGACTCCCCTCAAGGGGCCCCATCACAATGCCTGCAAAATGGGGGTGAGAACATGAATTGGTCTCCAAGCAACAGGAAGGGTCTCTGAGTACGTCTCCCCGCCTGAAAGGCCTCATCATCGGGGGGCTCAGGGTATCGAGTGCCCCCCCTGGCCTGCTCCCCTGGCTCATCTCCCTTCCATTCCTCGGCCTGTCCCATTGGGTGGCTTCAACGGCCCATATCAAGGTGGTGTCCTGAAGCCGCCTCCCACCCACCCCCTCCACCACATCCACTCTCCCATGTACTATATCGACCGTCACGCAAATGAGGGGTATAACAGTAGTTGACTGAAATAAGGGGTTAACATCTGGAAGGATAAAAAAGAAAAAAAAGAAAAAAACTGATAATGGTAAGAATGGTGTTTTGACTAAATGTTTGTAATAATGTTGATTATGTTATTATAATTGTAATATTTTTTTATAATGTAGTTTTGATTTTCCTGTTAAGGGCACATTGTATCTCAGCAGCACCGTCAACAAAGGCAAAATAAGCACACACTAAAAATGCACAATGATATTTCTGTTTACATGATGTCAGTTAATGTTTTTTTGTTTTTTTGTGTCAGACTCCATGCTTATATACATCCACTTGCATTTACCTAAGGATCCATTAGACAGTCTCTGCCATCTGAAATATAACAAAAATTATAACCATTCAGCCTCATGCATATGAGTTCTTTAAAGCGTGAGCATAAGAAAATTTATAATTTCCTCTCCTTGAAGAAACTGTTTAATTTAGCTAAATACCAGGATCCTGGAAACAGGATCTTATTAACACAAGACCTGTGTTTTTTTGTTATATAGTGGAGGTTGATAAACCTGAAGATCAGTCTTCTAAGTATTAAGCCAATTCAAATTAATTTACACAATTAAATGTTCAACTCTTTGGCAATAGACTGTTAGCATTAAGTTCCCAGTATGATTTTCCAGAGAAGTTGCTTTGAATATTTTTGGATGTATTCACAACTGCCCATTTGTCAGGTCATTTATAACTTGTAAATGGTCAGAGAGACACTTCTGAAACATGCATCCTCTTACATTGTCCTTGCCTGTACTGTAAATATAGACCTATTTAGCTTTGTATTGTGGTCGTCTCATTTTTTAAAAATATTTACATCTTGTCTGTGAATCATGTACATCTTCATCCTTCACCATTTTAATTATTATTTTAAACCTCATCAAAGGCTTGTCACGATGGTTTAACCCAGTCGCTTGGCCCCCTGGCTGGTGTCTGCTTTTACTGTGAACTCAGTCTGCTGCACTGCGTTGGGTTGAAGTGGGGCTCAGAGCTCCTTATGCTACCAACTCCGTTAGCCCAACTGTTTTCACCCCAGGGTAACCGATGCCCGGGTGCTTAACTGGGGTTTCTGGTTGGATGTCAAGGATTTTGCGTCCCGGGTGCATTTAGCAGCATAGGTTATTGTGAGGGTAAAGGGATGGTACGACATCTACTCTATCTTACGTGGAAGAAAATAACATTTTTGTTTTGGCTGGGGTGAATTCTGAGTCATGCCTTTTGTCCTTTTTTCTTTTGTGTTGTTTATCTATATTTAAATGTATTTGCAATTCAAGAGGACAAAAACTGTTCGAAGGAAAAGAGAATGAAAGAAGCAATGGAATACACACAAGGACACAAACATTAGCGAAAAAACATAACCTTGGTAGCCTCTGTCAGTTTGGTGACATAAGATTTGTGATGAATGGGATGATATTTTGAGATTATCATGGACATCTCCAGGGTTTAACTGTCAGTGGCCAGGGAAATATTCTCCTCTGTTCCTTGATTGTTCTTCTTCCCCACACTCCCCACCCAATCCTAATCGCCCCTTCCCCTTATATTATTTTTATTTACTATTTTTGTAAATACTGTATAATGCATTTTGATATCATTGACATGTTTTGATATGTCAGTCACTACCAATGAATACAGCTTAAAGTAAATTATAAATAAACTGTCCATGTTTTTAGTTTTTTTTCATAATAGAGAAACAATATGCTTAAAATTACTTTTTTGTTTTTGCTTTATATTTTGGGGCGGGGAAAAAGCGTTTTAAGTTGAAAATGTATAAAACACAGTGACATTATAAATGGAATCTCTATTCTTTGCATTTATGGTGGAGCAAATGAAATGCTTAACAGCCACCAGGTTTTGTAAGAACGGAGAGAGGTGAAATGAAGATGTTTAAATACTTGTAGCCACGGCATCCTCACTCTGCGCTTACCTCCAGTCACAACACTTTTTCCTATTGGTTTTTGAAATAATAATTTTACTGATTTTTTTTCAAAGGCCTTCAACTTGGGGATAAAAAACTAGAACAAAAAAAAACACATGTGACCACATATGACCGTTTTTAATATGAAGGATTTTTATCAATTTAAGAGTAAAAAAACGTATAAAAATGAAAAAAGAACTTAGAAAAACTTGTTTTAAATTAACAATAGATCACAAAGTAATACTTATGGGGAAAAACTGTGTTCTTTGCTATTCACTCTTGTAATAGCCTTGTATAGATTGATGCTCTCTCACAATCCTCTCTCAGTCCTCTGTGTATATCGATTGTCGCCCATCTCTGTACTTCTATTGTGATGTATAATACTGTACCATTAGGGAGATGCGCTCCGTGGGTGGGTGGGTGGGAGTTGGGGTGGGATGGGGTTCAGGAGGATGGTTACACATCACCCTCCTGTAATGGTCATTTTCCGATGACATGGCAGTATTCAATATGAAGCAGTCTGTCTCTTGGGTTTGCTTTGTATTTAATGGTAGGGTAGTTCAGAATCTTGTCTTAGGGACTTAGGTGTCTTGTGTATGTAATAAAGATGTCCTTTGTATGTTTCTTTATATTGTAAAGTTTCTTTAGACTGAAAGAATAAAACGGATAATTTGCTTATCAAAAAAAGAAACAATGCATCAATAATAAATGTCAATTGATTTTTTTTTTCGGCGTTGTGTCAATGTCTTCCTTATTTGTGATAAATGGTTCCATGAAGTGATGATGGACATAATAATATAAACCACTTCCCAGAACACCATAATAAAACCTATATTGAGAAATAGTAAGATCAAGACTGAAGTACTATTGGAGTATAGCTCTCAAGCTCTTATGTCGGCTTATGTAATACTAAACGGGCTTCATGCGATTATGTTATTTGAATGATTGCATTTTGATCGCACGTCAGATACAAAATGCAACAACACATGTTGGTGTACGGTCCGAGTCAATATTGACGATACATATTTACAAGTTTGACAATGCGGGCTGGATTTTGTGTTTGCGACATGTGCTGTTTACAAGTGACGACAACAACGCTCTAGTTTCGCACATGCAATGCTGTTCGCCAAATTTCAAGTATGGGCGTGATGAATTGTCCAATGAAATGAGGCGGCTCCGAGGTTACCAGGAAGTAGAAGTAGACTTGTTTGCAAAAGTGACAGTCGGATGTTGACCTCGGATCTGCCAATCTTGGACTAAACCTGAAATAATGGTAAGAGTTAGCTTGTATTCGTTTTTGGTAAAATGTCATTATTTTACCCTTTACAACATACACACCAATGCGTGGCACACCAGGTAAAATAGTACTGCAAGAAAGCGAGTAACGTTAACGTTAGCCAACTGCATTGGCTAATGCTATGTAGTCTTAGCTAGCTGTGTACCGAGGCAGCAGTTAACTTGCCAGAAAGTTCTGGAGAATCCATTTGGCTACCTTGGTGGTTAATCTATATGTATGTATACGCGTGTCCCTATATCATTCTATTTCGGAAACTATAATGCAGTGTCTGGCATTTCAACAGTAGCGCAATTTGTATTTTTTCATTTTTGTCTCAGTCAACGTGTTTGTTTGACTGAACCATATTAATTATGGCACCCGATCACCTAAGCAGTGACACTGATCTCGATGAATAGCAATAGGCCTATTTGTCTGACTCTTAAAACCAATTTGTAGCTCATGGTTTCGCAACCGTTTGGTGTAATTCGCAGCATGTAATATTTCGCACAGATGACTGAAAACACGGATATATTCGGCGTAATCGAGGACCGTGATGACGGTATGACCGCGACTAATAAGAAGTCTGGGCGAACGTCGCTGCTGGAAAGCGGGGAGGACTTTGAGATGCTGGATGAGGAGGACATTGACGACGACCCCCCGCCTCCCCTGGAAGATGCTGGTGGTGGGAAGGAGTCTGAGGCACACAAAGAACACGTTTTCACACCACTCGATGAATGGATGGATATTTTGGGTATGTGGGCCAACCCTAGCTAGACCAGTACCTCTATCTGAAAGAGACTGGTACCATACCACCATACCAATGTCAGACAGATGGTACTAGGCAGCACCTCTCCAGATCACTTCTTAACGATCTTAAGATCCCAGATCCCTCCCAGAGACGTTGTGTTGTATTGTGTTTAACCATGTCTTCTCTGCAGGCAATGGTATGCTGAAGAAGAAAGTCTTGGAAGCAGGTCAAGGGCGAGACAGTCGGCCACAGAAAGGCCAGAATGTCATTATTAGTCTCAAGACCTCCCTGGCTGATGGCTCTCTTGTAGAGGAGCCCCATGCACTCTCCTTCAGTCTAGGAGATGGTGATGTCATTCAGGTATAGTGGAACAAAGATTGGATTAACTTTTGTGAGCTGGCTATTTTGCAAACGTAATTACATAAAATGTATTAGTAATCAGTCACACATTGTCAGGAACTATCAGTTATAAATTAAAAAAAAGAGGCTAATCTACAATACAGGTGTGTTGTTGCTGTTGTATTTAATTACATTTTTATTTCAGGCACTTGACCTCGCAGTGCAGCTCATGGAGATGGGAGAGAAGGCCCTCATTCAGGTCGACGCAAAATACGCATATGGTTCCTGTGGGAGGTAATGTTCCCTGGTCATTGCTTCACTTTGTCAATGCTTTACAATGCAAGCATGTGAACATGGCACAGACAGCAATGATGCCGAATATGTGCTACATACAAGAATACAGACTGAGCCTGAAACGCTTTTCACTCTGTACAGTAAAGATTGCCTTGATTCGAGCAAGTCCCCCCATCTTGATGTGTATGCTTTGCCACACATCAAGATGAGTCTAATCAGCCTTGTTTCTTTGCTAGTCTCGCAGGGTGTAGTATTCAGTGAGCCCTATCTTGTACTCGATGTTGTGTTCTCAGTCCAGAGAACAACATGTGCTGTTCCCTCTGCTTTTGATTGACGTGCTGTTAGTTGACATCAATCTCACTGTGGAAATAGAACAGTTTTACGCTCATTCTCTTGACTGATTGTTGATATGCAGATCTTGTATCAGAACTGCATCGCGCACTCAAGTTTGGTAGTCAATTTCAAGGTCAGGGTTTTGTGAAGTAGTTGGCAGTAGCCGTATGGTGAATCCTTACGCTCTAGAACAGGGGTGCCCAATACGTAGATCGCGATCGACCGGTCGATCTCAAAGGTAGAGCGGGTAGATCGCGCGACATAAAAATGAATGAACACACGCGGGGAGAGGACATTTTTCAGTCTTTCAAAACGTTATCAAGAAAACCCGGCTCCCGGTGTGTAAATTAATGTAAATCACCACGGACAGTGCGCCCGCAATGGTGGGCCGCTTTAATGGATTTATTGCCAAGTGCAGGCAGGACGATGCTTTCCCCGACTTCCTTAATTACCACTGCATAATACACCAACAAGCATAATGGGCTAAAATGCTAAACATGAAAGAGATAATGTATGTGGCAATGAAAATCGCCTGTTCTATTCGAGCGAGACCTTTTCAAAGACGACTGTTTCGTGCACATCTGGAGGAGGCTTACTGCAACTACTCAGACCTCTTGCTACACACTGACGTGAGATGGCTTAGTAGGGGGAAATTCCTGCAGAGATTTTGAGAACTCTGTCTGGAGATAAAGGACTTTCTCCTTGAGAGTAAACATGCAGAATACATGCAACTTAATGACAGTAAGTGGCTGCTAGATTTGGCATTCTTAACCGATCTGACCAACAAGTTGAATGAGCTTAATTTAGAGCTGCAAGGAAAAGAAAAAAACGTGGTCAATATGATCATCTCAGTTAATGCTTTCAAACAAAAAATGCAACATCTATCCTCAAAGCTGCAGCGACATGATTTGGGGAACTTCCAAAACCTCGCATCAGAGCTGGAGACGCAACGGAACACGTTTGCGCAACTTGACAGTGCGCGCTACACAGAGCAGATTGAAAATTGTCTGTCAGACTTTGACAAACGGTTTCAAGACTTTGCTTTACTCGAGCCAATCGCTACATTTATGTATCCATTTAGGGAAGATGTTGAGGTTGATTTACTCGCATCACAAATTGCAGCACTGTTTCAACTGAACTCGTCTGCAGTGGAGGATGAGATTTTGACAGTACAAGCTGATATTGAGCTTAAGTCCAGGGCTCATGAACAATTTTGGAACTTACTCACAGAGAAAAAGTATCCAAACATGAGGAAATGTGCTACCTCCTTGACTGCATTATATAGCTCTACTTATTTATGCGAGTCAGCCTTTTCCCATATGAAGATTATTAAGTCAAAATACCGTTCCACCATGACTGATGATCATTTGGAAGCCTGCTTGAGACTAGCTACCAGCAGCTACTGTCCGGACTATGCAACCCTGGCTGACTCCATTCAGTGCAAGTCATCAGAGTACTCAGTATATATAAATCAATATATGTTTAGCATTTTTTTTAATGTAGGTAGATCATTTTGACCTGGTCATTTTGAAAGTAGCTCGCAAGCAAAAAGTGTGGGCACCCCTGCTCTAGAAGGATGGAGGAATTGAAGGAAGGAAAATATGGAGGGGCTGAAGGCCCTCAATCTTCTCGCCACTGAAGGCTGTTCAGTAGGTACTTTATTAATTATTTGTGTTACACCGATAAATTATATTCAAATAAATTGTTAAAAGGGATAAGGAGAGAGCCATGCAACAGACTAAATGATGAGGGAAGGTACGGCATTGCCAAGAGCTTAATACAAATAACTAAAAACAACATTTGCTCAAGCATCTATTTCTTATTTACTCTCCTAATATTTATTTACCATATTTAAATACAAAGTAAAAATTATAGTAATTTATTCATATTTCAGATGATATATTTTTGTATTCACATTCACAACAATGCAGGGGGCTTTCACCTCTAGCCACAAGTGACTGGGAGCATTAACCATTTAAAGAGAATGGGTTCCTCCAAGGCCACCTCTTCCAGGTTTACTCTTGTCTACTAAATGCTTAAAGTCGCAATGTGTTATATTTCAGTTAGCTCATAGTTTGAACTAGTCAATACTGATTGATAGTGATTTAAATTATGTTATCAATAAAATCATATTCTATAACTAATATATTCTATGAATCAAAAATGCTGGCCAGCCCATACCTCTCTCTTGCCATCGACACTCCCAAAACCCCTCCCATTCACATCACCCAGCCAGCCGAGCTCGGCCAGTACGCGTTGCCCAGCCAGTAAGGGTGGACAGAAAGTTATTTCATTTTTATAATGCTGTAGTTCTCCCGCTTACCAAGTTTGAGGGGCTGAATCGTACACATTGCGACTTTAAATTAACTCATTGTTGATATGGATGGTGCAGGTTCCAGTAACTCCATGCTATCCATGCCCCCCCCCCCCCCCCCCCCCCCTCAGCGTTGAACCCGCGGTTCCCCCTGAAGCGGAGCTGCTACTCGAGGCAGAGCTGCAGGAGGCCAACGACGCCCCCGACCTGGAGCTCCTGGCCCCAGCCCAGAAGTCTGCCCTGGCCAGCCAGAAGAGGGAGCGGGGCAACGCCCACTTCCAGCGTGGGGATTACGCCTTCGCCGTCAACTCGTACAGCATCGCCCTGCAGATCACAGAATCCAGCTCCAAAGGTTAGTCCCCTTTCGTGAGTAGGGTGTGATGTATCAAAAGTAATTCCCCACCCATGGTTCTCTCATTGGGACAGTGTGATGACGTCATTGTTTTTTGTTGTTGTGGTTGTTCTTGTGGTTTGTGGCGCAGTGGACATCACCCCCGAGGAGGAGACTGAGCTGCTGGACGTGAAGGTGAAGTGCTTAAACAACATGGCGGCCTCTCAGCTGAAGCTGGACCACTATGACGCAGCGCTCAAGTCCTGTGTGGCTGCACTGGCCCACCAGCCGGACAATATAAAAGCTCTCTTCCGCATGGGCAAGGTATTGTCTAGCGCGTATTTTTGGTTCTTTGCGTTCACCGCACTGTAAGCCAATTTGTAATATCTGGTTCTGCATGATATGTAATGGTATGATGTCGCCCCTTTCTAGGTATTGGCTTTAAAAGGGGAGTATGCAGAAGCCATTAGCATACTGAGGAAGGCATTGAAATTGGAACCCAGCAATAAGGTATTGTTAAAGAAATATATTTTGAACCAAAATATCAAAATATCAAAATTTGCCATTTCCACATGTCTCCACTAGATGTCGCCATATTGTAAACAATCTGGGCAGATGGTCTCCCCGTGATTCCCTGACTCATCATTTCACTGGATCTGTTTTCAAGTTGTTGCTGTAAATAGCTCTGCCTCTTTGTGCCTCATACTCTGACCATATCCAATGCCTCGCTGCCCCTCCTGCCGTATTTGTATGGAAGAATTCATAATAATTGTTGGCTCCGCTAAGCCGCGTGACAGAACTTGACTCACTGAGTGGGCTTTCCTGGCTCAGGTGGAGCTTGCTACCACCCTGTAGTTCAGTCCTACACCAATCTGTCAGACCTGCCTCTTATCCCCTGCTACATGTTGTTGATTTGCTAATGTGAACATTAGGGACGATTTTGCCTGTTCATCATAATGGGCTTGTAGAGCGGTTACATAATTTTCTATGTGTCTGCCACGTGAATGTATCTGATGCTGTGTAAACTGCAGTCCAGCATATTCTTTATTTTTTTTTACCACCACTGTGTTAGTCGTTATTCTGGGTGTCTAATATTGCGCTCTATATTACTTTTGAACTAAGCATGTTGAATTTGCTGCCCGGCCCTTGAACGTACTGACTCTGTAGAGCTACTATTATGTCATTTTGTCCAAAACATATCGGTGCATTAATGGAGCCTGCATGGATGTACAACTCAAATGCCATGGGTGCGCTGCTGAAATCCTATGTCGCAACAGTAGCTGTGGAGTTCTAAAAATAAACCGAGGGAAGCCTAAAAGTATAGCCCCACACAGTTAATCACCGGTCCTAACAGTTGACCTAAGATGCAACCATCTGCGGTGTAGGGCAATCATCATCATCATCATCATCATCATCATCATCAAAGCGTAATATGTTGGTGGATTAATTCACTGAAATAATGACATGTCACCCAATCCATCTGTATAGTATTTTGACCAAAAACATATCTGACATGCAATAATTTTTCTGCTTGGTCAAAGAAACAATTTGGTCATGGAGCTTTCCTGTTTGTCAGGACTATTTGGTTGCGCTACCCAACCATGTCATTAGTACTGGCCTTTTGACACAGGCCGACAGTTTTAGTAATGCACCTTTCTGAGGTGTTCTGCAGTCGCATTGTTTTGGATGGCAGTTATATTATTACAGGAGATGCGCATATTAAAGTGCAACAGAATACGAGGTCTGCCCAGAAGCACATTAATCCTAACAACAGTACTTTGTCCAAGCATTGTGTTATTTGATCCGTGGCCTTTATGGTGCATGTGTGATTTATAGAGTAGCGGTCACTGCAGCGCTCCTGTAGCTGCGTGCTGCTGCATCCCACAGGCTGGAGCACGGGCAACGAAACTCTTGCTGACATTCTCCTTTTGTCTTGTTTATTTCATAAAGACCATCCACGCCGAGCTGTCCAAGCTGGTGAAGAAGAACTCTGACCAGAAGGGAGCAGAGCAGGCCATGTACAAGAAGATGCTGGGTAACCCTGCCAGTGTGGGCAACGTCTCACGGAAACTACACGCCAAATCCTCCTGGGTGAGAGTGCTGTCTCCAAATAGGTCCTCATGATGAAATTATGCGAACTCTCCATTGTTTTTCCTTTTGTTTTCATTTTCACATTTTCAATTTGATTTGCCACTAGCACATCATGCGGTTAAGACTGAAATATGCTTCTGCAAAGATGCACAGAGGCGTGTAACTTGCAGAGAAAATGGGGTTAGACTACAGATGGCTGACGGTGGCACCAACATGCCTAGCTTCATTGTACACATCTGAAATGCTGTTTGGTTGTGCAAGAAAGGAGATCTGGTAGCAACATGGAACTAAATACAAAGAACCAACAGGAGAACCAACAAACAGAAAAAGGAGTAGCTTGCAACCTGCATAGAACACTTCAGTGCAATCCTTTTTTATACTCACAATAAGGTCATTGAAAAATACTTTCATTGAAAGAGTCCTGCTGCATGTTGTTTCTCAACAACACAATTTCAAATATCAAGAAAACTAGATTTATGCGACCACCAGACAAACTGCAACATGTTGTTGACAAGTTTCATCTTTGAAATGTGCCATTTATACCATAACATGACTAAAGGAGTCTTCCATCTCGCACAGAAATATTTCAAAGAAAAAACTATTCAAACATAATTTGTCCTAAAGTATCTGTAGATATTTGGAGGGAGCCTATGACACAGTGTACAAATAAATGGTAATGTATAAGTTGTCGTCATTTCCTTATATTGTTTTTTTTCTTCTTCTGCAGGGGCTCAGCTGGAAGTGGCTGTTTGGGGCCACTGCTGTCGCTATTGGTGGTGTAGCATTATCAGTTGTCATAGCGGCCAGAAATTGAACATGTGATTGGACGACCCATGTCTTTTGGAACTTTTGTTGAAGGGGAAGGAAATTATTACACGATGCCAGGTGCATTTTCACTGTGACTGTATCAAGGCGTCTCTGCTGTGTGGCAGTACAATGTGCATCAAATGGGATATCAATATTTGTGAAAATGAATGTGACATAATGTGTATCTATATGCATCACACTACAAGACACTAATTGTTATGTTTTGCTCTTCTTGGCTGCCAATATCTTGTCTTTGATAGTGATTGTAATAAATCAATTAGAGCTTTGGAATGAAAATGAGAGAGAGTGAGAGAGTGAGTGAGTGAGAATATAGAATTTGCTTCATTACATGGAAAAAAAATGTGATGTGGTCCTTGAATCCTATATTTTGTAAGCGGTGTTGATTATGGATTTTACTAGACTGCCTCTGAGAAATTTAGATTTTTGTTTTCTATTTAAGTTAAAATACCTCCTAGATTGATATTCCAAAGTTTCGAAGGTTGATGTGCTTAAACTTTATTCCTGTACATTATTTTAGGTAATTTGTTCATTTGTATCTGATAGATTTACTTAGATTTACTAATTGCTATTCCAATGTAGTTGTTTTAATTTTGTATTTAAAACAATGTCCACAACAAAATGGCACAGGGCCCGTATTAGTTGGTGACAAACATAGTTACAAAGTCACTTCAAGTAGATAACATTCCCTGTATTTGTTAAATTTGTAGTTATGCAATAAAGGTTCCTGACCGTTTTGACTGAGAGGCCAATATGTGTATAAATGATGTGAGCCGCATTGTTTTTACTCGCTGGTATTCTGGCGAATACGCGCATTTGCGCTCTGCTTGTGGCGTAATCACAGGGATTCGTACCGTACACTACGTAGTCAAGATAATGATCGTAATTTGTTTTATTTTAAGTTTGTGTATAATTCCTGATTTAGTGTGGGAGTTGAGAATGGAAACTCCCTGCTATATACTGTAATGGATAGTAGCTGGACATTCCCAAATTCGTTTTTGTCACAGACACTGACGTCTCTTGACGTCATTACATTTTCATTTTAATGTTCCCCTCTTGCTACCGCTTCCTATGCACGTCTGCTCGCTCATTGACCAACTAAACAAACTCAAATGTAGCCTTTGGTGTCAGTAGGGCAGCCTGCATCACACGTAATTCTAACAAATACCGAAACAATCTAAATAGAAAATTAGGCCTATTGACGAATACAACGATACACGTTGATACTTAATGTGTTGATTTAAATATTATATATAGCCTGGTTTATTAGTGTTTCAATTATATATAATTCAATTATATATATTTATATATGTAAATGTTCAAAATAAATAAATGAATTATATATATATATATATATTATATGTGAGGTATTTGGCGTCCTATTATTCGGTGACTTAACGACGCATTGAGTGTTCATTGAATAGTCATTGAAAAGCCTCTGGAGTTCTGCGTTTACGACGGGAGTGTGCGTGCGCGTGGTGGAAATGGTAGCAAGATGGCGGCGTTGAAGGAGGAACAGTGCTACGGACTGTCCTGTGGAAGAGTGAGCAATGGCAGTAATGTATCCGTCTTTCACGTTAAACTAACTGACAGCGCGTTGCGAGCGTTTGAAGGTTATCAAGGAAGCAAGGTAAATGGCCGTTTGACATAAAATGACATTTTAATTCACGTTTGAAATCTCTGTGAACAGCTATGACAGGCTGGTGTTGCTATGATGATAGCAACAGCAGCCTGTAAAGCGCTGGCTAGTTGGCCAGATAACTAGCTAGCTATTATTTTTATAACCAGCCGCCGTCCCTTGTTTAAACTAAGTCTAAATTAGCTTTAACAATACAACTCAATATTGTCTTGGTTCACTACCTAGTAAATGTAATGCTCTAGCCGCTCTCTTACAGACAAGTGCTACTGGGCAATGAGTCAAGCTTCATTGCAGTAGACTGTGCTTTATCAGTTAGCCCATCAGTTATTCGATGGCAATTTGTTTTTGTACTTTGAATTGCAGTAGATACAGTGGCAATCATGTGCAGCTATTTTGGGGGAATATTTGTCCTGTTTACGGATGCTTCCAAACAAGTTTGCTGAGCTGTCAAATTTTGAGTTTGCCAGGTAGTCTGCAACTGTCCGAACTTTAAACAACTGTTTAGTAACATTCAACAGTCATTTTAATTGCGTATGATTGTATGCCTCGGGGAAAGCGCGTTGAAGAAAACCTAGTGAACACACTGCACAGACTATTTCTTGAGAAATGTATCGGTTCGTAGTAAGATATGCATCTTTCTCCAACCAACAACAAACCACTGATTTAGACACGACCTATAATCGTACATCGAGCAATTCTAGAAACTGGTTACATTCTGTCGGCATTTGAGGCTAAAGATTCACCTAAAGATTTGTTCCATGGCATCGTTTTGCTGTTACCAGCTATGGTCCATGTGTGGCTAGCTAGTCGGATGGCCGTCTAACGTTTCAAGTTCTATAAATATTTGACTGGGAGAAACCTGGCAGGCCAAAGAGGACACTTTGTTGCCTCCAACTTCAGTGGCTGACTTCAGCTGATGACCCAAATAAATCAATGGCATTGATGTGGCAGTTTAATTCGTTGATTACAAGGTATATTGTATTGACTCAATACGTTAAAGACACAAAGAGGAAGTAACAAAGTTATCCAGACTTCATCTTATTGTATAGCGGATAAGCAATCGTTGTCTAACAGATGACTAGATTTCGAAAATAAGCTGCTCTTGAGGGGTAGAGAAGAGAATCTGCTCTTGAGGGGTAGAGGAATTGACATATTTCCTCATGGCCTCTTCGGGAATTACATTTAATTTTAAATAGGCCTATTCTCATACTTGTGGAACGGAAGTACAGTCCATAAGTATGTTGTGTTAGGTTCATATCCTCGACATTTGGTTGTATTTGCACTTGTGGGAGATTTGTTTTGTAAGTTTATTTATTAAGGACTTTGCGGCCCAACGGTTTCATTTTGCTGCTCACAATTCATAATTCTGAAGATGGGGTGTATCTTTTTCATTATTGACCAGTCTTAACGTGGCACAGACTTTGCATGCAGAAATCGTTATGGGCCCTGGATGCACCATTTGGTCATTTTTCTTTCTGTCTTTCTGTCTACAATATCCTGTCCATGAAAAAAGAGTTGAGTGCTATTGTTAAGTTATGCAGTAGACTTTTGCTTTTACGCAGTGGAACAGCCAATTATGGCTTTCTTCCTGTTTTTTATGGTTAAGACACAGGCTATACCTCTCTGACATCTACTGCCTGCACAGACTTGCTTTGCTAAGCACTTGCGCAAAATTCCCCAACATAACAGTATTGGTCTAAGATTATTTTATGTTTCTGATTAAGGCAAAAACTTGCTGTTAATAGACTTTATCTATCTGCTATGCTTCACACCATGTTTGAACAGTAGAAGGAAAGGTGCTGAGTGTCTCATCAGGTAGGCCTAAGCAGCAAAAGGTTTCTCAGGTCAGTTCTGCATCACCGGGAGGGGTGGGGTACCTCGGCTGCAGTGAGGACGATTGGGGAGGGAGAACCTGGCAGATGGACAAAGGGCAACATGGAATAATTATAAATGTATGAGGGCTTCATTGCAAGACAGAGGTTGTCGAAGTCCAATACGAAGTGCTAGGGCCTGGTTTGAAGTTGTTTTTAATGCCCCAACTGGCCATGCTTTCCAAACCAGCATGCAGTGCAATTATGTAGGTGAATTGTTTAACTCATGGAACATACGTTTTTGTCAATATTAAAAGGTTATGGTGATAGGCCATGTAGCTACATGCATTGCTTTTAATTGACTTGCCTGTGGGCTACATGCATATGCACTGCATATATTTAATGTTTTAGGTTTACGGAATTGTTAAGCAGACAATTGGAGAGCTGTCTTTTAACTGATCTGTGTAGGAGACATGACATTCAGTGTGAGCCAGTTCTTTTGTTTGCTCATCAGACGAAGGAATGGCATGAAACAAAGTACTATCTGGGGTATAGACAGACCAGAGACTCCCCATATTCTACTGGCTCTGACACAAGCAGGAAAATCTAGTGAGCTTTGATGAACATCCCCAACCTCAAGGTTACGAATAGGACAGAAAGAAGAGCTTTTGATGATTTCTTGGCTTCTTTTCGTATTCTTTTTTTCTAATCAGATGTGTTGCTATTGGTCCGGTGTTGCTTTTTATGACATCCCTTATTTGGACTAACCACTTCAAGAGCAGTGTCTAGAATTTGTTTAACAACTGCTTTTCACTAAACCACCGTACTTTCCCCAAAACACAAATTTGCTTAATATGTAGGGCTAGAATAATAAGGATGAATACATATTCAATTCAATGCTGTAATAACATCAGGTGTATGATGTGTAAAAAGACAGATGTTGTTTGCTTGTTAAACTACATCATCCTATCATGGGGTGTGGTGTTGTGGGGGCTTTTGCTGGTCTGTAAGGATTCTAAACGTGTTGCATCAAAGCTACGAGCCATCATGTGATCGGAAGTGATGTTGGTCAACGATTTGGCCTACATCGAAGTCATCTGTATGTAAATGGTTCCAGTGCACTTAACCCTATTCTGTTGAACCCCAGATGTCGATACGCTGATAAATCCTGCATGTTTCCAAATAAGCTAGTGGTGCAAAACCACTGCTCCATGGATTTGTTCTGGGGAAACCTTTACTTTTTGGGCTGTTTTGAACATCGTCACCCCAGATTATGAAGTATCCCAAGTATGTAAGATATATTGCTTAATTGTTCTCTGATGTATTTCTGAACTCCAGAGCTGTATTTTGACAAGTATATATGTGGCTGTGTGTGCTACAACGGTTTGTGTGATTAGAGCAACCTTTTGGTGTTTTAAGTTTTTCCACCTGACACCAGAGGCAGGGGAGTGATTTAGTTTTAATGAGCACAGGTGTCTGTCCTACTTATCTTGTAGTGCTGTATCTCACCCTGTAGACTTTCAACTGTGACTGCTATTGTATTTTATTTTTACTTTTGAGAAACAACCCCCTCCTCCCCAACTTATTGGCTTGGGAAAGTAAAAAGAGTTGCCTTTTTCTTTAGGGCGTATAAATCTAGAGTCAAACAAACTAACAATAACATTTGACTGTTGGGGTTAAGCTATAGGCTACACCATCGAGTTTGGTTACACCAAGTCAGTGTTGTTGTCAACTGTAATGGCATCCCCTCCCACGACACGCACACATTCAAGCTCCTATAGGAAAGGTATGGGAAGCAATGGAGACTGGTGGGGGATTGTGTTGCCTGACGTTGGTCAGCCTGTGCTTGTGCCATAGTTATTTAAGGAATGCTGACTCCCCAGTTTCAACAGATTGACCGGGACACTGAAAGAGATAACCATAACTACCATTGCCAAATTGTCATGGTGTTCTTGTATGCCGTTAGATGGCCTTCACACTGGACCACGTCACCCTGGTGTTACTGCAAACAGAGAGGGCCTTCTGACGTGCATGCTTCATGTCGCCTGAAAAGATCCCTCAGTGTGTAGGTCCGATTTGGCCTTGGTCCCAAAAAACAGCCTCTTTTTTTTTTTAATATATATATTTGGGGTAACTAGGGTGCTAGAGAGTGAGCATAGACTCTTGAGAGAGGCATGTAATTGTATACGGCAGAGACTAAATACAGTGCGAGTACATTTTGAGCATGGTTCACAGTAAGTCAGGGGGTGTTTAGTGTAGATTCTGTCCTCCATTAAGGATGACGGTCAATAAGTCGATATGAATAATATCTGCAATCTTTGATACTGACCATACTATTTAGCCTGGCCAAGCAAGCAAGGACACTGGGATGATGGGGTTATTTGACCCTTCCAGGAAAACAACTAAATAATTATGGTTTTGGTTGTTGTCATTATTATTGTAACCAATTTCTATGTATAGGGATCATCATGATGCCTGGTTTTTAGATTGCAGACAGCGCTTAGACTTATGTAGAGCATAATGGTTAGTTATTCACGGGGTCCCTATTGAGGTGTTTTCCTAACATCGTCCCTTGCCCAAACACTTTGGTGATAAACCATGGTCATTCAGCTGCTTTTTGTCTGGCATTGCAGCAACAAGGTGAAGAAACAGATCGCCGCTTTCCTGCCCATAGAAAAAATTTAGATCTGTAAGATTAAGGGCATGCTTTTCAAGTGCATCTTCTTTTAGTGAGCCTGGTCACCAATTATGTGTTGTGTTGCTATCATGCCCTGCATAGAGTATTAAACAACTTCTGCAAAAAGTATTAGAAAAATAATTTATGAGAAAGTACATTATATAGTCCATGAGTGGCTGTTAAAGTAGGTTTTTCGATAGTTGTGATCCCTGGGTCGTTACTAGTTTATAGCCCACTTGGTGCTAGCTAGATGCAGGATAACAAAATTATATTAATTTTTTATATAATTATATTTAGTCAGAGATAAATGTTGAGGGTGTGCTTATTAAAGCCATAATGTGTTCTAAGGCTTTAATAATTGCTCTTGCAGTTGCATAAAAGGCACACGTCTACTTCTCACAAATACAATTGGCACAGAGGTGAAAGGGCCAAAGGGACCAAATATCAAATGGTTCTTTGTTATTAATAAGCTGGGAAGCATAAGTAATCAAAATTGTCTGCCAAAGGTAAAACAAGACAAACTAGTTAATATTGGTGTCCAAACATTGGGTCAAACACTTTATCAGTATTTTGGGACTGAGAATGGTAACTTAACTAAAACATGCGTTTCTGAAGTAATGGACACACAGACTAATAAGAAAGAACCACTTCACTGTTTGGTTTTAATGTTGAAATATTTTGAAACCGGAAGCCATTGCAGTTTGCAAAGCCATTGCAGTAAATGAGAATTGAAAGTCAATATATTAGCTTTGTAATTGCTTGCTCCATGGCATTCCCATGCCACATACCTATTCTGTGGCGAGTTGGTGATTGTGTTTGAATGTCCATAGGCTTGTCATCAAACCATAGTCAGGAGCCACACTCTGGCCCGAAGGTTAGCTGGCTCTGTGGAACATTCTGGGCTCTGGGCCCGGAGAATAGTGACATGTCAGCAGCCCATTCAAATGAACAGGCTGAGTGGTGCACTATGTTGGCATGGCTTGCTTGGGAGGGGGGGAAAAGCTAAATTCAGTGCTCTGCTAAACCCTGCAACGGTAGCACTGAGAACGTGGCACCATGAAAGGTCTGGTGTAGTTAGACAGGCTATGGGAGTTCATAGCCCAACTGCTACTCAAACTAGCTTCCTGCAACCACTTTATTCAAAGGGCCTAGGTCTGGTGAATTGTATCTCCGAACTTAAGCTGGACTCTACAACCAGGGCTTATTTCTTGATAAGGTTCTTACCTGGGAAAGTAGCTCATAGATAATCCAGTTACACTAAGGTTTCCTACTTGACAATGTTGAATAAAGTTTATTTAAGGTTATTCTTTAATACCTTTTTTATTTTGTGTCAAAAAATGATGCCACAATATATTTGGTAGTGATGCACCGATTGATCGGCCACCGATCATTATTGGCCGATATACGCCCTAGACATGTGATCGGCCGATCTACTTGAAATGTGCCGCTTGCAGGAGCCGATCACGTGACTCAAACGATTGGGCACAAGACGCTCCATTATGAGGTTCAGTCACTAAGATAGTAATGTTATCTTGTTTTAACATAATTCATTTTGACCATTCACTTAACCATAGAAATAGCTTTTTGTTGCTCTCGGTTATAGGATGCAATAACCAGCCTGCATCTCACTGGGCTTCATTCTCCCTGTGTTTTTTTTTATTTGATTTTTTTTTAACGTAGGTTTGCACTAAAAGTAGTAAACCTAGACATGTCGTTATTCACACATCTCCATGTTAGTTGAAACTACTGAAGTATCTATTACCTGATATGACAAGGCTGCTCCCAGCTAATTCCCTCTGCTTTATGTGAAACTAACTTGCTGCTCCGCCGCTTTAATGGAAGATGAGCGAGAGTGATTTTCAATTACTTTAAACGTAACCGAAGTGTTAAAAATAGCCAAACAATTGCAGCCATATTACTTTCATGTCAACATGGTTCCTACAATGTGCAGCAATGGCTTTATTGAAACCTAGACTTTATAACAGCGCTGTCCACTGTAGCTAGACCACCGGTCTGAGCTCATGAGAAGCCATAGACAGCGCTCCTTTCATGGCACGGATGCCACAAGAAATCGGTGTGTTACGCGAATTCAGTATACGCTTCCTTTGCATACTGGTTATTTATGTTGTTTAATATTTTATTTGTAGTTTTGGCTTAATTTATTCGTCACAATGATACATTTCCAACTTGTTTCTGTGTGTGCAAAACTCAAAATAAATCCCAATAAATAATGAAAGTAACCATAGGCTATTGCTGACTTGGTTGACTACTTAAAATCATAACACACTAGACCTGCATCCTTTAAAGTGATAGTCTATGCGCAGCACGGTTATATATCTGGATAATAGGCTTGCGCTACATCACAGGAGGCAAAAGTAGGCTACAAATATAAGCATCTCCCATGTAGCCTACACGCCGACATTGCCGATCGCACCATCTTCATAAACAATCCAGAAACACGGAGTAAAATCAGTTTGGCTTTTTATTCTATATAAACATACGATACAATAATGACCAATGAACTGTCTAAGTCATTTGTTATGTAAAGTTTCGTAACAACACCTGGTTCTTCCCGGTTGCTGTCCTTTTCTCTGCCTGCGAATATTGATACATGCAGAGCGTATCACAGGTGATAGTTACATTTTATTAAGTTGGATTAAATCGGTGTTGTGTGTGTGTGAATTATCCAAACAGTCTATGGTGTTATAGCTCCTTTCCTTGGTGCGCGAGTGAGTGTTGGTCTGACTTATTCCAATATATAGCAATACCACTGATTCCTTCTCCTTTGTTAGTAGTGTTACATGTATTTGACGTTCCTTTACATCTAAACTTATAGAAATTGTCAGAAAACCATGTGGTTCCACCCTTAATTTAAATGCATTTCCGTCGGCTCAACAAATGAACAATAACTCTCATAATGCTAACTAACTAAGAACCTTTAAATAGTTGGCACACAATGATTTTCATAAGAAGCATCCTATTAATATTGTAGCAATGTCCATGCTACACACTACCTAGGTGGCTTTTCTGGGCTCCTCCATAACCAAGGACGCAGGGTGGTGGTGTTGGAATTCCGGTTTATTGTAAGGTTGAAGACAATGATTCATGACATTGGCGCTCCATGTTGCCATGCAGGAGATCTCTCTCTGAGTGTGTGTGTGTGTGTGGTGATGGCTGGTTTAACCTGTGCACTGATTACTCTGTGCAACAGGTGTGCAGCCTTACCCAGCCCCAGAGTCCAATCAGACTCTGCCAGGTGAGGCTGCTTATACCAGCCGTCATTCACACACACTCCCACAAATATATATTTCATTATAAAAAAATCTGTGATTGGTATCGAATCTGCCGAACACACATTAAAAAGATCGGAGACCGGGATCGGCCTGAAAAAACTTGATCCCTTTTATATTTGGTTATATTATTGATGGAAATATTAAGTTGAGTGTAATGCAACCAGAGTCTTCTGAGTAAAATGATCAACTGTTGTATAAACATTACGGAAGAAGTAGGAGTAATGTGCGGTGTCTTCCTGGTTCAGGGATGAACATTTAATGAGCATTGAGATAGAGCTGTCTATTTTGTACTACTCGCCTTGAGCAAGATACTGGATGCTCTGACCTTTCTGTGAAGGAGGACAGGCAGAAAATACATTTCCCTAGAGGTCTTAGGAAATGTTGCATTACATAAAAGTTGGATTAAAATCGACACAGTGACGATGTCCATCTTGAATGTATAATAACTTAGAGAATCATCTTTAATATATTTTAATTCTGGGAATTGCCAACAGCTTGGGATATTCCTCCAATGGGAGGACCTATTGTTGACCTATGGGAGGCTATTCTGACATGGAGTAATTTCTTGCACACCAAGACGAATGCACAAAATGACTGCCAAGTAACTGTCATGCTCCTAGATATATTTATGTGCATTGCTAGGGGGGATGCAGATAGAGGCAGGATATTTTTTAACTTTTGTGTATATATATTTTTATGGCCTTTATGGACAAAGTGAAGCTGGATGATGGGTTGAAGAAGAGGGGGAATGAGATGCGTCAAATGGCCACATGTCGGAATCAAACCTTGCTCGCTTCAGGCCTACTTCCTACATGGTTGTCGTGTGTTGGTTGATCCACCAAGAAAGTAGTTTTATGTTGCTGCTTTGTTCTGTTTATTTGAAATAAAATTGGAAGACTAAGAATAAGAACTACAAATACAATGGGTATCTACAGATACTCTATGAATACCTAATCATGGCTTTTCACATTTTCATTGTTAATTGTTACGAAGACTGTGATGGCAAATCTTGGAACTTTACGAGGGGTCTCTCTCTAGACGGGTGAAGTACTGCATTACAGTAAAAGGCTGGCATTTCCCTAGCTTTATTAAAATGACACAATTAAAAACGTGAATAGGCTGAGGCAGATATTAAAGTTGATTCACTTAAATCACTTAAACTGTTTTGCACACAGGGGCATGGCAGCTACTACATAATCCATATACAATTAAACATTGGGTTTAAAGCTAGTCGTTTTCAGGTTTTGTTTGGTAAATGACACCAGTCGGGTCGAACTATGCTTGAATACAGTTCAGGTATACAAGGAAAACAAACTACACTCAGATTTTTCTAAGTGGTACATTTTGATTGGTGGTCTTGATCATATGTTTACCTTTGCACACATCTGTATTTTTATTATGGAATTTTTTAACTTTACTCATTGTTGTAAAATGGATGACAAATGCTCTGTCTGAAATGGCTAATTGTGTTTATGTTTAACTTTCAGGGCCTCTCGACAGAACCTTTGATTCGATTTACTGGAAACCAAGGGGTAAGTGCATCTTTTCCCGGATTCATTTTTTTGCTGCGGAGCTGTTGACTCGTTAGTTAATGAAATATATCTTACTTGGTATTGGAGTTTCATCTGTGTATTACTTTTACAGACTTACTATGTTTTATCACATTCTGGTTTTGCAAGGAGATGAATAAATCCAAATGTGATTTAAATAAATGTATGCTTAGAAAATAAAAATAATTGAAAACAAGAAATCCACCTGCATCAGCTGAACAAATGGTGTTATGAGGACCTAAGTCTACCAGTCTACTTGGTTGGAGATAACTACCAGTCGGTAACTGCTGATGGAATTAGATTAAGATTGCCTGTCCTTCTTCTAGCCATGGTCATGACCATTGCTGCACAAAGCCTGTAGATTGTATAGTTACACTAGGCTGGGCTATCCCTCCAAAGCAGCATTCTTGCAGATGCTCATTGCAAGTGTCCCTCAGTCTACTGTATTAATATAGACTTGATCATCGTAGCTATTATTAACTGCAACAGAACATTTGCCATGTCTGACTCCAGTACAGATCAATTTGTAATAGGCTAACTATCGTTACTACTACTAGATCTCAAGTGGATTTGACTTCGGGTCGAAACCAATAGCCTATTTCTGATTTGTGTGAGCTGCAGATAACTGACTAAAATAATTACAGTGGAACACAAATGTCAGTAATTCACCTCAGACCAGAATCTTTTCTTAAGACAAAAAAATATGTCTTAAGATTTATAGTTTGGGCTTTTTTTTTTTTCATAACCAAATAATATGCCTATTGAGCCTATTACCAGATAACTGCTATTCATGTGCTTCTACTATGAAACTATCCCTTTCCAATCGATATTATTTAAGACTCTGCAGTGTCAAATATTTATTTGAGCAAGGCACTTAACCTTTAATCCTTCATGGTGGGCTGGTTGTTGCTTTACGCAGCTTTCTCTCATTATCTGCTTGGCAGGTTGGGGTACGTGAATGAGGATTATTAATTGTAAAAGCGCTGTGAGTGATCACAGTGGCTAATATACTTTGAGATGTATTTCCTCTCACACTCGCATAATGAATGGAGCTGCCGTGCTAAACATTTACTTCCAAGGAGCTGTACCGGGCATCATTGCTCGCTTTGTTGTTTGCTGCGGATAACGACAATTTGATATATTTAATACATTGTTTAATTTAATGTTTCTCATGCATACCAACTTAATAGATGCATTCTAGTGCAGAAAATCGGATTTATTACGGTTGTTCTCATTCTCCAGATGTCCTTCAAATGCGCAGCTTTTTGTTTCATACCACTGCCCTGTAAAATGTATTCATCCTGAAATAGATTTTAGCCACAGTATCAATTGCAGTTGTACCCGAATCAACTAGATTTCTTGTAGTCATTGCATAAAGTCTTGCAGTGTGAATTACCAGGCATAGCTGTCGGTTTTAGGTAGACCCCCACCTTTTCATGTTTTCTTCCCATATTCAATTCCTGAATCATTCACCATTATTTTTATCCAACCAGATCAGGTTGTGAGACGTGAACTATGTATCTAGTTCACATTCTTTGTTCTGCCTGTATGCTCATCTTTCTGAAAACATGTGGCCGTCTCAAGAAAGTCGTTATGCTGGTCAGAACCGCATGTGCACCACGAGAAGCTACACAAACATTTGGTTGTAAATGTGAATAAATACTTTTTCTGTTGCTCTCCATACTCTCCATACTTACTTGATCTGAGTGGAAAATAAATATATGTAAGACACTTAACTGCCTGGTTATACCTCCTGATTTTTGTATTTGGGCAACAAAGCTCTTGGTTAGACAGGCGAATTGGAATATTTTCACCATCTCACCTGGTTGGTTGACGAGTGGTTGATGCTTAATGTGGGTAAAAAAGCACAGGCCACATTGGGGAAATGTGATATCTCAACATGGCATGTGTGTGGTACACATTTTTCCTTTCCGTTGTTTAGTTCAAGATTGGTTGCCAATAATGGCGCCAAGATTAGGCCACTAGTGCCTTTTTTTTAAATTAATTTTTATCCTTTCTATCTGATATTTCTATCGTCCGCAACAAACGGTAAAGCCTGAACTTTCTTATACTTGCTCACATGCAAGCGTTTCATGGAAGTGAAAGCTTTAAAATGTTCAAAGTGCAGTACATTTTTATGTGGGGTATTTTTATCCTTTACAGAATGCCGACAGCAGTGAGGTTAATGGTATTGGAACTTACATTGGTAAGTTCCAATCTCTACAGCTGGTTTATCATGGCAGTCGACAGAATGTATTGTTGCCTACAAAACGAGTTGTTTTATCTATTAGAAATCTTTCGTATTTCTAAGATATTTTGTTTACTTTCTGCAAACGCAGCCCAACAGCTGTTTGTGCTATTGAGGAAATTATCCGTAGTGTGCTCTTAACACACTCTTATATTGTGTGTATATAGCTATGCTATCTTTTTATTATTTTTTTCATTTCTCAAAAATAAAGACTACCATTAACATGATCACCGTGGGGTACACCAGAGTTGTATGTCTATTTGCTGGGCTCTATATACTGTGTACAAATGCCAGCTGCAACTCTGTTTAAGCACTCTTGTGTCTGCACTCAAGCACAACATTTGCTTGTTTGCATTGTCATGTTCCCTTTGGGCTGCTACTTTGTTCTTTTTATTGACCTGTGATTCCATGTTCCAACTTGAAAAGCTAACTTGTCAAAGTTGTGAACACGGCAAGCGTTCAGGATTTTTGGTTTTTAACAACTGCGCTCACCCATGCATACATTTAAGTCTGACAGAAGATCCAGTTTGTTCTAGTGCACGAGTTTTCCTTCTCCACATCAATTGGGCAATTTTGAACTGTACAGCCCTTTGGCCAACTCAAGTTGTTTTTAAATGTGCCATCATAAAAACTTAAAAAGCGATTGGTTCACCATCTGTTGGTTCACCATCTAAAAGTGGGATATATTCACACAATTCTGTCGATCTGAGACACACTAGTATTCTTTGTACATGGCTTGCATTTACCTCAAGCTCTTGAAATTCACTTCTTATATTAAGTTTAAATTGTTTACATTTACTTGTAGCAGGAAGCAGTCACACTCTAAGTCACATCTTCTATATTAGTTGACTTCAATATTACTGTACAGTTTTACAGTAATATTAACTTACTTTTTCACTAAATGAACTGCACTGTTTCTATGCATTTTAGCCCAGTAATTATATGAAACCTATGGTGAAAGTTATCACACTGAGGTGACTTCCGTGTGATCGCTGCTTGGGGTACGATGAAATGATCCATCTTTTGGGACCCCTGATCTGTTAGACATTACAATGGACTTTAACTTGCGTTGTGCGGGGGGTACTAATCCCAATAATGTCGCAGCTTGTTCCGTTGGGTCATTTTGTGAGGAGGAGCCCCAACCCACAGCTCTGATACCCCCCCTCCCCCCGTCGTCCGCTTCCGGTTGAGTCAGGAATTGGACTTAGTCACTCCTCTGTGCCTTGCCTTTCAGCCACTTCCACCGCCTCTTAATCATATCTGGTTTCACCAACAGAAACACTCAACATCCTTCTCCTCTGTATCGGGAAGAGCATTACTATGTACAGGCGTAAAATGTGGACTGTGTGACTGCATTTCTGTCTCGCAAACGCTCTGCAAGGGGGGTCAGAAGCAGTAGTCATGACTGGTCTGGTTCCAGCTGTCAAACACCGCCAGCTCATAACCAGCAGAATCATGTCATTAGGATTCCTAATAGAACTATACAACCTACACGTCTTCTAGTGACCTCACGCACAGTCTCTAACTAGACCGCACCTGCCCTACCTGGTTGTTATAGGTAACCACTCTAACATAGTGGCATAAACGATGCATTAAACACAAAACGGGAACTTCCACAGGTTTTATTGGTCTTTCTCCGATGCCATGATTTAAGGGTTATTCTCATACAGGTTTCCTGTAGGCTTTGTCATCTACCTTGGCAGAGAGTCTAATGAGGATGTTGACCATAACCATGAATGATCCTTATAATGGAAAAAAAATTCTCGTCCAACTTTTAATTACAAATATGTAATCTTGTCCACACCCAGAAGTATTTGATATGTTCATTAATGTGTTTATTGGCCTGAACAGTGCTTTTCACATTTAGTTTTTTAGATTTATCATTAAGCAGACACTTTTATCCAAAGTGACTTGCCACAAAATAAAGTGCTGCACAGCCAAATCTTTGGACAGAGTGGAGAGTTTGGAGAGCGGCAACATTTATTTGATCTTTTATTAATTGTAAAGTCAGTTATTAATTATTTAAACCAGTGGCTGTAAATGTTAAAGTAGATTATTGCCTGCCATAGTGCAAACAAGGCTTTGACCAGTATGTGGACTTTCCCCATCAACTTTCTGATGGACATTTGGATTAGTGTGTGGTACCAGTACCACACATTTCTACATAGCTTAAATACTCAGCTTCAAATTAAATAGAAACTATTTATCTTGTTGTGGTTCACTGCAAATCTAAATCAACAAAATCTACCATACACCAAAACATTTTGTGCTTGATATCAGTGATTTGTGATACTGTCTAATTTGTTCTAAAAGCCGTCTGTATCAGGGTCATTCTGATATTGAAATTCATGTTGTTTTTGTCCTCTACTGTTATGCTGCAATAATTTGTAAGTGACCTTGTTGTGCCGCTGACGTAGACCACCACAATGATATGGACTTTGACCCAGAGCGCTGGTTAAACTGGATCAGGAGTAATCTTGACTCTGAGCTCCTTGTAAAAGGCTGCAGCACCGGTAGCAGAGAGAGCGTCATGTTCCAGCTGAAGCAAGTGTCTCGGGTAACCGAGAGCCTGGGGTTTCCAGGGAAGGGACGGCAGGTTTATTTTTAGTTGACCACCTGCAGGCTTCACATGTGTTTGGACCTTGGGTAAACAAAGCTGAGCCACCTACAGCCGTGCAGTGCAGCAAGGCAGCCCTGGCCTTGACGAAGAAGCCAGGGATTGCTTTTGCACTGATCTTGGGTTAAGTCTTTCACCTTTGTGTCACTGGGAATTGTGTTAATTATTTTCTTAAGGGGGCATAGGCCCTAGTCAGGATCACCACCAAAAGAGAAACCCATCGTTCCTTTTGTGGTTATGCATCAATATTTCGTGCTTCTGGTTAATTGGAACATTGTTTGAATTCAGACATTTGAGTTGACAAAAGGTAATTCCCAGGAGCACCTTGCTCTGCCGGGATCCGTCCCTCGGCTTGACCTGCCACCTCATGTCAGGCTTCTTTCTACAAAAACGCATATCTTTTCAGGACTAGCAGTCAAATGTGGTTCTCTTTGGCATTGCTGACCATCATCTTATGGTTAGTGATGACCATAGCAATTGAACGCCAACCGGGAGACGTTTTGGTTTCACCCAGTATTTGTGTCTCTCTTATTTCTATTTACTCTTGAAGATGTATTTGTGTGATCCTCTGTCTGAAACTGTTTTGAGTTTTTCAATTTGACATCTGCATTGCACTGTTCATTGGCCAAGATAATTTCCCCTTTGGAACCAAAAACAAACCAGATTTATAATTTGAGGGCTGCTGTTCTATTTCATAGTAATTTAGATGGCATCAGGTGTGACAGGAAGGTTATTATGAGGGTCGAAGATTTTTGACATACTTATCATAGCTTTTCTGCTACTTCAATTTTCGTCTCTGACGGTTTCCTAGAGAAACCGTTTAGAAAAGAAGTGTGTGTGTGTATGTGTGAACTAGGCAGGAGATATTGGCTGACTTTCCTGGCTTTATTTAGGCTTTTCACTGCCAATGTTGCCAAGAAGGAAAGCTTTGATTCACGTCTATAGATTTGTCAAGTCTCTGAATATCTGCTCCATAAAGCTAGCTTTTGTTTGTGTTGCTAATTATATTAAAGGGATGTGACAAGTCAACTAATAATTTTACAAACCACTATTTCGCCTTCAAAGGAATTTGAGACATCGATTGCACTGGTACCAGACTACGAATCATCCCTCAATTGCGTCAACAAATAGCTAAACTGTGATGCATTAGTCATTGTACAGTCATTGCATGCAAAATGAAAAGTGTATGTGTTAGGGGTGTAATTGTTGCGAGCCAAAATCATAACCATATGGCTCAGTTAATCAAATTTCCACCAAAACATTGTTTCACGGTCATCTGTGGTCAAGGAAAACTGCAACCATGATACATCTGGCTGTGTTTCTAGCCCCATTTGCTTGGCTTTGTTTGTAGTAACCAAATTTATTTGAATGGAATTGGAGCATTTTGTCTAATCATGTTTTCCCCTCTTGTCTTTTACAGAAAATCTCAATACCACGGCCGGAAAATCCAAGTGAGCTACGGACATTTACTTTCTACCTGTCTAACGTGGGGAGAGACAACCCCCAGGGCAGCTTTGACTGCATCCAGCAGTTCATCACCAGGTGAGTCGTCACACGGCCCCATAGTATCAGGCGTGCACAGATATAGAAAACATAGAGGCCAACTACCAGGCACACATCCCTTTCGTTACGCCAGCTCGGGTTAATGACAGAAGTGCTTGCACACTAACTTTGAGGGCAAAAACAAGTGCTGAGAGCATGCAGTAAAATAATTGGCTTAAAAACGATCACTAGATCACTATACTGATATATCAGACTCCTATGTGCTCCAAAAATATTCATTTTTGAAAGAACTTCATGGAAACCAGTAGTTGAAAAGATGCAAACTCAGACTTTGGAACTCCTTCATATTTCTGTCCCAATCTTGCAAAATCGAAGAGATTAGTTGTTGACTGAAATAACTGAAAGGTATCACACATTTGGATAAAAAATAAACGTGGAAAGAATTAACTGCATATTCCTTTTGGAAACCCCTCTTCTGAAAGTATTTCCAATGAGGGGTCAATTGGAGGTAATCCACGTCTGTCTGGATCCTAACAAATCTCTAATTCCAACACAAACCCTCGCAACCACCCTGTGCTTCAAGGATGGCTGCCAGTGCCACCCCATCTCCTGCCAAGCCCTCATCAAAGTGGAGGGGTATCAAAGAGTTTGAGGAGAGCCAGGAAAGGATGAGATTTGATGGCGAACTGATTCGTAATGTGGGAATCCACAGTTGGGTGGAACGATAAATAAACGGATAGAAGGTGTTAGCCACGTAGTGCTTTTTATTTCTTTGCTCTGGGCTAGTTGAGCAATGATGGCTCGGCTCAGAAGTGGGACGTAATCAAGGATTGAACTTGGAACTTTTGGCTCCTTCAATCAGTTACACTTCGACTCCCGCTCTGTACCATTAATATTAATTGAAATTGTCTTAGATGCTATTTTTGTTACTTTTTTAACTCCTGTAAAAGCGTTCTTGCATACTATTTCCTGAAGCTGTCTGGCAATACCTTCCAGCGCTTCGTTATAATTTTGCTGTTATTTACCTGTAATTCCGCCCCTCCTTTTCCATAACTTTCTATGCTCCGTCTCTTGACACAGTGAAGGCAGCATTCAGCTGGACTGCTTGGCGGGGATCCAGGACAAGATCACGGTGTGCGCCACCGATGACTCCTACCAGAAGGCCAGGCAGAGCATGGCGCTGGTGGAGGAGGAAACCCGCAGCAGGGGAGCCATCGTTATCAAGCCTGGCGGGCGATACGTTGGTAAGAAAGCATGGAGTGGACGACTTGCATGTTCAAGTAACATCAGATGCCTTCAATAAAGGTCTGGCTTGAGATGGCCACCGGACCATCCAGTAGTATTATTATATATATTATTACATATTGATAACTCCTATCCCTGATGACCAACTCTTATATTTTTACTTGCCCCAATGTGACACCCTTTACTACACAATCCTACTAGATTCCCATAAGAATAAATACTCTCATTCTGGGAAAGTTCCAAACACATTTTATAATCATTACAACACATTGTAATGATTCTTAAATATAATCATTTCAAAATAATTTCAGTTTAACTAATCAACATTTGTTATTAATTCTTGTTCACTGGTTGGCATTGTTGCCTTTCACGTGTTGGCATAGTTGCAATGGCTCATATAGAAACAAGAGAAAATAATTGTTTCCCTTCCTAATGAGTTGCCTGTACTGTACATCTCAAGGACCCAGATGGCCTGTATGAGCCCATAGCCCTGCTCCCCAGTGGCCAGGCTCACACAACTGGACCACACCTGGTGTTTGGGTTGGGGCTGAATGGCTGGCAGCCAACACACTTGTTACCAGGCCCTCACTGAATTTGATGGTGGCTGGTTTGCATCAGTCCAGCATACAATGCATGAAATACATACACGGGTGAAAATACAGAGCTGTAGAAAGTGCCAAACACCCAGTAATGCACTATCTGGTCCAGCGTCAGACAGAGTTTTGTTGTTATTCTAGTTTCCCGAAAGATACCGATTTTTTTGTTTTGTTTTTGTTTTTGAAACGGACACACTAAAGTGAAACAAAAGTATTTACTGGCCACAACCAAAACGCATAAACTTCATGGCTTTTTCTTTACTTGGTAGCCCTGCCTCATTACCTGTGAACAAAGCACATTGGGGAGGATAGCCAGCTTTGGTGTAGTTCAGTCACTGCCCAGCACTGACTCATAAAATGTTTAGTCCGTTTCTGTCAACCCAGACTGTCTCAGCCTCAGTGGGAGGTAAAGCACCAGCTGATCCTGAACCTAATTTACCAGAGGCTGTCGTGTGAAGTGTTAACGTGTTTGGTCCGTGCTATCATTTGATACTCTTGATCATCTTTTGAAGGTTATCATACTGCCCTTTGTCTTTTCACGTTAACGTGTGGGAAAATACAGACTTCGCAGTGTGTTTACCCTTAGGGCAAGGAATGCCATGGATGACGAAATGACTAATCCAAGATATCAAAATCGATGTATTGTTTGGCCTGGTTCGTGCTTCATCACGATTACCTTTTTTAAAGGCAGTGAACTGGTTATTCAACTACCTACTTCTACAGCCCTAATGGCGTGTGTCTTGTTGCTCCTGGGTACTCCTCCCTAGGTAAGAAGGTTCAAATCCGGAAACCAGCTTCTGGCCTGTCGGACATCGCGCCGTCACGAAGGACGTCAAGGCCTGTCATCATCTCCAGCAGCGCCCTGAAGAAGAGTGCAGCGCAGCAGAGACCGCTCCGAGAGCGGCTCACACACCTGCTGGCCCTCAAGCCTTACAGGAAGCCAGAGCTTATCCTGAGACTGCAGAAAGACGGCCTCTCGCAAGCAGACAAGGACACTCTGGACAGCCACCTGCAACAGGTGTGCAGCTACCCAGTTATCATAAACATACAGTATCTCACAAAAGTGAGTACACCCTCACATTTTTGTAAATATTTGAGTATCTTTTCATGTGACAACACTGAAGAAATGACACTTTGCTACAATGTAAAGTAGTGAGTGTACAGCTTGAATAACAGTGTAAATTTGCTGTCCCCTCAAAATAACTCAACACACAGCCATTAATGTCTAAACCGCTGGCAACAAAAGTGAGTACACCCCTAAGTGAAAATGTCCAGCACTGCCTTAACCCTCTTGGGCATGGAGTTCACCAGAGCTTCACAGGTTGCCACTGGAGTCCTCTTCCACGACGACATCACGGAGCTGGTGGATGTTAGAGACCTTGCACTTCTCCACCTTCCGTTTGAGGATGCAGATGCTCAATAGGGTTTAGGTCTGGAGACATGCTTGGCCAGTCCATTACCTTTACCCTCAGCTTCTTTAGCAAGGCAGTGGTCGTCTTGGAGGTGTGTTTGGGATCGTTATGATGTTGGAATACTGTCCTGCGGCCCAGTCTCCGAAGGGAGGGGATCATGCTCTGCTTCAGTATGTCACATTACATGTTGGCATTCATGGTTCCCTCAATGAACTGTAGCTCCCCAGTGCCGGCAGCACTCATGCAGCCCCAGACCATGACACTCCCACCACCATGCTTGACTGTAGGCAAGACACACTTGTCTTTGTACTCCTCACCTGGTTGCCGCCACACACGCTTGACACCATCTGAACCAGATAAGTTGATCTTGGTCTCATCAGACCACAGGACATGGTTCCAGTAATCCATGTCCTTAGTCTGATTGTCGTCAGCAAACTGTTTGCGGGCTTTCTTGTGCATCATCTTTAGAAGAGGCTTCTTTCTAGTATGACAGCCATGCAGACCAATTTGATGCAGTGTGCGGCGTATGGTCTGAGCACTGACAGGCTGACCCCCCACCCCTTCAACCTCAGCAGCAATGCTGGCAGCACTCATACGTCCATTTCCCAAAGACAACCTCTGGATATGACGCTGAGCATGTGCACTCAACTTCTTTGGTCGACCATGGCGAGGCCTGTTCTGAGTGGAACCTGTCCTGTTAAACCGCTGTATGGTCTTGGCCACCGTGCTGCAGCTCAGTTTCAGGGTCTTGGCAATCTTCTTATAGCCCAGGCCATCTTTATGTAGAGCAACAATTCTTTATTGCTGCTCCTCAGAGAGTTCTTTGCCATGAGGTGCCATGTTGAACTTCAGTGACCAGTATGAGGGAGTGTGAGAGCGATGACACCAAATTTAACACACCTGCTCCCCATTCACACCTGAGACCTTGTAACACTAACGAGTCACATTACACCGGGGAGGGAAAATGGCTAACTGGGCCCAATTTGGACATTTTAACTTAGGGGTGTACTCACTTTTGTTGCCAGCGGTTTAGACATTAATGGCTGTGTGTTTAGTTATTTTGAAGGGACAGCAAATTTATATACAAGCTGTACGTACACTCACTACTTTACATTGTAGCAAAGTGTCATTTCTTCAGTGTTGTCACATGAAAAGATATACTCAAATAGTTACAAAAATGTGAGGGGTGTACTCACTTTTGTGAGATACTGTATGTGGGTGTGAGTATGGGTGTCTAAACCAACCAATTTCTGCCTTTTCATTTCTCCAGGTGGCGAACCTAAACGGCAAAGATAACACCTTCACATTGAAGGACTCTTTGTTTAAAGACATTCAGAAAGACTGGCCAGGCTACACTGAGGGAGACCAGCAGCTTCTCAAGAGAATCCTTGTTCGGTATGTGACGGATTTCCCTCCAGACGGGTTTGGAATGCACCGCTCTGATATTATTACCCTCTTTCAGCCAATTCAATGGTTTCAAATTATTTACTTCCTGATGGGGAAATGATTTACTTGTCAGTTATATTTATCCCATTACATAGTTATTTGATTATTATTAGTTATTGTTGTTATAGTTTTAGTAGCTGTCGTCCTACCTCTTGATGTTTCGTACAGTGCTGTTATGTTTAAAGTAGTTGAAAACGAAAAGAGGCGAAGTATGCGATGCATGTAGTAGTCCATACTTGGTAATTACTGGTTTGCAAATAAACTGACAATTGTAGCTTCATCTCCAATAAAAATCCAGAGCCTGAGACAGGATATATCTATGAGCACAAACTTGTGTTTAAAAACCATGGATAGTCCTTTAGTCTCCTGAGTTTGGTTTCCACTTCTGCAATGTTCTGTATTTGGGCAGGAAAGTCCTCTCCTGCATACGGAGCTGTATACTTTGTTTAACATGCATGTTTGGCTTCAAATACAATATAAATTGTAGTGTCAAATTACTGCTGAGTACTCCAAACAATACACTGCAGTCAATTTGATCATTTTAGCCTACCAAGGCATCTTATGCACAAAGGAGGCAGGTCAGTTGTATCACTTAGCATTGTTAAATCAAGTATATCAACTTCCATTAAGTACCTTTTTACTTCTAGCATTTAATGGAATCTTGTTATTATGCTTTTATATATTTATTTATTTATTTCAGTATAGGATATTACTTGCTTTTCATGGTAAACATGATTTACTCAACAGATATAGTCAAAACATTCCCATTGTGTTCCACTGTCACAGGACCTGAATCTAAACAAGCCCATATTAATTCTTGGGTGTTTTTATTTCCTCATTCTGACTGCCGCACACTGCTGTTTCTCTCCACACACAATGACCTATTTTTGCCTACTTATGTTTGTCAGCTGATTGCCTGACATTTGGAGCAAATATTTCAAGTTGTGAAATGGACGGTTGGACTGCAGATTGGAATGAGTGTGCTCTCTACTCTCAAGCATTATGGGTTTTCTGCTCATTTTAAGGTTGTTTAAGGTAATTCAAGTAATTGCTATTGACTTCCAACCACAGTGAGATCAATTCCCTTTACAAAAACTAAGAACATGTTGTCACTTCTCAGAATTAGCCATCTTTAACTGTTATAATGGCAGGTAGCTTTGCCTTTTTGGTCCTCCCACAAGGTTTTTCTGTATTTCATTGAACTAAGTCTTGTGTGCTTGCTTTGTTGACTGTACAAGCTGCTGGCGTCTCTCCCAGTGGAAAATATGGTTTCTCAAGATCTGGGACAGAAAGGAAGAAGCCAGCTACCATCTAACTATATATAGACCAGGCAGCACCGCTCAGGGCTTGGCCTGGGTTTACCAAGAGGGCTCACAATGTTTTGGATGCAGTAGAGCAGGAATAGTTAACATTCTCTGTGATGTGCTCAGACATTCTTCTGGTGATATCTGAGGGCAACTTGAGTCTTTCGTTCTTACTGTACACATGTACATTTTGAATGCTCTAGTGCATACACTAGAGCATACATTCCTGCCTGTGTCCACTTGCACGTGTTTGCAATCTGTTATGTCCCTGGCTGTCATTTGAGCAAATTAACTTTGAGCCCTATTGGTTAGTTTATCAACTCACTGCCTGCCTGTTGGTAACCACCCACCCACCCACCCCGTCTCCACCCCTTGATCACGTCCCAAACTACCCCGTCACCACCTCCCCAACCACTCCTCCTCATTCTCCTCCCCTTAGTTTAGAGCTACAGCAGACAGTCACACAGAAAAACCCAAGCTAAATGATTTAGAGGCCTGGGATGCAACAGTGTTCCAGCGCAAGCTGCTCCATGTGTGAGGTGGCATTGTTCCATGGTTCATCTGCATCACAACCCCTATAGTCTCTGCTGGGGTGCAGCTGGCTCTTACCTCTTATGTTCTCTACTACTGATTTTACCTGAGCCTTTAAGCCTCCATAATGGTCGCCATGGTGCGACAAGTGTTCTGGACTGTCCACGTATGGTCATGGCCATTTATTGTCGCTGTAGAAGATTTTATCCTAGAGGACAGGAGGCACTAGACACGAAATGCAACGCATGAAAAACTTAAGTTGGTACTTCAATTTCCAGAGGAAAGGTTCTCCGTGTTGTTATTATCAAACATGGCTGATGCAGTGCTGCTTCTCAATGCAGAGGAAGTTCACGTATGAACGACTATAAATTAGGTTTTAGAATGTTCTTCTGTCTGTGTGACTCCCCGCCGGCTTGGCTTTCTGCTGCTGCAGACCCCTTCCCCATTTTAACTTAGGGGTGGGGCACTAACTGCACTTAATGTATCTTACTGCCCCCTACTGTCTAAGAATTGGGTTGTAGCATCTTAGTTTTATTAAGAAAAGCCACTTCTCTCATCTTGAGCCAACAGTCCTATCCCCTAGGTCTGTCTTCCATGGTAATAAGTTATCAACAACAGTAAGGGCTCATTGAGGTAGTAAAATCCCCAAGGCAAAATCTCAATTTACATCGGGGTTAGTTGAGTATTATCTTCGTTATTCTTTTTCTGCATTTGGATTTATGGTTTGTCCACAATCTGCTTTTGTGTGACAGATTTGTGAGTACGTAATCAGGTCACACACTGTGTGTCATAATGCCTCATATGAATGGTGTTGCATTGCAAAAGGGGAAGAACAGAAGGCAATGCAAGGTCACAGATCATGATATTTGTAAGCGGCTGATATTGCCACTAGATCAGTTGCCTGTTTTGCGAATTTCAGAACATAACACAAAGCTCTGTTCAAGAGTACTTTAACCTTGTGTGTGTGTGTGTGTGTGTGTGTGTGTGTGTGTGTGTGTGTGTGTGTGTGTGTGTGTGTGTGTGTGTGTGTGTGTGTGTGTGTGTGTGTGTGTGTGTGTGTGTGTGTTTCTCTCAGGAAACTGTGTCAGTCCCAGAACCCACCTGCAACCGCACCCACAACCGGTCTCACTCCTGCTCCCCAACCAGAAAACCCAGTGAGCCCGCCAAAAGAGCTGGCCAGCAACTCCCCATCTCAGGTGAGCCCCTGGCCTCCCCCCTCCAGGTGTTGCCTGGGCCGTTCAAAGTGGCGTCCATATTTCCTCTCACCAGTCATTTATTTTACCTGCACGGGGAGGATCCCTACGTGTTTGCGACTCAAGGGGCAGACTGTTCTTGCATACTAGTGACTTGAATCCAGCACTATTGTGCCCTTGCAGAAAATGCCTTCGCCGCTTTTCATTGCAATTATTTTCAATGTGTCACAACAAACCAACTGACTCACTCTTCAATTACCAGTCCCTTGCACACCAAGCCCTGGTGTGTAACGCAGCAGAGATTGTGTAATTTTTCTTCCTCATCCCTCTTTTCTTAAAATTACATTTCCTGTGCCCCACCCAAGTGTCTCTACCCCCCACCACCACCACCCAGAAGACTGCTGCTGATAGACCTCTGTCCCTGGTGTTTAGATATCCATTAGGCAGGGCAATGCCGAGCTGCTGCATGGTATTAATAGTTACTTTCTCTCAGCGGGGGTTCACCTGATTCACCTCTGTCCTGTCTTGCACTTACGTTCCCTCACTAGGCATGCGCTACCACCCACGCACATACGCACCATCGTGCACACACATGCGCGCCAACATACACACATACACATACATGCATAAACGGGAGCAAACACGATAGACACTACCTCAGTGTCTTTGCTGGGCTGTGGGTGTAGGCTGGCCATGGATAAACTGTCTTGTCTGTGAAGTGTGGTCCAGGGGGTGCTGCCAAAAGGAAGCAGGGTTAAGGAGCTATGTGGGTCCAAACATGGTCCCAAGTTGTTGGTCCCTGCTGTTATTTCAGGGCTGTAAGTCTTCCTGTTGCGACAGCCAACCGCACACAGTGATTAGGTAAGCCACTCCCAAAGCGGTTAGCGCACAGCCTGGTCCAGCAGGGCATTTCTGTGACCGAATCCCTCTTATTGTGTATGGAAGACATCACTCCCACGTTGCCGAGAATAGACGCTCTTTTAAACCATTCCTCATTTTGTTAGTTTTTTCACCTTTTCTTTTCTTCACCTTTTTGTTTGCAATAAACACTTCATTAAACATTGTGCGAGTTTCCTGAACCTACTATCCACGTTTTGAACTTGGCATCATGTAAACAGTACAGACTGCGTTTGTTTAGTTTGGTCAGGGCAGCACATTTGTTATGGGTTGTTTGCCATTTAGTGGCATTGCAGTGAAATGATGATACTTTCATATTGGATACCACTAGGCCTGGAATTTCGTAATTTTAGGGGCAAGTCAGATCAAGAGTGGATTCGAAAGAGACATAATTCCTACAGACAGCATTTTATTTTTTTAAGCATTATTCAAATTTACCCGTTTCAGAAATGAAATGGAAACAAACGATGACGTAAACTAAATGCCCGCGTCTGTATTATGAAATGTAACTAGGTGGCGTTAAAGGAGTATGGTAGCACAGCGCCACTTTTGGCCTACATTGTTTGGGGAGAACCCTAATATAAATATCGTAAGCTTGATCTATCTAAATTAATAGAAAATATATTTGCTTCATTTCTCCATGTGAGAGAAAGCAGAGGGTGCCACCCCCAACTTAAAAGATAGGCTCGGACAGGGAGAGTTTTTGAATTTAGTTTTCATTTTGGGAGTGACTGGAATAGCGAATATGCATCTTGATGTGAGTTATATAACTATAGCAACGTTTATCTAGGCTAAAATAAAATAATTTCCTTAATTTCTCATATACCGATAGCAGCACCGAGAACGTCGGAGCTTGTCGATACTACGGTATGTAATAATTCAACCCCGGAGCCCGTTTAATACCGGATTTCGGTACCCATCCCTAGCAGAGAGGCAGGGTGGGGGAAAGAAAAAAAAAAACAGGCAGAGTGCGGCGCACCAAGCCCACAGTGGCCGATGGGCACACGATTTTCAGAAAGGCATCAAGGGCAGACAGAGGGGCAACGACGGCCGTGCCCGCCGGTGAAATTCCTGCCCTGGAGACCGCTATATTGTAGTCTAAATGTTCAAATTATAAGACCCAAAATGATTTAAACATGGGAATTTGAATTGAGCTCCTCCTCTAACTTGGGGTATCGATCCGTCTAGGTCGCTAGGTTTTCCATAAGATGATCTGTAGAAGTTTAAACTTTCCACTCTAAATAATAGATAGCTAGATGTCACTACTAAATATCACATTTTCTTGTTGACAGAAACGGCCTGCCGGCGAGTTCATCGACCCTCTCGCCAACAAGAAGCCTCGGATATCTCACCTGGCCAGCAAGGTTGCCGCAGGGCCAATCAATGGCAAGCTCAGCTCGTCCAACGGCAAAGAGGTGGGTGGGGGGAGAGAAGCAGGCGGGGGGCATACGACGACGATGGCGGCGGCTGCGGTAGCGGTGACAACGGTAGTAGTCCCCGACACCGTCATGACGACCAGCTCCCAGCAGCTCCCTCTGCTAGACATTCCACGCCCCTTTGACCCACTGTCCGACGTCAGCAACGACTCGAGCCACAACGGCCGGGACTGCGAGACCCAGGAGGCGGCGCTGTCCGAAAGGCTCAGCCAGCAGCCCTCCCCTTTCTCAGGGCCCGCCGCTCTCACCGTGCCCAGCATAGGCACCTCATCCCCAGGACACACGGGCCTCAGTGGGCCCCGGGACAAGAGTCCGTCCCTGCACAGCAAGTCCAAGAAGAAGTCGAAAAAACACAAGGACAAGGACAAGAGCAAGGACAGGGAGCAGGAGAAAGAGAGGAAAGCAGGGGAGGAGCGTGTGACTGAGCCTAAACTGACCTGTGAAATGATCAGCTCCAGTCCAGAGAACCTGAAGAACAGTATTCCACACAGAAGCACAGGTACACCGGAAACACACAATCATACCTAGTCGCTGGGATACCTGTGCCGTCATTCCTCATGTTGTTCTGATTTGTATCCGAGTTGACTGGCAGGTTTGTTTTTCCCAGATATCAATGGAATGTTCAACAATGGCAGTATTCCATCGTCCTCATCTGAGATGGCAGATTATTTAACGTAAGTTCTTCAATGACGATCATGCTGCTGCCCACCCTAATAGCCAACTTCCTTGATCGTATAATATAATGATATGACTGGATGAGCTGGTTATTCATTGAATATTTTCTTTAGGAATCCTTCGTCGATTCAATCTTATTTGCTTGAACAACAGCTAAACACGTATGGGAAAGTAATATTCTCACCGTCTCCCCCATCCCACCACCAAAATCTCCCTGACAGAAAGTACATGGTCATTGGCTCCCCGGAGCAGAGGCAGACTTATAAGAACGACTTCAATGCTGAGTACAGCGAGTACCGAGGACTGCACGCCAGGATAGAGGGCATCACCCGGCAGTTCTCCGTTCTTGATACCGAGCTCAAGCAGCTCCCACAAGGCACAGACAAATACAAGGTAAGGCCCTCCCGCAAGACAACAAACGCTGAAATTGGGACGGTCTGCCTTTTCAAAGCCAGTAATTTATGTTTTGTTTTTTAACCTTGATTTCATTAGAAAGTCTCACTGAGATCTTAATTTCTTTTGCAAGAGAGCCCTGAAACAATGACATCTAGATGACATATCTCAAACAAAACAATTATAGAGCCATGGATACACAATCAGAACATTCACACATATTGACTCCTGCAAAGGAATGAGTAATTTAAGTTTCAGATTTTGCTCATTTGAGAGTTAAGATATCATAAATGGGAAGCCCAATGAGCAGTCCACCGTTGCATAAAGGCTGCTTCATCTTTATTACATTGCATAGACGTAAACGGGTGCATTTTTATAGTGTTTCTAATGAAAGGGTTGGTGTTAATTGGTGCTGATTTGGGGCTGGAGGTGAAAGTGGGGCTGAACAGTGATTGTTATTCATAAAGCAAACAGGGCAGATAGCAGCTTGAAATGTAAATGGATCATACAATGGTTAATGCCCTTTTTTAAATTATTTTCAACAGACAATCCACGATCAGATACTTCAAGAGTATCGCAAAATAAAAAAGGTACTTTCTTCCAGTATTTTTCCAGTACTCATTTTGGTGTCATGAATCATTTCACATATATGAGTAGACTTGTATCCGTTTTTGATCCTTGAAAAACCTTTGCTTTCCTTTCTCTTGCAGACTAACCCAAACTATAGCCAAGAGAAGAATCGCTGTGAATATCTACACAACAAACTGGCACACATAAAGAAACTTATAGCTGAGTACGATCAACTGCACCCTCAAAACTGGCACTAGTTAGGTATTGCTTCCGTATTCTCAGTCAGAGGAAGGAAAACTCTGGATTGTGCTTGCTCTAAAACAAATTGAAAAAAAACAACAACAAAAAAACCGATGAAAGATGCCATGAAGGGTGTATTCCCCTCATTGGGGCCAAAAGCACTAGTGATGAAAAAGCAGATTATTACTATTTTCTTTTTCTCTCCCTCTTCCTCCTTTTATTTTTCCAGAGACGGGGCGATGGCTGTTTTTGGCCATCGGCCCTCTGTGTCACTACACTGCTTCACAAAAATGACCCAGTGTGGTGTCTTATTTTTTATTTAGTTTCTCTTCTCCTAAGCTCTCCTTATCGTGCACAGAGGTATTTCAAATAGTAGACCGGGAAAGGTCCACAGCTACTATAGGGAGATCTCCCAATAATCTCCCATTGTTTGGGTCTCCAGATGCGGGGTGTATTTTGGTGGGAGAGGAGACATAGTCTGCAGAACGCCAAATACTATGCTTTGAGAAGAGAAATATAAGAAGTATGAAATGGATGATATCAGTTTTCTCGCTTATACTGAAATGGACGGTTGTGAAGCTGAAATTATTTTTTGTATTTATTTTTTGACATGGGGTTAAGAGTCTGTTAGGATTTTACTGTACACTCCTCTCTAAATCAGTGCTAAAAGCAGTATCTTTGTTTTTTTTTGTCTTCAGATCTTGAAAGTCAGCCAGTATTTATTCAAGAGGCCTTGGCCATACAGTTATCAATCTTGCTCAGTTTTCCTTTTTATAAAGAGGTACAGATATACCTATTGATTTAAATGAAGAGAACGCTACTCTATGTACAAAGTCAGGCACATGCTTCTGCTCGACTTTTCTTAAATTATGTGCAGATGTCTTAACAAGGGGAGCATGTGTAAAATTTGGGCTTTGAGAAGCTTAAGTACTGCCCCCCCCCCCCCCCCCCCCCCCCCAAACTTGCTTATGACGAGCTGCGATGCTTGTCCATCAAATGGTCTTGGATTTGCTTATTTATTTTTTTTGCTTCCCTCTTTTTGTCACCAAGTAGTTGTGGCATTTGGTATTTAACACAGGATCACTTTAAAGTCTGGAGTGGATGGCTGTAGCAATCCAGTAATTCCAAATGGTCTCATGGCTGATGAGGAGCTCATGGCCACGACTGCTGTTCAAAACATGCTTAAAACGATCCTCTAATTGTAAGTTAATGCGGAACTAAAGAGCTTTTCAATGTCAGCAACTGGTGGAAGACAAATGTTGTGGTTTCAAAGCAGAGATTTAAATTTCTGTCATTCTAAGTTACTACCATCACTAGTCAGATGTATAAGATGCTGTTTACCGTGTGTACTCAAAGATACTTTTTTTCCCCATTTATAATCACTAAAACGACTGTTAACATGATGCCATCCTGTGTCACCCTCCTGCTGGATTAGACCCGTACACTAACTGTCTCTGCCTGCCTGGCTACCTGTGACAGAGCCACTATACTTATATAAACGGCCTCAGGTGAAATGCATATCGGATCAATATTGCCTTTCTGAACATGATAGTCACCAGAATGACCTGATTTCTTCTTATTCTGGATCAGTGGTCCTGTTTGAGAAACACTGTGACAGAGTATCCTGTTTTCAAATCAAATTGGAATCTTTTTAACAGCTGTCACAAAAACTTGTCTGGAAAACCTCTATGAATAAATGATGAACCCGAGACTTGGTTTGGTCATCAGATGCGTTTATTAACTCAACCCTTTATGTCAATATGACAAATCAGCACTTTTCCTGCTAATATTGCTGTTACCTGGTTGTTTTTTGTCCAAACTTTGTCCATGAATGCATGCTTTATGAATATGTTACAATGCCCAGTATTCATATCTTCACTTGAAACAACTGCCCAAGTGCAATGTTAATTCAACTAAAGGCCTATTCCAACTGACTAGATATGTTATGTCTGACCAGCATGTATACCAAAGTGCTTACCAAGCTGGATTAAACTATAATGTTCTGTCAAGACACTGGAAAAGGAATCCTATCCATTTCGCAGTATTTATTTCCACTGTACATGTAGATTTTTTGGGGGGGTTTCTTAATCCATTATTTTGATTTAAAATGTTGGGTGGGGGGAAGGGGGGGCAGTAGTCCTTCATATTTCGAATGAGGTCTGTATTGTTGGGTTCAGATATTTCAATCAAAATCTGACCATCTTTTTGAAATAAAGCAAAACACTACATAAGGCCAATAGTCTGATCTCCATCACAGTGATGCGGAGTAGTGCTGGGTCCACACTGGAATGGTAACGGTTGAGCGGTTCATGGAGTTTAGGAGCCGTAATGTCTTTGTGACCAGAAATAACACTCAGCGCCCAGTACTGCAACCCTTCAAAAGGGCCTTTTTTCTACTGCTGTTTATTGTTTGTCGTTTTCAAGACCTTTTCTGATGCAATCGCTGTACTATGTCTGTTTATGGTCAACATTTATTTTGAATCAATTTTTCATCAGTCGATGGTAAACATTGTGCCCCAATACAGAGCAAATTGTTTGAAGATAATGAAATACCAGCACAGTAATACCATTGTATGAGTTGATTGTGCCAAATGACCTGTTGGTTAGGTTTATTTTTCTTTGATTCTATACATGCTGCTGTATACGCAAAGAGGGCTTTGGAGAGAAGTTGTCTGATATGTTGGCGCTACAACCCAAAGCACGCTTTTGGAAACCATAAGGGACTGGGACTAAAATTAATCTTTATTTCAATAAAAATTCTTTAAAAACCTCCTTTGTGAAATTCTAAAGCAGTTGTGGCTGTCTTATTGTTTGGAATTTCAATTACTGCTGTAATTGTTCAATTATGGCTGAAATATTAACGATTTTTATTCAATTATACTGCCCAATATTGTTGAATAAATGAAGTTATGCAAACAATGTGGTTCAACAAGTTTTATGTAACAATGACTGTCCTAACGTAAAATATAAAATATGTAACATGTATATGTTGCCCTAAATATGTATCACCCAAGTGCGCATATTTCACACTATTAACACAACCAGGGCTGTATTTAAGTCCCCTGTAGATGTCACTGTTTACCTTACTGTAGTTCTCCTTACAGCTATCCTCAGCGCACTTTTTTTTTTTTCAGAATGGTTAAGGAAAAACTTACCTTGGCCACAGGGTATTTTTTTGTTAACTATTACTCCTTAAAGCTAAGTTGCTCTACAAAATACACAATAAGAAAACTTATTAGGAAATGCTTATGCATTCTTATGTGGCAATTAAGTGTAGGATATACCATGGTTAATTTTTGCATAATGCCTTTTCTTAAATCCACAAGAATATGCAATTTTAGTTTGTTGCAAAGCCGTTGGCGAAATGTGGATCCAGAAAAAGGCTTTGGCACGGCAGCATAAACAGTAGATGGCCCAACAGGGTGATAGAGCAGAGAGGCTTGCAGCAACAACACGATTAAAAAAAGGCCCTAGAAATCCTCCACACGATGGCTCTCTTCCAGTTGGCTCAGTGGAGCCGTGTAGCCTTGGCGACCACCCCAATATTGGCCTCAGCTGTGCTCAGGACTGGAGTGATGTCAGTGGGTTCACAGTGGCGAGCTGCCATCTTCCTTCTCCCGATTGGCCCTCCCCTTCAACATATACAGTCTCCTTCGGGTTACTCCTATGGCAGAGATCGAAAGCTCTCTCTGGTTCTGGGACATTTCACAGAGGTGAAGGCAATCCAACTCTAAAATAAGAATACATGTATGTAGACATACATACATTTGTTTAAAAAATGATATCCATTATTTAACAAAATGTTAAATTACGCTATTATTTGCCTGTAGGCTCTAGAAACAGATGTTATAGGATTATGTAGGTAAACAATGCATTGATTAACATATTAATTATACATTTTATCACACACATCTCTAACAATTCAGTTCAATAATAGAGAGAAAGAAAAACAAAGATTCAGCTACAATTAACCTTTTCTTACTTTCAAATACAAAAAGTACCTTTGAGGTGCACAAAACAATCTCTCAGCGAAGTACTTTACGTTTGTTTTCTCTTATCTGAGTTCCCCAATGACGTGTATGTGCGCTTCCTCAGTGCCCGCCCACCCCTGCCATATTATTCATGCCGGGCAAGATGGCGGCGATACGGCCGAGGTATTATTGCCAGTGAATATGAACAGGCATTTTGATCATAGTATAAAACGGAATAAGAGATATCCATGGTTACGAATACAAAAGTATAGCATAACTGTAACGCCGGCGTCTATACTAGTTTGGATTTCTGCTTTTCAATATTTTTTAAACAATGTTCAAATTGTAGCTCGCTCCAACCGACCAGCTAGCTAACCGAGCGCTAGGCAGGTAGCTAACTATCATCACAGTAAGCCGCTGGAAAGTGGAGAATGGGAGAAAAGCTGGAACTCAAACTCAAATCGCCGGTTGGAGCCGAAGCCGCTGGCTACCCATGGCCGTTACCAGTATACGTAAGTATACAAATCGTCACATAAGAATGATTATTCTTTATTTTGGCTTTGCCGTCTCTTTTGTTAGCTAGCCCGTGCTGCTAACATTGGCTAGCCTCAGACCTAGTGCATGCTTGAAGTCAACCAGTTCATATGGGTTGAGACGGTGACACAGGGCATCCAAGGTGACATGGCCAAGCTACAATAATTGATCCAGATATGCGTTAGGTTGAACATGCTCCTTTATCTGGGCTCTGTGTCCTATTTCGATGCTATTATTAGGCTTTATGTAGCTCAATGTAAACAGACGACCCTTTGGTAACTTAGATGTTTGATATTTGTATTAGGAAGTTGTTCTTAAAACGTAATGGACCACTGTTGTTCACTACGTGGGGTCATTTGTGATAACCATTGACGACTGGTGATCATACTTGCTAAAGTGGACCAAATCGAGCTATGGTTCTCTATTAAGAAGCGTAAAACCCAGTGGTATTTCAGGGATTGCTTGTTACATGACGCCTCACACTTAAAACCCCCAAGTAGACCTACGACTTTACTTTGCATGTTGTCCCAATTGACTAGCAACTTTGTCCCTGTGACCAGTAAGCAAATGTATTCAAACCAAATTGGAGAGAGCCACTAACATACATAAATACAATGGGCATGTAAGTGTTAAAGGGGTAATGAAAAGAGAAACTGAAAACGGCTTCTTTACAACTCTGTCCTCTGAACAGAATTCAGTATGAATTTGTTGCAATCACCCACTATAGCTTTTAACGTGGCTTATTGACTTCCACCAAGTCATGTTTGCATCCTATAAGTCAGCAAAACAGTCTCTTCAGCGTCTTACAGGTACACAAGTATGCACACCACACGCACGTCAAAAATAGGCTTTATTGATTAACTGATACATATTTCCTAGGGACCAACCATCAAAGAATCAGAAGCAACTGTGGTGTTCTGCAACACAGCCTGTATACATTAACTTCTTGTCTTAAAATGGAAAGCATGCCCAGAGTAGACTTTGTATCCTCTCACTCTCTGTCCTCCATATGTTCAACCAGTCACGTGGATATTGGAATGTAGCCATAGATGAAAAGCACATTGCTGCATATATTTTATGTCCGCACGGTATGCGTTGTTTCGGTGTAGTTTTCCGTCATGTATTGTATTCACCACCAGTTTTTAGTGCTCTCCCACTGTAAAGACGCACACTAGCTGATTCCACTTGGTGTAGATACCATTATTCTTCACTCCTATGGAGCTAACAGATTGGGTATCTCCTCGCCCACAGTGTGCTCTGTACTGTCCCACATGGTGGTGTAGTGGGCTAGCAGCCAAGCAACATTATTCACATGTTCTTCTCACCTCTCTCCCTCTCTTTACTGATTCATGCACTTCCCCCTCCCTGCACTGTGCATTCTTCCCCATCTGTGCATTTCAATTATGTCTAAATGCTTCCACATGAGGCACACTTCTCCTTGTGCTGTGCAGTTTGTCCAAAGCGTTGTCTGGGTGTGGGTAATTGCAGTAGTGTTTGTGTCTTAAAATTATTAGTTTTAAAGAACTCCTTGGATCCGGTGTGGAATGTGACACCGCTTACCTGCCATGTCTGAGACCCCTGTCATTTACGGCACTGTAAATACTGTAGTTAAACTACATATGATAAAGCAGTGATGTGAAAACATTAATTTGCTCAACCTCAACATCATTATGAGCAGGGTTGAGACCAGGTTTGCACAGTGTGTAGTACATGTCTCTATGTATATATGTGTGTATTTCTGTCCTGACAACCGTTCATCCGATCAACTTCTCACATGGCGGATGTATCGCTGAGGACCCAAGCAAGTGCAGTGTTGAGTGTTACGTTGTTTGAATGAGCGTTTCTCGAAAGAGCTGCAAGCAGCAATATCGGAAGTAAAGAAATCGGCCCGTTCTGATCAGGCATGTTTTGAATGGGCACAGCACTAGTTCTTAAAAATGTAAAAAATTGAATCAGCTGAAAATCCACAAATCGAATCGATGAGCCTTCTTGGCGGTCCCCTTGCACTGTATTATCAAAACAGACGCAAGTCAAACAGAAGCTCAACGGGCAACAACCCGGTAGTCTGGTATTCTGTGATCTACACTTTCAATTCTCCCTCATCTCATTGTTAGTCATTGTTCTCTGTGGTGCGTGGAGGTGAGCGTAGTAGTAATAATACCACTCACATTCACTTCTTAGAGGTGTCATTCTTTAGAGTTTTCTCTTCCTCTCACCCCCGTGTCACGCTCTCCATTTCCCTTTCTTGGATTCCTCTCGTGCTCTGTCTTTCGGTCTCTTGTTCATGCTGCCTCTGTATCTTCCAGACAGTGTTTATTTTTAGCCGCAGCCCTGTCCAGGTGTTGCTGTGACTCCAGTCCTTTGTGTATACAGCAGCAACCTTTTTCCCAGCCACACTCTATGCAGGCATACACACACTTAACGTTGATACAGACAAACATCCCTTCCACCCTCACCTCAAGGCTGGGGTTTATGTGGATGTGTACATAGACTAACTCGCAATATCATAGGGAAGTTGTAATTGTAGCTCGTTGAGTACAGTATAAACCGTTACAACCTAATCACTGCGAGTGTCTGTGTTAGGTGTAAACATGGCTACATTGGACACCTCTTCAGTCAATGATCTCATGATCCACACAAGCCTGCTCCACAGTTTGTGTCTTGTGTTGACAGTATTGAGCCATGGCTGGTGTGCACATGGAGACGCTGTGGCGGAAGTTAGTGTAGTAGTGGCGGGCAGCAATGCGCGGGAAAACAGGTTTGTAGGCTTGGAGCCGTTGGCTGTAGGGACCATGCCAGGCCACAGAACACTGTGGCTTCTGTACTCCCCGATTGGTCTCTCTCTGTCTCACAGTATGTCTCTCCTTCTCTTTCTTTGGCTCTCTCTCTGCCCTCTGCTTTCCCAACTTTCTTTCTCTCACACTCCACTTTTTGTCATGTCTTCTGTGTGTGTGTCTGAGAGAGCTGTGGCCTGAGGCTAGGCCGGAGTTGTTGTTGTAGTAGCAGGGAGTATATCACAGGAACCCTGGTTATCGCGGCTGCGAGCTGTTGGCTGACGGCTGTGTCAAATTACATCACACTGGGCTGCTGCAGAATTTCCATATCTTCCTTCCCTATCTCTCTCTCTTGATCTCTTAATCCCTTCCTTCTCTGTTCCACTCTCCATTTTCTTCTCACGCGTCTCCTATTGTCTCTCCTTGTCTCCCTCTGCTTTTAACCCGCTTCACCATCGGTACATCTGCACTTTCTCCTCATCCTCCTCTCATCACCTTCCAGCCCAATCATCTACTTCCCTTTTCCTTCTATCCATTCCATTCCTTCCATTCCTTGAGCGAGAGGCCATCGCTGGCAGTGTATCGGGAGCAGGGGATAGTGAAAAGTGGGTCAGTGGGTCGAGTCAGGCAACTGGCTCTGCTGTGCTCTGGGCGGAGACTGGTGTCCTATTACTGCCAGGCAGCTGTTGCAACACAGCAGGCTCCGCTAAAAAACCTAAACTATATATAACTCCACTGTTGTAAATGTAAGCAGCCAGACTAGGAGGCTAAAAATAAAAACAAAAGGTGTAGAGTAAGTGTTTGTGTTTGTGTGTCTTTCATTTTAGAAAGCAGCGCCTCAGCATGCTTTTCTCAGGTACATTGCTGCAGCTTGTTCTGTGACTGAGGGGGAAGGGGGCCTGTGTTTTCTTTATGTTAACGCTGAGACAATGCAGCTTTTAATGACCCAGGTCCTCGCAGTGCCACAGGCATTTGTACACTTCTTGGATGTCATGGATAGTGACACAACGCCAGTGATGCTGGTGATCTCTGGTGTCTGGAGTGTCAAATGATGGTCTGGCAGGAAGAGTGAGGTACAGTGAAGTGCGGTCTTTTTTAGTAATGACTTCCAGGAATGTGTCCTTGATGGAGCCGGAGGTTGTGCACTTATTGTGTGCATGGCGGCCAGAGGCCCTACTCAGATAGGAAGCGTTGTGAGCCTCGTATACCTACCTGAACTGTAGCCTGCGTGGGAACACCCCGTACAGCTGCTAGGCAACCAGAACAAACAGAATTGTCCACTTATTGAGTGCATGTTTATGTAAATAGCCATTTTATAGATATAGAGATATTTTATTTTGAGCCGTAGTGACACAATAAATCTAATCTGTACTACTGTAGTTGAGTAGAAATGACAAAATAGTACGTCAATCAGACCCGGATCACAGAGCACAATACTGTGCAGTGCAAGACTAGATGCATGGAGTTCAGTGCATACTGAACCGCCCACAAAGTCCTATCTGCAGGGGGGGCTTATCTGACCTTGCCATGCTATCTGTCTGCAAGACATACACATCAACATGAAGAGGACACAATGGCTTTATCATTTGGGATTAGTAATCTTTTAGGCTGAACTCAGGGTTACCTTGGACAACAGCTGGCTCAATTTAATAGGTGTAATGGCAAAATGTTTTGGTTAACCGATTGAAACCTAGAACAAAATCATGTCTACCTGCCCATTGCTAAATTACACCAACATTCACAATTATCTATGTTTAGGCTGGTTGATTTGTTTTGTTGTAAATTGCATAGGCTTTTTTTCTTGAAGTGGCAATCTCGTAGATTGCTGTTTTGTTCTCTTGTTCTCGACACCTTGGCGTTCAGGGAGAAAGTTTCCCAGTGATACAAACAGTGTCGCCACCGACACTCAGTTTGTAACATTCATAAAATTGCAAATGCAAGGGCTTTCATCAGTGGGCCATAGGCTCAATCACCGTTGTGTAATCTCATTCGGCGATAGTGACTTATTTATTTCTTGACATTTATTTGCGTGAATATCTTTGAGATTGCCACTTTTACTAATATTGGTAATCAACTATCAAATAAAAGTATTTTATGGCAACTAGAATCAATGTTTGTTTGCCAGTGTGCACTTCCACGTTAATAAATAACCATTAGGGGCAGCTTTAATCTCAAATGGAGTCAAATAATCAATAATCCCCATCATGGTTGTCCACTTTGAACTTGATTGTGTAAGTAACTTTTAGTTTAGTAGTAACTTCTCTCTACCTCATGCTGTTAGTCAACCTTTGATTGTTTCTTCTCTCATTCACACCACAATTTGCTCTGACACTGTCTGGCTCCTGTCCCTCTTTAGATTCCGTCTTCTCTTTCAATATTTATTTCATTCACATTGCCTGTACCTCTTTCTCTTGACATGATCTTCCTATTTGTCTAGTTTAACTAGAGGACATGAGAAAACCGGCTCCTTTGGTAAATCTGGGTTACTATTCCCCTCTGTCTCTCTTTGTCCAGGATAAACACCATGACGCTGCCCATGAAATCATCGAGACCATCCGGTACGTAGCCCCTCTTCAGGTCCAATCCACTGTGACTATTGTAACCCCTTGTCACATGAACGCCCGTACTGCTGTAACTGTGTCCAGTGCATTCTCTGACATTCGTGTTGTGTTTGTATTCATTCCTAGATGGGTGTGTGAGGAGATTCCAGACCTCAAACTGGCGATGGAAAACTATGTACTCATCGACTATGACACAAAGTGGTGAGCCAGGGTTACACATCAAAGCACAAATGATGATATGAGATGCTGACTGACCTTGATTGTTCAGTGTCACTGTTAACTTTTTTCTTTTCGTGGTTTGTTCTCGTGTCCCCTATTCACTTCCATCAATGCCAGTTTTCAATGTCCTTATTTTGATTAGTCTGTTTATGATAGTCCTATAACACTAATAATATTAGTATGTGGTTTTAAAATCAATTGCTTTTGTTTTGATCATTTTTGTGTTTTAAAAAGGTGTCTTCTTTCTCTATACACCTTAAAAAGGTGTCTACTTTGTTACGTACATATCGTATAATGTGTCCTGATCTTGTCTTTGTTGTCTCATAGCTTTGAGAGTATGCAGAGACTTTGCGACAAGTACAACAGAGCCATCGACAGCATTCACCAACTGGTGAGTCCAAGTTACACACAGTATCAGTCTGTACTCATCCCGGCGGCCGACTTGTGAACCAACTCCTTTGACATCACGTGCCGTCGGTGTTGGCTTAATAATTCTCTCTTTATAAATTTATACATTTTTTAAACCTACGTGATCATGATTAATGGAGTGAAATCTACAGGTCGTACTATTAACGCAAACATTTGTGGACATGCTCTGGTTGTTGAACCTAAATCAATAGACGTGGCCGTATATCACACCGCACAACAGCTCTGCCTCATATCGTGGATTAACCCCATGCCCATTGTGGTCTGCCCCACAGTGGAAGGGGAGCACCCAGCCCATGAAGCTGAACAAGAGGCCCTCCAATGGGCTGCTGAGGCACATCCTGCAACAGGTGTACAACCACTCGGTCACCGACCCCGAGAAGCTCAACAACTACGAGCCCTTCTCGCCCGAGGTGTACGGCGAGACCTCGTTCGACCTGGTGGCGCAGATCATCAACGAGATGGAGATGATGGAGGACGACACCTTCGTCGACCTTGGCAGCGGTCAGTGCCTGCCACATGGGGTTTCTGTTGGGTTCGATCCACTTGGCTGTTTGCTGTCAGGAACAGTCGCTTCATGAGCCATATGGTTGTAACTGTATTAATCGTCCCAAGTATAGCAGGGAGGCGATGCACAGGATGTTGAATTTAGACTCTGATTAGCTTAAGTCATAAACTTGTCCCGTGGCCATATAAAATTGACCCTCCCACGTCAGTTTATTATATTATATTAAGCCTGTAAATCTGTCGTCTGCTGTCGGCCGTCCTCAGGTGTGGGCCAGGTGGTGCTGCAGGTGGCAGCAGCCACCAACTGTAAGCACTACTACGGAGTGGAGAAGGCAGACATTCCAGCCACGTATGCAGAGGTAAAACCATCAATCCTGTGTGAATCTCAATAGACTGGACACGGATCTAACCCTGACACTGTTAGGTCTGTTTAAACGATAACATATTTGGTAAACCAATTTGACAAATGCTTTTCCTGGGGAAAATAGTCTGTGATTGATTAACCGTTGATTTTTGTAACGGTTGTCCGCATATGCTGACTGAAACAGTAGTGAATAAGACTGTTGATTCGGAACAACTGACTTGAATCGAGTCATTGATCGTGTTTGTTTCCTCTAGTCCATGGATAAAGAATTTAAGAAGTGGATGAAGTGGTACGGGAAGAAGCACGGGGAGTACACGGTGAGTCGCTGCTTGGTTTCACATCTCATGAGTGCACAACCCTGTAGCATCTTTTCATAATGTGTATTTCAATCGACAGTCCAGGCCGACCCTTAAATCCTCTTGGTATGCTTGTGAAGCTCAATGGCCAATTTATTGTTTTTCAGCTGGAAAGGGGGGATTTTCTGTCTGAAGAATGGAAGGATAGGATAGCCAACACCAGGTGGAGTACCGAAACACAGTCCCACGAACCGGCCCGAAAACATTGTAACCATATGTCTTGGAAAACCTGCTCCTTTCTGTCATTTGACAAAACCCCACCATGATATACTGCAGCACAAACATCCGTACCCATGGAAACATGGATTGTCTTGAATATTTGAGGGATAAAATGTCCTTCCTACTCCCCCTGCAATGTTTCCCATGGCTGTTTTATGTAGGAACTAGTACCAGCACCAGTCCAATTGATTTAGCGATTCAAAGATAAGGATGGACAAAACCCAAAATGTCCACAGACCTTAGCGCAACATTTATGCAAGCAAGTTACTACTAAGTAGCTATACACTAACATGACTTGTCTGTCTCTTTCTCCCTGTAGTGTTATATTTGTGAATAACTTTGCCTTCGGTCCAGAGGTGGACCACCAGCTGAAGGAGCGCTTTGCCAACATGAAGGAAGGTTGGTATCATGACGTCACCGTCTCTGTTGTGTCCAGCCACTGTAAACATTCACTTTGTTCTTCTTCTTGAGTTTATGGGCCGGCAAACGATGAGACTCTCGCAACTTCCTGCGGGTTGCGTAGGTGCTGTACGTTGGGTTATTGCACAGCTACCTTCGGTGACTGGCATTTACGTCTGTGCTGTCTTTTACACGCTCTTGAAAGGCAAAAACAAACAGCCCTGACAATTTTCCCAGTTTCAAGAGTAAGCCCTACAAGGAGATTATTAAACAGGGCAGATTCAGAACTTGATGACCCTATAACCTTTTCATATCTGTCAATCGTTTGACCTGATACTTTGGAAGAGCTGCCATGTCAGTACCATGTGGTCGACCTTTCACTCAATCGACCTCACAACCTCATGACAGGTCTGGGCTTCCTGTTTTAGAAGTCCCACTGTAGGATTTATGAGTATGCTCATTTTAAAATTATTATTTTGCTCATAAGATTGAGATGTTTGTAAATCTCATTGTATTTAAAAGCGCTCACAACAGGTTTTTTCTTTTGTCTTTTCAGGTGGAAAAATTGTATCCTCAAAACCTTTTGCACCTCTAAATTTTAGAATAAACAGTAGAAACTTGAGTGGTAAGTGTCTCTCTCAATTATGGACTTTTAAAAGCACCACCTCCGGTCATAACCAGACCAGATTTGACTTGTTTTAACGGTATGCCACGGTCTACTTCTTCTCCAGATATTGGCACAATAATGCGGGTGGTGGAGCTGTCTCCTCTCCGAGGATCCGTGTCTTGGACAGGGAAGCCTGTCTCCTACTACCTGCACACCATAGACCGCACCATAGTGAGTAGTACACATGCACACCATAGATCGCACCATAGTGAATTTTACACCTGCACACCATAGACCACACCATAGTGAGTAGTACACCTGCACACCATAGACCGCACCATAGTGAATATTACACCTGCAAACCATAGACCACACCATAGTGAATATTACACCTGCACACCATAGACCACACCATAGTGAGTAGTACACCTGCACACCATAGACTGGACCATAGAGAGTAGTACTTCTGCACACCATAGACCGCACCATAGTGGGTAACCTGGTTTATATTTAATACCACCCATAGTGCACACAGAAACAGTGTTCCGCTAGACACACTGTTTACCAATGTTTTATAAAATGCTTAATTTTGGATCGCTTGAGGGCAGAGTGCACTCAGGTGGAATAAGGTAAACCAACTCACAGCCTGCCATTTGGTCGCTCAATAACTAGTCTGTTTCTGCAGCACTTGTTCTTCCATTACAACAGTCACATCAAATTTGTTTCCCTAACAGTTCAGCGTCCTACATACACACATATTGGGAGTATAGTGAGAAATCAGGAAGTATGGCTTGGGGACTAAATTAAACCAGGCAGAGTAGGAGACTATGGCCAGGGATGCCTTTCGATTGCAAGTCTGCAGAATCATCAAAATGAGGGGAGTTTGTTTCACTTGTGTGGAGTATTTGAAGCTCCATCTGTCACCGTGGTGTGGTGCCTGGAATTGCCAGGGGGTTGGCAGCTTGCTAAATGCTTAAATGCATCCGCTGCTCTTTGGCCCGTGTAATGCTGAGCATGATGGATGGAGATGAAGCAGGACTTGGTCGTTTATTTTTATATATTTCTTTATGATGCTTTAAGCAACTAGTTGTAGGCTGTTCATGCATCAGTCATGTGTTGGTTTATGCATTTTTTTGTGGAACAAATTACGCTTTTTGAATAGTAATTCGGTTTGACTGGAAAAGTTAATTGTGTCTGTGGGGTAGCCCAACATTTACAAGGAAAATCAAATGTATCCTTGTTATAAATGTCTCCTGTCTAAAAGGCAATTTCCCAGCACGTCCTGTGGCTTTGTTACCCCCACTTTGCAGCCTAGATTAATTATTTAGCGGTACTAGGCAAATTATGGGCTTTTAGTTCATCACTAGGACTGTTAATGTAGTTGTGTTGCTATAGAAGATGTATTTCAATTGGATGACAACATTGAATAACGAAACTGTCCAGAGGCACTGACTGCTGCTTTTTGAATGTATGCCAAACCACTGCAATCATCTCAAACATTGTTGTTTTTGTGTTTCACAGCTTGAAAACTATTTTTCTAGTCTAAAAAATCCTAAACTCAGGGTAAGTCATATTTCTTTCATTCCTGCACTGGAAGAACAACATTTCACAGAAATCCCTAGAGGGGAGAATTCTCCCTTCTGATGGTGTTTTGACTCACAGGGACAGGCCTTTGACCGCAGTGTGGTGGCTTGTGTTTCAGGAGGAGCAGGAGATAGTGCGGCGACGTCAACAGAAGGACATCAAGGACAGCAAGAGCAACATCACTACACCCACCAAGCCCAAAGAGCAAAACAAGGTACGGACGGACACCAGCCCTTCGGTAGGCCTGCTCCACCCATGCACAAGAGCACGGCCAAATATCCCAAAAATATGCTTTTGTTGGGGCCAGATTCTTATGCAGTCCAATAAAAAGCATTTGGTTTAAAATAAGCAAAACATATAAGCCCATACAGTCTCTATTACAATATCGCTGAAGTACAGTTCTAGAGCATGGTTTTACTTGAAGACCTTGTCATTTATAGTCACTGTGATGCGCCGTTTGTGAACGGCATGGAAAGCCCACGCACAGCTATGGCATTTAGAGTCGCTCTTTTGCCATAAGGTTGCTGTGGACGGTAGTTTGTGAACTCTGCTCGCGGAGCTTAAAAATGTCCGCCGTGCGCATCACAAATGGCATAACGGCCGTGATTATGCCATTACTGGTTCACGCCAGCTTACAAGGCTCACACACAGCGACTATAGGTTAGGCTTACGGCAGGCTGTACACCATGTCTCCCTGGCTATTTTAAGTCGCAATGTGTAACATTTCATCTGGCTTGTACCTTTTTAAAATAACCTGGACATATCTGTAGTCAACGCTGATCGATGTGATTTCAATCAAATCACCTCCTATAACTGATCTATTCTAAAAATAAAAAATGCAAGCCAGCCAGTACTTCTTTGTGTACAAGAATCTTACAATCGACACTCCCAAAACCCCTCCCACTCACGCCAGCCAGCCTAGCTATGCTAGTTTGCCTCACACAGTTGCACAGCCAGTGCAAAACCTATTTTATAAATTCTGAAAGCCTCCCGCATACTCACTGGGAGTGGCTCAATCTTAGACATTGTGACTTTAGCTCCAACCAGATGGAGCAAGTTCTACCAACTCTTAACCAGTCGGTGCACCACCCCGCATCACCTAACCTGTTTGCTGACATTGTATTGCACACACACACACACACATACACACACACACACACACACACGTACACGAATAGGTGCTACAACAGGATTCCTGTGGCGAGGAGGAGGAGCCGAGCCCGGTGGCGGTGAAGGCCTCGCCCAAGCCTCGCAGGGCCAGGCTATTGTCCAAGGGCCGCAAGCTGAACAACAAGAAGCGCGGGCGGCCCAAGAAGGCCACCGTGGCGGCCGTGGAGCGGAAGAGCAACAAGAAGGGCCAGACCGCCTTGGAGCTGCTGCATGCCAAGACCCTCTCTGCAGCGCCCCCTCAGGGTCGGCATCACACACACACACACACACACACACACACACACACACACACACACACACACACACACACACACACACACACACACACACACACACACACACACACACACACACACACACACACACACACACACACACACACACACACACACACACACACACACACACACACACACACACACACGGCCTTGCTTTCAAATGTAATTACCTTCCCATTGTCATCTCCTTAATGGCATCTCCAACCTGTTCTACTTCAAAAACACCCTGACTTTTACAACTACAACGGGTGTTTTTTTTTTTTGTCTTATTGGAATGCTAATGCCACTGTGGTTTTGTGTGTTTTGTGGCTCCAGATGCGTACCGATCTCCTCAGAGTCCCTACTACCAGCTACCTCCGAAGGTCCAGCACTACGCCTCTAGCCAGTTGCTGATGAGCCCCACCCCTCCTGGCTTGCAACATCTACTGGGTAGCGCTCACTCTCTACCCTCCCCCCCATCTAATATCACATACACACCCGGGCACCACACTACTTTACTATGTTGAGATATTTACTGCTAACAAAAACAATCACCAGAAGCTTCCATCAGTGAAGTGATATTAGAATCGATTCTCATATTTGTCTATTTGATTGCCTTTTTGTATTAGACATGCATTGTCAGCCTTTTAAATTGTCAATGTTTTCTCTTCGATTTGAGGTGTCTTGGATTTTCATCATTGACATTTTAACTTTGACTGCTGCTCTGATCTCAGCGATTCCCACAACATCACAACACTCTGTCTCCCGGTGTAGGATTGTCTTTACCATCCAGTTCCTACTCCTTCTGATGTGTTTGTCTCTGGCTGCTTTCTCAGACAACATCAAGGTGCAGTACCTCCAGTTCATGGGCTACATGAAGACGCCCCAGTACCGCTCCAACCTGCAGCAGCTGCTAGAGCAAGAGAAGGTGAAGGGCCGGTCCACTTCATCTTGCTTGGCTTTAGCTTCCATACGAGCTGATTACGACAGGAGCCGATATTTGTTTAGTTCTGTTAGAATTATGCACTGTATACAGTCCTTGTAAAAACAATATTGTGTAGAGGAATGCAAAAGAAAATGGCCAGAGACCAATTGAAATAAACCATGAAATGTTTTCTTTCTTTTTTCTTTTTTTTCTGAATCTTGACATAATAGAGAAAAAAACAGAACTGGAAGATAAAATAAATACATACAATAAAATTAAGAAAATACTACAATCTATTATCTGCCTGTCTGCCCTTACGCTCCTATTCTAAAACCCATTATCCTTCATCTTTTCACTGTGTGAATTCCATCACTGACTATCCCTCCCTCCCTCTCCGTAGCTGAAGCAGCGGGAGCTCTCAGGACAAGCAGAACAGCTCCACTCTGTGTGCGAGTCACACAGGGAGAAGATCAAAAGGCTGTTTCAGACCAAACTCGATGAGGTGAGAAGAGCTCAGACGGTCCCTTTCATGCCGCAAAACACACCAGCCGTTGACATTAAGCCGGCTTCATAGTCACCGTAGCGATGCTCATGCGTGTCGTGCTCACGCTACTTGATGTACTGTCTGCTGATGTGTTGCCGTGGCAACGCACCATGGTAGTAAATGGCAAGGGCAGTTTATGCATAGAAATTTCCTAAATGTATCTTATAGGTCATTACCTTCATAGGATTATAGCCAGCTATGTATTCTGTGTGTGTGTGTGTGTGTGTGTGTGTGTATATAAATAAATAAAAGGGGGAGGTCCCTGCATGCGTTTAATCGCAATTGCATCTTGATTGCATCATCTTATTTTGCATGCCAACAAAGCATCATTTTGGCTTGCGCATTAAGATAATGTCATGAAGACACAGCGTCACAACACATACATCAACACATACATCAACACACAGCATGTCAAACGGTTCCTGGGACAACTCTAGTCATTTTAGAGTGTCAATGCTGTATTGTGCCCAGATCCACTTTCACCTTTATTGTTGACACAGAATAACTAATGTGTGTTTGTGTGTGTGTGTTTCTGGGGACAGCTGGGGGTGAAGGCTCTGACTGTGGAGGACCTCCTGCAGGCCAAGAAAGAGATCTCTGCCCACAACCGGCAGCTCAAGGAGCAGACCAAGCAGCTGGAGAGGGAGATGGCTGAGCTCCGGGACCACAGCTTGCTGCTGGTGAGACCTCCCCCAATGGTTATCAGGGTCCATGTTTGACACGTTCTCTTGGAATGTAGTCCCTGTCTGTTAACTTGGGGCTTCGTTTGGCAGTTGGACTCAAACACCCTTCAGGCGTAGGGAACACAAACTGTGGTGGGGCGTTTTGTAGATCAATAATCAAAGTATATTCAGGTTTTAACCTTGTGTTTCAAGCACTAATGGTGTCAACCAGCAAATACATTATTCATTTTAAATGGTCGAGTTCAGAGCATATTTTCCTCTTTCTGAATTGTTATTGTTTAAGGATTAGAATTAGAGTTACAACCATTATAAAATATGTAAAATTAAAGGTGTTTGCGCTCAAATTCTGTTACAAACGGCAACCAATAGGTGGCGATCTATTTGTGTGCTTGTGTGTCTAAATACTTGTGTGTGTGTGTGTGTGTGTGTGTGTGTGTGTGTGTGTGTCTAGCTGAAGGCTCGGTGTGAGGAGCTGAGACTGGACTGGGGCTCTCTGTGTCTGGAGAGCCTGCTGAAGGAGAAGCAGGCCTTGCGACGGCAGATCTCCGAGAAGCAGAGACACTGCCTGGAGCTGCAGGTACAGCGCCTAGCGCCATCAGACCATTGGATAGATGGTTCCCCTTCCTCCTAATCTCAGAATTCAGATTTGAGATTAAAGTCTGATGGCCGATCAGCTCAAATCCGGGTGAACGGGTTCCTACCAGTCATGGTGGCTGGGCTCTGTAAGCACGTAATTGGCCATTAACAGCCGACACAAACTCGGCCGTAGAGTAGCTCCGGAACAAAACTGACAACAAGGCGTAACTCCGCCCCTTGCAGTTTCTGGTTTCTGGCCCCGGCTCTGTGCAGTCTCCCCCCATAGTTGTGTTATAACATGGTAGTGCTGGATCCCAGATTACCTTCCAGCTATCCATATCTCAACCATATATACTACAACCTCCTGATCCCATGTTTTTCTATTCCACCTCTACCCACACATGGTTAAATAAGTACAGCATGTGTTTATGGACTATCTTAACCTGATCATAAAAAGTGTAGTTCCTCTGGGTTACTTGTCATGCGATGATTTCATTGGCAACAGAAGGGATTCATTTCAAAACATTCGCTGTTGTCACAACGTTTTCCTTGTAACGACTCCCCCTGGTGTTCACGCGCAGATCAGCATCGTGGAGCTGGAGAAGAGCCAGCGACAGCAGGAGCTTCTTCAGCTCAAGTCCTACAGCCCCTGCGACGGCTCCCCCTACAGGAAGAGCCTAGACCCGCGCCAGGCCATGGACACGGACCCGTCCAAGATGTGCCCGTCTTCGGCACCGACGCTCAACGGCCTCGGCCCCGAGCTGTCAGTCAACGGCACCGGCTCACCGTGCTTCGACCGGGCCGGCGCCAAGGGGGACCTCCTCAACCGCTACCTGCCCACCATCGGCATGGACCACGAGGCCGCCCCCAACGGGCGAGCGGCGCGCCACCTGGGGATCTCCCACGCCCTGCCCGACTACACCCGCTTCTCCCCGGCCAAGATCGCCCTGCGGAGGCACCTTAACCAGGACTCGTCGCTCCACCTGCGAGGAATGGCGCTGGCCACACACAGGTTGGTTGGCGACCCAACCACTCTGTCTCCGCTTGTCCTACTCCTTACTGAGTGAATAGTGGTGGGGGTGGGATTAAGAGTGGGGTGATCCATTGATTGATCAGGAGAAAGTCAATCTAAATCAAAGTTCAGGGGTTTAAATAGTAGTGATTGTATTATGAAGAATGTGTAACAATGTGTATTTTACAACTTTGTTCTATATTATAAAATTAAAAAAAGTCCAAAGTTTGAAATAACTTAAATTTGCATGTGATGACTTTTTTGCTGCGAAATACTATCTTTGATTTATTTTCATATATTTTATATAGCCATAACAATCCATATCGGTGATACGTTTCTGGGAAACTGTTGTATTACTTTTATCTAAGCTGTAGCACGTAATGCTTACAAAGATGGTAATATATTCATAACAGAGCAGATTAATTCAAAGTATTCTACGGCAACAATATAATACCAATCAGTCAAATAAATACCACTGCATTAGTGACCCATAAACATAAGAGGATACAATCGTTGAACAAAAACCAAAAAAATTATGGACAAAATAAACTAACATATTGGGGGGAAAAAAGAAGTTATAAATGGACCTGTCCGAAAGCCTCACATCTAATCAGGCCAAAGATCTTATCTCCGCCCTGATACGAACCTGGACTCTTGAACTCTGTAAGAATGCCTCTAGAGCAGCTCCAACAACAGGCTAGGCTCTAAGGGGCAGTAGAGGGTTTTTAATATACAAGCACATAGGTGGTTAAACTACCGTTGTAGATAATTGATATATACAGTGTTAGACTCATGGAACTACGGTTACTGATAGCCAAGCCACGACTGCTGTAGTATGTTGGACGGGAATTGTGGGCAGTTGACAAACTTGTCACTTCGAAGTTATCCTGTTTGGCGATGAATGTATTTATGGGTCATAAACATGCCCTTCCCTCACCTTTGCACCTTGAGATGGCGGAACGGGTCAAAACATAAATCTTTTCTGCGAAAACACATTGGGAACAAAGAATGTAAGCGGTAATCCTTTTTCTTGATTTTCTTGTTTGGTTGTCCTACATAATATATATTGCTTGTTTATGATTTGTAGTTTAGTTAAACAAATCAAAGCAATCTTTTGACCAGCCGATAAGGAGCACATGGCCGCAGTTAACCATTATGAACTGCTGTTTGTCTGTGTCAGGGTGGAACTGGGTGGTGTGACTTCTCCCCTGGGAGCCAAGCTCAACTGCCCCTCTCCCAACTCTTCCGACGGCCAGAACAGCACCCCCAAGGCTTCTGACAGGGTGAATATATTTCTCTTTTTTAATAACGATTTCACACCCTATCTTATGTGTCTGTCTGACAGACGCACACTACTCACCCACAAGCCACACCAGCTTCTCCACTTCCCGGTGACTTTTGTCATTTTCCCCTTTTTATCTTTTTTAATCTGTCACTGAGATTCACTGACTCTCTCGGACACTGTCTGTCCATGTCCCTCTCTCTTCTCTCACCCCCCCCTCACCCCTCACTCCCTGGGTGTTGTGTCTAGGGTGGGAAGGAGAAGAGTCCGTTGGGCCAGGGCGGCGACGCCACCATTAAGAGCCTTCCCATCAGTATTCCCCTGAGCACCGTCCACCCCAGTAAGCTCCCAGTCAGCATCCCACTGGCCAGCGTGGTGCTGCCCAGCCGCGCAGAGAGACTGGTGGGTGCTCTCTCCTACACACAAACACAAACACACACATGCTGGCTCCCTCACACTACGTGGTAATGGGCTTGGTTGCAGAATGATGCTTTTGGGGGGGGATGATGTTTTTGCATTAGTTAGGTTTTGTTATGTTTTGGAGTGTCTGTATACAACAGCGGTATACTGCAGGATATATGACATGATAGAGAGCTCTCCCTAAACAATGGTATAGTGGCAGTATAGCTACGGCAGAGCTTCTGTGTAAAAGGCGAGCGTCTTGTTTTTATCTCTCCAGAGGAGTACTCCCAGTCCTGTGTCTCAGACGGGACAGACCAACGGTAAGAGTCGCTTCACAGCTCACTCGCACGATCTTTCACATCCACACTCTCCTTCTAGCCACACTCCTTCACAGCCACACACTCCTTCTAGCCACACACTCCTTCACAGCCACACACTCCTTCAGTGCGTGCTACTGATGTATTCATCATATGCCCCATGACATGGTCGGCGGAGTTCCCGTCGTAAGGCCTGAACCGCGTTGTGAGTTTGACTCCAAATCGTCTGACCTCTTGACCTGTCCCCCTTCACCTAGGCTTCTGCTCTAGCTCAGGGCTGATGAACGGTGGTTGTCATTCTGACGACCACGACGGTGCCTCTTCCTCTCCTCATCCACACGCCAATGCTTCCCTCGCGGGCCACGCCCCCGCCAGTGGAGGGGTGCTTCAATACGCCGACGGGCCCCCGAGGATCCTCCCGGAGGACCAGCAGGACCACCTGGGAGGGGAGTCGGACGCAGAGCTGCAGGACGGCGAATCCCGCCACCGCATCTTCTCCTCCTCTTCCTCTTCCTCCTCTTCCTCGTCCTCCTTAGGGGGAGCAGCGCGTCTTCACCACCACCATCACCACCACCACAACAACGCCGGCAACACAGCTAAGCAGGGTCATCACGGAAACAACAACAACCACCACCACTACCCCCACCCCCATCATCAGTCGCCCGGTGTTCAACAGCAGCAGCAGCACGCACACGCACCCGTGACACACACCACACCCGCGCTGCACGGGTCCGGGACTCAGGAGGGGCGTAAGCGCGGGCGGAGGAAGCGGAGCTCCGCGGGGGGCGCCTCCGCAGCCAGCGGATCCCCCAAGAGGAGGTCTTTTCATGGGCTGGGGGCCAACAGTCACCCATCGGGGTCACCGCTCAACATAAACACCATGGTGAGTCATCGAGTGACCATCAACTAGGAGTCCCACGCACACACACCTTGCTAGATGTCATCACACACACAAACACACACACACACACCTCGCTAGATGTCATCACACACACAAACACACACACCTCGCTAGATGTCATCACACACAAACACACACACCTTGCTAGATGTCATCACACACACAAACACACACACACCTTGCTAGATGTCATCACACACACACACACCTCGCTAGATGTCATGACACAAACACGCACACACCTCACTAGATGTCATCACACACACACACACCTCATTAGATGTCATCACACACACACACACACACACCTCGCTAGATGTCATCACACAAACACACACACCTCGCTAGATGGCATCACACACACACACACACCTCGCTAGAGGCCATCACACACACACCCCTTGCTAGATGTCATCACACACACACACACACACACACACCCCTCGCTAGATGTCATCTCACACAACACACACCCCTCGCTAGATGTCATCTCACACAACACACCCCTCGCTAGATGTCAACACACACACACACACACACACAGACCTCGCTAGATGTAATCTCCCAACGGTTGAGCCAGATAACCTGAAGGCTTGGTGTGTGTGTCAACAGGTGAACAACATCAACCAGCCCCTCGAGATCTCTGCCATCTCCTCCCCGGAGCAGGCCAGCCGCAGCCCGACCGGGGCCGACCTGGACCAGCCGCCTGTCCTGAAGCGCGAGCGCCCCCTGGAGCTCAACGGGACGGGCTCATACTCCTCGGCCCTCAGCTCCGATGACGACGACGGAGACTCGGGATACCCGGCGGACACCTCCAGCTCACGGTATGTATCTGCCAGGTTACCCCCCCCCCCCCCCACTCACACACCCAGTGTGGGACCAGGAGACGCCCACACACCAGGGATGGGATCTGCATGCCTTAGCATGTTTCAGTAAAGGTGTATTTTCTCCTTTTTCTCCAAGAATTGAAAGAAAAATTGCCACCATATCGTTGGAGAGCAGAGATGGCCCCAGCAGAACCGGTGAAGGAGGAGAGAGAGGTCAGTATCCTCAGGGGAAACCTAAAACACACACACACACACACACACACACACACACACACACACACACACACACACACACACACACACACACACACACACACACACACACACACACACACACACACACACACACACACACACACACACACACACACACACACACACACACAGTGATGGTTCTCACGTCCTCCTCTGTCGTCCCTCTCCTTCCTCTCAGGAAGGAAATCTGGTGGCAGCAGTGGCCACAGCACATGCAGCGAAGCCTCCTCCTCTTCCTCCTCCCTGTGCTCCACCAGCAAGTGGAAGTCCACCTTCTCCCCCATCTCTGACCCCAAGCATCTCGGCTCCGACATGAGGCAAGGGGGCTCCCCGTTCGGCCTCGGGGCCCCCTGCCGGGGCCCTGACCCAGACTCCTCGGACCACAAGCAGCAGCAGCAGGGCCGCAGAGCCAGCGAAGGAGAGCCCACCCCATTCATCTCCTCCAACCCCTTCCTTAGCCAGGAGATGGTGCTCCGGGGTGGTGGTGCTGGTGGTGGTGGAGGAGGGTCGCAGGGAGGCGGTGGTCCAGACCAGCGCCAGACCTTCCAGAAGCAGAAGGGCTCCCGGGACTGGGAGCTGAAGGCCAGCAGCGGCAGCAGCCTGGCCAGCCAGAACCTCTTCATGTCGGCCGCCACCAGCGGCGGGGGAGGCGGAAGCGGTGGGGGTAGCATCCTGAACGGGAAGACGGGCGGCAGCTCCGCGGTGGTCTCGTCGGCCCCTGGGGCCGTGGTGGGACAGTACCTGGGGGCCCAGTTCTCCCTCGGGGGGCCCTCCGTGCTGCAGTCGCTGTTCGGCGCCCAGACGGGAGCGCCCACGGTGAACAGCGGGGCGAGGCTGGTCAACGGTCACTGCTCCATGGGCAGCTTCTCCAGCGCCGGGCTGGCTGGTGGGGCGGCAGGAGGTAAGAGGCGCAGCGCCGACCAAACGATCAGAACGCGGTTCGGAGCTCAGAGTTCAGAGTTGGAATGAGGCCGTAGTTCTCTAGCGTTGGGGAAGGGTCAGATCGACATGTGAACAAATACGACAAACGGATGCAACGTGGACAAGTACAGCCAGACTCCATGTCGGTCTGGCGTGACGGACGGACGGACTGACTGACTGATGGACCGACTGGCGCTCACGCTGCTTGGCTTCAAACCCCCCTCCGCTGCTTTATATTTTACGTTGGAGCCACCCACTGAAAATGTATCTTACTTCAATATTAAAAGTACATTCAAAATGCATAAACTTTACAAGTCGATTGTTGTTATTTTCTGTGGGTGTATTGGTTGGAGTTTGTGTCAGTCAATTCACTATGACAATAAGTCCAATCTGCATGAACATGTAATGGGGCCATCACCTCGCTAAAAGCTTTCGTTATGAAGCGCTTAAGTCATGGCTAAACTGATTGGTATTGTATATGCCCTGCTGGCGTCATAGTGGACTGTCTAGTGGCTTATTGTCCGCATGGGGAAGACTTGCTTGCTGCTATGCACAACCTGCTTCAGTCCCTGCTTCTCTGTCTCTCATCCCCCTTCCCTATCCTTCTTTTTTTACCACCTCTGTCTTGCTCCCTCCGCTGCCCCTCCCCCCGCTCCTCCGCTCTGCTGTGTGTGATCCGCAGGTATCTTTCACCACGTCGTGCCCGCGGTGTCGTCCCATCAGTTTGGGAGCGCGCTGCCCGTCTCCGGAGGCCTGGGGTCCCTGCTTGGCCTCGCCTCCTCCACCTCACCCCAAACTCAGCAGCACACCTCCACCCAGGCAGCATCCATGCGCCTGGCTGCAGGCCCCTCCATGCAGCCCCTATCCCTGTCCCAGGCCCAGCAGGGCCGCACGCAGTCGGTCCTGCACAGCCCCTCCAAGCCCACCGCCTCTTCGCTTCCCCCGCCGCCTCCCCTGCACTGCGTGGCTCCCACCTCCTCCTCCTCTTCTACAGCAGCCGCCACGGCGCCACACCTCCACACCACGGCCCCCCCCTCATCATGCGCCTCCTCATCATCCTCCTCCTCCCCTGCCGCTCGCCTGGCCCAGCCCTCCTCCTCCCTCTACTCCTCGTTGCATCACCAGCGAGCTCACTCAACCCTCTCTCTCTCCACCTCCTCCTCTATCATCTCCCCTGCTTCTGTGTCCGCTGCTGCCGCTACCACAGCCTCCCTCTCCTCCTCCTCCTCCACCTCCTCTGCTCGGCCCTTCACGGTGCACTACTCCCCCCGGCTGCCCCCCCCTTCGGCTGCCAGCAGCAGCTCAGCAGGGGGTGGGGGGAGCGCTGGGGCAAGCGTGTGGAGGACTCAGAGTGTGCACAGCTCCCAAGGTGCCTCGCAGCTCTCCGGCACCCGACCTAGATAGGGCTGGGGATTGGGGGGGGGGGGGGGGGTTGGGGTTGGGGCGATGGGAGCTTAGGAGGGGGGGGGTGGTTGCAAGCAATCAGAGGAAGAGGGACAGTCTCTGATTCCTGCGGTTCTGCATCAGAACAGGGTGAGTCCCTGACTGATTTGTGAGTGTGGCGATACACCTCACATAATTGTTTCCTCCCACATGTAAAATCACCTTGACAGTTATTACACAGCACATAGTGGTACAAAGTACACAGCCTTACCTCTGTTTGGTTGGTTTGTGTTCAAATCAAATGTAAATATAGATTATAATTGCTCTGTAAAACCAAATTTATTTCAGTCCCATGTTCCTATTCAATACAAAACAACCAAAGTTATCAGTTGTCACTATTGTGACATTGGGCACTTTAGCACATATTGGGAAATGTATCAATTAAACTGGTTTATTTCCTTTGGTAACGCCTCACTAAATAGGGCGAAGCCAAAAGTACTCAATGTACTCAAATTAGCATGCAAAACACTCATTGGTTGTTTTAGTGCTTGTTAGATTACAAGATTAGATTAGTTTAACAAATCCCCAAGGAGGGAAATGCAATGTCCACAACAGAGAGGAACTGTACAATCGGGTGACAAATGTTCATTGATAAATCTGACGGCAGCAGGAACAGAAGGCACCCATAGACTAATGCTAAACACTCTTCGGCAGTCTTTAAACTCACTGTATAGAAGACGACCTTCACAAAGTAGCATAGTCTGCAGCTGCTCTACCTTCCTCTTTCTAATCATTGATTATATTGTGTCTAGGTTGAGGCCTGCAATCAAACCAGCCGTTTTAATGAGCTCATGTCAATTCTAGTCATGTCTGGCCTCCCCCACAGCAAGGTTTTTACTCACTGTGACTGTGTTCCATCCTGACTATAACCTTCATTTTAACTTGTTTTCAAATAGCTTGGCAACCACCTGTCCCTTTTGTTCTCATGGTCTCATGCTGTGTCTCTCCCTGTACTGTCGCAGGTAACTGATGAAAACTACCTCAACCCAACGTAACCTATGCAATCGGGACGACGCCGGGCCAAGGCTCTCACCTTATCTACCGATGCTTCAAAACGCCTCCGCAAACCCACCGCCTCTGAGACCGGCTACCATACTGGGATGTAATGCATCTGGTCCACTCTCTTCTCTCTCTCTCTCTCTCTCTCTCTCTCTCTCTCTCTCTCTCTCTCTCTCTCTCTCTCTCTCTCTCTCTCTCTCTCTCTCTCTCTCTCTCTCTCTCTCTCTCTCTCTCTCTCTCTCTCTCTCTCTCTCTCTCTCTCTCTCTCTCTCTCTCTCTCTCTCTCTCTCTCTCTGTCTCTCTCTCTCTCTCTCTCTCTCTCTCTCTCTCTCTCTCTCTCTCTCTCTCTCTCTCTCTCTCTCTCTCTCTCTCTCTCTCTCTCTCTCTCTCTCTCTCTCAGATACGCACTCAGACTTCCAAAGCATTAGTCATGCTAACAAGTCATGGAATAATCGCTAGATGAATACAGATACAATATGATGTGTCTGTGGTCCTCACAAGAACTTAACTGTCGTAACATTACATTGCGGTGCTCTAAAAATTGTTTATTTGTTCTGTCATGGTTAACACATGGGTCTGGTTTTGCTTGAATGGTGCATTTAATTATTCAAGAATCAATTAATCATCATCTTATAACTGAATTGAATATTTTTTATTCATAAAGTGGATCCAGGAATCCCCTTGGTGACCCTTCAGAGCTCACATAGGAGCTCACATCACTGCTCGGTCTGTTAAACCCCACCCACTAGTTATGTTGCGTCGCGTCCCCACAAGTCAGGGTCCTGTTTGGTCAGTGAAATCGCATTTTACTATGAGGACAAAACTGGGGAACAACATCTCATGTTCACCTCTCCACCTGACCGAGGACCCCATCCACTCGCCAACCAACCTAAAACCCTTGTTAATTTTTGGCTCATAGCGTGATCCGAAACTGCAACTCTAGGTAAATATTCTGGGACTCAACTAGTGATGTGTGGAGTTGAACAGCAAACCAGCATGCACGCATACACACACACACACGCGTGCGCAACACACGCGCACATCACACATACACGCACATCTCACACACATGCACATCCTCACACTGGGAATACAAAAGCAACAAGAACTACCGCGTACTACTGGACTGTTGTCACACTTTTCTTTTTGTTTGGGTTTTTCTTTTTCTAAGTTATTTTTCTAACAGTGTTTGTACTGTGAATGGGATTCAATATCAGACTGTACAATTGTGTATCATTTAGATTATTATATTTATGCTGACAGTCTTTTTGGTAAATCCCCCCCCCCCCCCCCCCCCCTTATCGATCCTAAAATGGATTGATAGAGTAGAATGCAATAGTGTGTCTACTTGACTTACAGTCTGAAAAAAAAAAAGAAACAATGGTGCTATCTCCAGACTGTGCCTGAATTTATTTATTCAATATTGAAAACATCAAAAGTAAGTTAAGACAAATAAGTACACTTGGTGCTGCTTGTATACAGGGATTTCTTTTTGGAATGCCACATACTAGTGGCATTTCCTTTGTTATATTTAAGATTCTACGGTCTTTCCCTTCCTCGATGCCCTAACAACTGTCCATCTGTAGACAACGGGGATTAAGCAAAGCTTGTCTGCAGCAGCTTCTTCCAAGTTCTGTTAAGCTCGTATAAAGCCGTGGCATTTACCTTTTTTCTTTTTTCAAATGAACTGTCACACGTTGCTCCCGAAATTGTTTTTATGTTTTTGAGATATTTGGTTTATATACACGACACACTGTTTTGTACATATGTTGTTGTTGGCTCCTTTTGTCTGTTGTCATTCTAAAAGAATAATGGATATATATATATATATATATATAGATATATATAGATATATATAGATATATATATATAGATATATATATATATATATATATATACATATATACATACACAAATAGATAGATAGATAGATATATAAATATATAAGTGAATTGGAGAGAAGAGTTATGGTAAGGCTGGTTGTAAGATTTGCTGTACACTCCAAATTAGAAGACCATCTTAACATATGTATTAGTTTAACAGACAAACATATTTCCATGGTATGACTATAACCAGAATCTAGTGGTGGAATCATCTTGAAATGTATGACATTTTAACGTGGGTTTTATGTTCTGTTTGTTTACCATATTAGTTTGTGGGGAGGAAAATGGTGCTTTTTTCCAAATAATAAATGTATCATTTAATAATTTTATTTTGGTGCATACAATATGAAACCTCAGCCTCATATCCCCACTTCCTGTCCTTGGCTCAACTGCGGCCATTTCTGGTGAAAGTGGGTGTATGACGTCATCATAGTGGTTTAAATAGTGAACCTGTACTTTGAACACGGCTGTTACTGATTTCCAAGGGTCAGTTGGAAAAAAGTAATGAGTCAAACAAAAAGAAATACTAATGAGAAGAAGTGGTTTTCTTTCCATTTATCAACAGACGCCATGATTGGTTCAAGGGATAATCAAAGCTATTTATTAGTAGTGCTTTCCTGTAGACTCTATATTGGTTGATCTGTAAACACCAATGTGTTTGTGAGGGGGTTATTTTGTAGGTGAAAAAAAACAACTAAAAATACTTTTTAAAACCCATAGCCAGAAAAGTTACAGTTCTTAAGTTACCAGCACTGAGAGGTCTTTTGTAATTGTAGGATCTTGTTGACACTGTTCAGATATTTCTTATACCTGGTGTTTGATACGAGTTCCGTTGTTCTGTATTAAGCTTTTACGTTTGACTTAAAATGCTGATCGACTTTGAATACTACTAGTTTTGACAGCACGGTGCTCTCCTTCACTTAAAACAAGGAACATGCAGCTATTGAGAAAGTTCTCCTCTCCTTTTTTTGCGTGCTACAAAGGAGCATGGTTTGGTAACACTCAACCCAAGCTTGCCTGGTGACTAGCCGATGTTCCATCAATCACTCTCAAACTTATTGCGATCTGGACTGTTGCGGCAATGTATGTGCGAGTGAGAATACATTTGTTGGGGTATCTGTGACAGCTTCTTTATTTTTGCTTTATTCTTTTTTTAAACCCTGTTCTTGTTTCGCCGTCACTTCCTATATTGAGTCAAAGGGACACAATGTTGTCATAGAAGCTCCTTGGTGGGCAAGCATGACGTGTGTAAAAGCATCCACACTGTTCTTCATCTTTGTGATAAGAGAGTGTTGCAGTAATACAAGAGGCTGTTTATTTTGAATCCTGCCAAAGGTTACACTCAGGAAGTACTCTTGATTGCTTGAAATGATGCTACAATGCAACACACCAAACTACTGCATTATGCTGCTGTCGCTGGGCCATGTAGAGATGCTGTCTGGCACTTCTCCAGCCACCGTTTAGCAGGCATTGTATAGTTACCTGACCATTGGCCCTAGACAAAAATGCCATCGACTAATGTTCTCACTGACCCATACATCAAGCCACTTCAGCCGAAGCCTTTTTCTGTCCCAAATGCCTCGCTTTAGGATCAGAGTTCTTGGGTGGGATTAAAGGTTGAGCGTTTCAGTTGCTGCAGTCCTATACGTAGGATATGCTGTTGTTTAAAAACACGTGACCTGTGTATAGTGGAGCCAGGGCAGGCTTGTCCTTTACGTAGGATAAACTGTTGTTTCAAAACAAGTGACCTGTGTATAGTGGAGCCAGGGCAGGGTCTTCCTTAACGTAGGAGAAGCAGTTGTTTTAATACAGGCATACAGGTGACCTGTGTATAGTGGAGCCAGGGCAGGCTTGAGCTGCAATAAAGGCAAACCTAGGTTCTAAAACACCCTGGTGGTTTCCATGGAAATATTCTTGCTAGTTGGTGTTGGTGCTTTTATCTTAAGATGTTCTAATGACAAATTGAAATGTTTTGTTTTGCTTTTTATGATTATTATTATTAAAATGGTTTGATATAAATGATTTGTGTCAGTCTTCACTACTTGGGAATGGGTGAACCATGTCTGGTGAATGGAATGACAAGGTCCCGTTGAAGGTTTTTCGTCACGTTGACCACAAATAGGCAAACATTTAATATCTGAAGTGATGACAACATGGGAGGATCCTGTAGAAACTAGTCTACCATGAATTCACTCAAGTCATGGCTAGCCTGGGGAAATGGATCACTTTGATCCCTTATATAGAAATAACTAAAGCACCTAGTTACCCCAGTTTGAGTAGTTATTTTTATGTGTTGCATGGGTTTCGATGCTTTTCAATGTTGATATTGTATTAATGTCTTTTTACACCAATTGTAAACCTGTAACCTATTTGACCTCCTCCCACGTGATGAATCATGGTGGTGCAATATGTAAACAGTTGGTGTAATTCGTTACACAAGATGTATGGGAATCTGCGCCAGACCTTGAGTTTATCTCTTGGCAGCCACCACTCTGAGGAGCGTGAGAGACCTTGGTCGTCTGAAAACAATGGTGCAGCTGTGAGATTTTCTCTATGCAACTGTGGATGAGATACCTTATTGCACTTATCAATATTATATTATATTTTATAAAAATGGGATCAAATCAACTAGAATCTGATCAAGGACTTATAATTACCATTCTAAATATAATTGCGTTATTAATTATTCCTAAATAAGAATTGTATTGAAAGTCAGTTCATGCAAGGATGTGTGGACAATTAGTTTATGATATAACAAAAATGCATTTTCATCCTGACACAATTTGAACAATTTGCATATGTGTTCACTATTCACACTAGTGTTATCTAGTGTATATGAAGCTGGCCATTGTGCCGCCTAAACAACCTTGTTTTGTGGAAGCCACTAAAAGGGGAATGACCAAAGTGGTCAAAGTGTGGCCAGTATGTAATTGTTACTCCAATCCTCCCTCGGTTTGGACGTCTTTTCTCACCGCCATTAGACGGAGTCTAGCTAGAGGGAGGTGAGGTATGTGTCCCGCTAACAAAAACATCTATTGTGATGTTTTTTTCCTTCCTTATTCCCTGCTCTTATCACAGTTTAAACCCCAAGAGCATGCGCTGTTCTAACGGGTAGACGGCAGCTTCGAACACCGCAGTCTACAACACGCCATAGTGTTGTCATAAAATCCAAGGACGGTGCTTTTTTTGGGGCAGGCTGTTCACTTCTCAATAAGAAGGCGTGTAGGTTTCCTATAAAAACCCCTTCCCCTGAGCTTTTCTCTACCAAAACAAGTGATTCAGGCAGAACCAGAGTCACATCGGCGATATATTTATTCAGACCAGGAAGCATGTTGGCCGTTCTCCGTGTTTATTACTGCGTGGCGTTGTTTCTGTTGAGGTGTGGGAAGTGTCTTCCCCAACAGGTCACCGACAGACGTAGTGTGGATGGACAGAGGCAGGCCCCGGACACAGACGCCCCAGCAACAGGTCAGATTATCCCCACACAAGCAGATGTCTGGAAAGGTGTATGATTATTATTTGATCTTTACATCAAATAATAACCATTGTTAATGTCTTGCATTTGCAAGATAATTCGTTTTTCTTTGGTTATCCCAGGGGCAAAGACGAGAGCCCACCACATGATGGATGCCATCTCCCCAGGAGCAGACACGTTTGCAGATACCTCGCCTCAGGGCTCCTCGGACACGTTCTCCTTCCTGTGTGAGCTCCAGAATTTCCTGGGCGACGTCTTTCCCCAGCTCCCTGAGGAGGCCGTATCCTCGTCGGTGCAACTGCAGTCCTTGCAGTGCCTCCCGCCGCTGGCATTGGGACTGTTCTCCAGCGAGACTCTCCTGTTGGGGCTGCTCAACTCCTCCTCGCCCACCGTCTTCTCCTTCCCGTTGCCCCGCTCCCTGCTCCAGCTGGACTCCGGAGGAGAGCTGGCCCTGCCTCCCCACCTGGTGGAGGTGCTCAGGCAGAAGCTGCGGCAGGTGGCGCAGCAAGTGATGGAGTTGATGGGCGAGGTAGAGGTGGAGCAGAGGGCCATCAAGAGCTTGGAACGCCTCAAGGCACTCAGTGCATTTCCCAGAGAGGATCCACCAGCAGGTTATATCTTCAGGAGTTACTATTTATACCACAGCATTGTTAAATACATGTTTCGAGGTGTCTACGTGTTTCCTCAACAACACAAAAAAAAGAAACAATTTCATTTCAGCTGATAAAGTTGATAAAACCCAATAATATTATATACATTTTACCTCATATGTAGTCATTGTTGGTAACTGCTATACACGGAATACACCTTATTCCTACATATACTTTTACTATATTGAGATCCTATTTATTCCAATCACCTTACAGCAATGACTTGAAATTAGTGATACTAACAATATGTAGACTTAAGATTTCTATTCTATCTTGCACCCTTCCAGGAGGGCACCAATACAGAGCTTTTCTGCTGATGTTGGCCCTACAGACGGTAGCGCGTGGTTACGAGGTCCAGAGAGGACTGCGGGCCGCCAGGGCAGGCCAGGACCTCAGCCAGGCTAGAGGTAACATCTGTGGGCTGCAAAGGCTCATCGTGTCCCTGCGATCTTTTTCAGTGTCCCCCGACTGGGCCACTATTAACAACTGCCACGGTGTGTGTAGCTTCCCCCTTGCCAACGGGAACAACCATGCCGTCCTGCTCAACGCCCAGATCCACGATACTAATGGCGTGATGTTGAATCGGTCCTTGTGCTGCGTGCCGGTTGCCTACGAAGACCTGCTAGTGGTGGAATGGAGTAACGAGGAGACGTACCTACACATCAAACCCAACATGGTGGCCAGGGAGTGTGGTTGCCGCTGAAAAAGCGTCTCTAACTGTAGCAACTAAAGCATTGTACACCTCTTGCGTTGGCGTTATAAGCAAGATGGGTAAAGAATACATGAGTCCCCTCAGAGGTTGGTTTGACTAAAATAGATTGTTTAAATAAACACTGCATGACATTTCTGTCATTTAGAGAAGGATGAAGAGGTTGCTTCATAAATAATGATGACATGCATGTTATAAGATGTTTTAAATTGCTGTTTTACATTTTATGTATTTTTTTTATGTGTCTTCACGATGTATCATTTATATCCATATTAATTGACATTTGTTCTGACTGTAATGTGTACAATTTTGTTTCTCAGAATAGCAGTGTTTTTTCTCCACTATTCTAAACGAGCATGTGTCTCTTATATCTTTATGTAATACATAGTTACATAAACTGCATTTCAACAGTCAAATAAAACAAAACATGTGTAAATGCATTATTTAATGGCTTTATATTATTAAACACCAGTGTGACATATGGTTGGGCCTCTTAATTCAATCAAGTGCATGGCCTTTGTTCTTACACAAAGATACAGACTTCCATAAATGAAATAAGAATGGACAGTTCAGTATCATTCTTTAATCTTGGGTCTCAGGATGGCTCTCCCACTGATTGGCCGTTTCCTTCTTCGTATCACTCCAACTTCCTCGGAACCCCACCAGCCTAGAACGCTGTTCCATATCGACCCCTATAGTCACAAATACACACACATTGAGATGTTAATTTAGTATGTTTTATAGTGCTACTTCTTGATGGTCACTGTCTGTGACTCTTATGTGCTATATGGATACCTGAGTTGTAGAGCCTTCTTGTAGACCTCCAAAATACATGATCCCCTGGTAGGTCTCCTCGTACATGTAATCCAATGCTTCTACAAGAAAATCAAAGTGTTTTTTTAGTTGAGTTAGAATCAGAATTATATTGGCCTAGCATGCCTTACACATGCCGAGAATCGGATGGTTTCATTACATCAAATATTCGGTCTATCAAGATGAAAACATTGCACCACCTCAACAGTTTTTTCACCAATGGCAGTGGGGCTCACAAACAAGCCCCCTGCCTCTCACTGACTCTGGGACATCAATCCTCCACGCCCCCCGACCCCACCCAGTCTCTCACACACACACACACACACACACACACACACACACACACACACACACACACACACACACACACACACACACACACACACACACACACACACACACACACACACACTGGATGCACTGATGTTCCTGCACCACCAACAACTCTTACCTCCCGTGTAAAATAAACATGTGCAATACAAATGTACATGCAAACACACACGTAAATCGATACTATTTATACCTATTCTAAGTATAGTGTACATGCCTCAACCATTTCATAGCCTCTAGCCCTCTCACTGCCTTGCACAGCCTACATCATTTATAGTTCTTAATAACTTAGTGTGTAAATATTGTTAGATCACATTTTTTTTTAATTCTTAAGGTTGTGGGTCATATTTTTGCTTTTATCGTGTTGCTTTGTGTTTTATGCACAAACCTCACCAATTACTTTTCTTGTATGTGCAAATTTACTTGCCAATAATATTATTCTGATTTTTATTCTGATCAAAATCATTACAGTTCATGAAGTTAGTATGGTGTATTTTACATTAGTTTTGTTTTGATACAACATGTCTGCAATGTTTTCCATTACAAGGAATACTAGTGCATCCTCCCAATGAAAAAGGAAACTCACCATGTAGTTCATTCACACTTGAGCTAACCAACACAACAAGCAGGGCCAGCGCTATGCAGCGGTTCATGGTGAATCCCTTCCATGGGTTAGCAACGTCATTCAGACTTTGGATGGACAGGATCCGATCATAAGACACTAGGGACATATATAATTGTCAGCTGCATTGCAAAACAAATATATCATGTGTTATAATAACTAAGCCTATTCATTGGTGAATGTAGAAAAATGCATGTGTATTACTTACTTTCAGTGACTTTATACTACTTTCTTCCAACTTGTTTCTTGTTTCATCTAGGGTGAGGATTTGTTTTTTGTTTCAATAATTAAATAAAGATATGTACACACACACACACACACACACACACACACACACACACACACACACACACACACACACACACTCAATGTAGTTGCGTTTCTATTTTAACGAAGTGCATCATACATTGGCAGGTGTACTTTTAAAATATTTAGAAAACGGACAAAGTATACTTAGCATACATATATTCAAATTGAAAAGGAAAGATCTTACCAATGTTGAACACTTGCGCTCATGTATAACTAAGGGCTAGAACTCACAACTGCTAAGCGGACTGCGATAGTGCACTACACACTGGCTGACAGGCAGGCGCAGATGATGGCTGTTGGAAAGAAAGATGGCGGCCGCATATATTGTTTACACTTGTATTGGCTTTCACCACGGCTGGTGTAGGTCCATGCACAATTAAACATATGATGGTTTGTTGTGGCATTTCAGATTTGAGAGCATACTGTACATACAAAGCATAACATGAAAATAAATGCATGAACAAATATACAAGACACGGGATAAGCCTAAGATTGTGAAGAACTATGATTATAAGAAAATATATATTGTTTCATATAGTCCATAGGTCAGTAACAGGCGTACCGCGGTCCGGGTCCGGACCCAGAAACCGTCCCATACGGACCCGGACCTACAGCCAAAACAGAAGGTTATGATGTAAAACCTGATGGGGCGCTTCTATTTTAACCGGCGCAGCTTCTGTAGTCTTTACGGTAGTGGTTTAGTGGATGAGGAAACGCACAGAACAATTGCATGCGAGCTAAGCCAACCCACGTGATACCACTGTGCGCATTCCAGTTGGTAAACATTGCGACTGAAGACAGATGAGAGCGTTAGAGGCAAGTTACACGAAAAGACGGCAGAAAGAAAAAGAAAGATAGCTATACAGGTAGAGAAAACAAAGGGAGAGAGACAGACGAGTGAGACGGAGAAAGGAAGATATATAACCGTTAGACGAGTGAGACGGAGAAAGAGTGAGTTACAGACGAGTGAGAGATCCAGACGAGTGAGAGGGAGATCCAGACGAGTGACGAGAGAAAGATAAGGAACAAATGGCGCTCTCCAAAAAAAGAAAAATGGACAGTGAAAATAGAGCATTTAATCCGGAATGGACAGACTCATTTCTGTTCATACTTCCCACTGGGAGCACTAAACCAGTGTGTCGCATATGTTCAGAAACGGTGGCACTTATTAAAAGTGCCAGTGTGAAACGCCATTATGAGACAAAACAAAGGTTTTGAACAAACAAATCAAATCTGAAATGAGATCAAAGAAAATAAGTAATCTCAGAGTCCAACATGACCAGTCCACCAGGATCCTGAGCCACACATTCACTACCTAACAACGTGCTCATGAGTGTTCCCTCAGAGTTGCTTGGATTTTGAGTCAACACCTAAATCCATTTACTGATGGAGGGGTTGTCAAAGAATGCATGAGTGCAGTAGCTGAAACACTACTTGAGGGAAAACAAAAACAAGAGCTTTATGATAAAATAAAGCAAATACCCATGTCTGCATCATCTGCCACAAAGAAAAGTGAAATGTTAACTGAAGCCATGCATAATGCACCATGTGTAGGCTTAGCTGTGGATGAGTCCACTGACATATGTGACAATGCTCAGCTGTTAGTGTATGTCAGGTTTTTCAACATAGACCAGAAAGCATTCTGTGAAGACCTGTTAGGTGTCACTCCCCTTCAGACCAGTACAAGAGTAGAAGACATCTACCTGGCCATTAAGGAGATGTTAACAAAGAGAGGAATAGAGCCAAAAGAAGTGGTTTAAATAACCACAGATGGAGCCCCTGCTTTGACATGGAGAGAGAAAGGAGCTGTAGCAAGACTGAAAGAGGACAATCCTGAGCTCATAGCTTACCATTGCATCATTAATCAATCTGTCCTCTGCGCCTCCCTGTCAGATGAGCATGCTGAGGTGATGAACACAATGATGAAAATGATAAATTTTCTCAGGGCATCCTCTTCCTACCAGCATCGCATGCTTAGGGACTTCCTCAGAGAAGTTGGTGCCAATGCTGATGATCTTTTGCTGCACAACAATGTAAGATGGCTCAGTAAAGGCAGAGTGTTCGAGCGCTTTTGGTCCATCAGGAGGGAAGTAGCAGCTTTCTTGGCAGAGCTTAGAAGCAGAAGGCAACACAGTTAACTATTTTTAGAAAATGAAAAACAGATGGCTAATGTGGCCTTTTTGGTTTATATAACTTCACATCTGAATGAACTGAATTTGAGGCTACAGGTCAAGGACAATTCAATTGGTGAACTGATGACAGCTGTCTGGTCCTTTCAGAGGAAATTTTAGGTGTTCAAGGAAGACCTGCAGTGAGACTGTGCACACTTCCCATCAGTCCAGGAACAGGTTCAGGGACAGAGAGATGTGTCTTCTTTTGTTGACTTTATTGATAAGCTGATCGTAAACTTCAGCAACCGTTTTGACAGCTTCAGCTTTGGACAGCAACTCACCATGTTCATCCAGAACCCATTTCTCATTACAGATGTCAGGGGGTTCTCAAAGGAAGTCACACAGCACTTTAAATGGGTAAATGCTGGGCCTCTCCAGTTGCAATTGGTTGATCTCCAAGCAGATGTGGCCCTGAAAGAGCAGTTTGTAAGAACTGACCATTCCACTTTCTGGCTCCAAATGGTCTCTGAGACAGCTTTCCCAGGTCTGAGGAAAGTAGCCCTGTACATCCTGACCATGTTTGGCAGCACATACAACTGCGAGCTTTCTCCACAATGAACATCATCAAAACTAAATATTGTTCCAGGCTCACCAATGAGCACCTCCACATGTGTATGAGAATGGGCCTGACCCCACTCAAGCCCAGATTTAAAATCCTGGCAGGACAAGCTAGAGCTAAATTCTCTCACTAAGCAAAAAAGTGGGTGAGTGGGATATAAGAGGGAAAGAAAGTGATACAACTGTTCAATTGTTAAGATGTGTTGAGATTTATTATCTGTAAAATTGGTTGAGAATTGTTGAGTCAAGATGTGAAACAGAAAAGGGAACTTCAAGCTTTTGCTCCCTTTATTTTGTTTTTCTGAAGTTAAGCACTTTATTTGAACTTGCACAATTTTCACATTTTATTTATTTTCTCTTATTTTAAAATTTTATTTTATATCTGCAGTCATACATATACTGTATGTTCAGTTCTATGTTACGTGACAGTAAATATTGTCAAAACGTTTTTGAATCATACTCAATTAATTTGATTACTACTAAGTTACTTAAATATATATCACACTAAATAGTTAGACATTATGATCTTCTGGACCTTTGCTTCAAGAATTGTTCTGTAACTGGACCTCTTTACATTTTAGTTGAATACCCCTGATCTAGTCAATGACTTGAAGTAGAACACATGACGTCATGTCATGAGCCATACGAGTGACGTCACTGTCCACTGGACACTCCTCTCTGACAAAACCTGCTGCGGACGCTCGCGTTCCACCAGTACGCGAAGAGAAGCGTAAAGTGTTCTGCGGGAGTGGAGGTCGGTCGGATGGTTAAATCCAACCTACAGACGATATTGAATAGCCACTGTTTTGTTAGAGAAAAAGAGAGAAACTTAACCAAGATGCCAGTCATTGAAAAACACAGTAATAACCCTGAGAGTGAAAGGTATGTTTTCCGCAGAGCTTCAAATTAGCCAGCCTTAGACGCCGAGGCCTACACGAAATCGCATATTTCCTTGAATGCTTATGACTTGTTTACATCGATTTGTCAAAATGATGGGCGAAACATCGTCAATCAATGATACTGCTGGTTTTCATTTTTAACTTGCTTAAGTAGTCCGCATTACACCATTTAAAATCCAAATACATAAATTACTCTAAATGAGTCTACCTCTTTCGGGTATTTTGAGCAGTGTTTGACCGATACTAACCTCTAGTTATTAATCTGCTAACGTTAGCAGGCTAACATGTTAGATAACTTTGTATGGGTAATAAAGCCTACCGTTGGGTGAGGTGTTTACGTGACATTTACTGGATGCACAAATAGGTTCAAAGTGTATATAAACAAAGACCATATGCTGGTCAGGTTTGGATCTGTGACTAAACTACTTTATTGGCTAGCCGGTACCTCGGGCTCCTAGTGGTGTTGTTGTTATAAAATAAACACATGTGTCAATCAAACGCGAACATATAGCAAATGTTGACCCGGATGAATCAGTGGACACAATTCGGGTCATGTCAGTATTTTATTTCATGTACGACATGCACAACACCAACGTTTTGAACGCAATCAGTGTGATTCTCAATCGATGAATATTTGTCTATCAGTGTTTTTCCATCTCACCCTCATGTGCGTCATGTAGCTATAGGCTATGAGTACATGGTGGATACTATTTGATCAAAATGCGTTGAAATCCACCGGAGAACAATCACGTGTGTTTGTGCCAACCTAATGATGTGATGCACAGCATGTCAATGCGATTACAGCAATTAATACAAAAAATACAAAATTCGGCCTTTTTTTTTTTGTCGCTCTGTAAATGAAAACACGTGACGGTTAAAATATAGAATATAACGCACGGTTACGCAGGCGTTGACTTGCGTGGTCTACTTTCATGTCTTGACAAGACAGTGTTCATCGTGTTTGTCGAGTTAGGAGACGAGCTTAATAGTGGAAATTTCCACTCTGCCATCTGTAGGCCTACGGACATAGTGTAGGAAGGAAGAAGGAATATAGATATTCATCGACGTTGACCTGTTTGTGTTGAAGTGTACATTTTGAGTCTAAAGGTTGGATTATAGTTATAGGTCCTAGGTGTAAACAGTATGTCCACGTCGTGGGTGTGCACGTCTATCTACCGGCCTAGCCAATAGCCAACATAGTACGCAGAGTAGCCGGTTAATAATTGCAGCTCTCCAACCATGTAACACGTTGGTGCCACGTTTTCCGGTTAATTTATGATGTACTAAAGGGGTGGGTTCGCATGTGGTCATTTGTACGATACATCATCTTCTCATTATAAAGATCACAGATGTCACATGCACCTTATAGTTGTCTATGCAGAAGTAAAATTCACCCATGAGGCAAAAGCATTACATTTATTTTCGAGCTCTGATACAAATTAAATGGATTTAAACTCTGCCATCAGTCCTGTTTAACTAAATGCATTAATTAATTAATTAATCCACCTATCTAAAACACTTGTCATTACTGTTGGTTTCGTGTAATAGTCTACCATGTGACCAGAGCAGCTGTCCTGGCAGAGATAACTTCCAGTAAGGTTTTCTTCTCTGCCCACTTTGCACACAGGCATTCTAAAATGCTTTCAGCAGTGTCAACAGGGTTTTAATTTTCAGACAAATAGGATTTCGTACTAGAGTTACTAGTGGCCGCTGGCCAGGTATTGCAGTGACCCTTGGCAGAGGCTTCTCAGGCCACTGCCCGCTTCCTGTGTTCACTGTGTTAAATTCCATTTAGTTCTGTTACTGCATATGGAGCCCGACTGTTGAGCATTGCCATGAATAATGCATATGGACTCGAGTTGAAGCACAAGAGTGACAATGGCTTTTCTCCTTTTGGTTCTCGCACGTCCGCTCTGAATATAGCACGGCGGTGGCGTTTGCGTAAGCAGGCATCTGTGAGTGTTTGAGTTGCCGTGGAAGCTATGCTGCTGCTAGTGGAGCTGTGGGGGTGGTAAACCTGCCTGCGACGTTGTCACTGCGGCCCATTACTCTTGTACACATGCATGCCTCACAAGGCTGGGTCAATTTTCTAATGCATTTACTGGCCTCTTAAATCAAAATGGCCGTTCTGACTGCTTTCATAATCTGTTGTTTTTTCCCCCTGCTGCCTTGTCCTAAAGTGGGTCAGAGAACAGGCATCTGGGTGGTAAATGCTTTTCTTGCCACCGAAATTACTATTTAACCAGGGTTAAAATGTTACCAGGGCACGTTTTCCATGTACACTGTGCCCTTTATCAAAGTCATCATGCTTCTAGGGCATTGGAATGTGTAGAAAATAAAGAAAACAATGAATGCCTTTTTTTTGTCATCCCAACAGATTGTGTCACTGTTGATGAATCAGCGCATTCAAAATGTTCTTGTTGTGTAACATCTGAACACAGCCTGGGCCCTGTCTCATACATGTTGTGTAGTTCAATTATTTGTGCAATTGAAGCCCCGGCCCTCCCCACTCTTCCTCTCATCCTCCTTAAAATATTATGGTGCGTTCACCGCTTGCTAATGGCTGCGTTGGTTTCCATGTGTGTTTGTTGTCCTCCAGCATCTCCAGTCCCCGGAGGTGCTCCCCCTGCTGCAGTCACCTGTGTCCGGGGCCTCAGTGGTGCTCCTGATGCCCCTCACCCACCCCTGAAGATCCCAGGTGGGCGAGGGAATGATCAACGGGATCGCAATCTTTCTGCAACGCTTTTCTACTCTGTGAGTTCAATGGGAAAAGTGTTGATTGAAAAATTTTGATTGGATGTACCTCTCCCTTTCAGAAGGATTTGGATCTGCTTTACAATCTGATCCAGGCCTGTATCTATTGTGCCCTCAGACTCAACCATGATAGCCATCAATTGTAGAGCTACACAAACTGTCCATCTCTCTGTCTCTGTCTTTCCATATATAAAAAAGAAATCTCTAGCGTCCCTCGAATCCACACTCTTTGTTTTTTTTCTATCATCGCGGGTTCTTCCCTTGCCATTTTTGATGAATCCTATTTTAGGGGATTTCACTTTAACCTAATCCTAGACGGATACCTCTCTATTCATTCTACACTATATACACACATTGGCAGCCATTTCCATGGATCTGTAGGCTGACTCCCTGTCTCTCTGATCTACCAGGATGCTCAGCTGCTGGTGCTCGAGGAGCTCCTTCCCGCCAACAGCAGGGTGCGTTTCCTTCACTTTGAGCCCCGCCGCTCTGAGTGCAAGAAGTGCATCTGGAGGGTGGCGTTGAAAGGGGGGAACCTCTACATTGAAATCCTCCCCGGGCCCCTCCCCGAGGGAAGCAAGGACAGGTGAGACGCCCTAGCCACTAACACCCACAACCCGTCCCTTTACGCAAATATAGATGGCTTTGTTTTTTTAACTGTTGTTTTTCTTTGCTCCAACTGCCGCTGCTCAGTTTGGCTCTTCTGTTGGAGTTTGCTGAAGAGAAGCTGCAAGCTGATCATGTGTTTATCTGCTTCCACAAGAACCGGGACGACCGAGGTGAGACTGCCCATCCCACACCGTTTTAGCAAATGCGGTCCACACTTGCGGAGCTTTGTGCTACCTGCCTAGTACCTCGCAAGCTGTGCTGTCGAAATCACTTCAAGGTCAAAAGGTTCTGGCTCTGTCCCAGGTCCAAAGAGATTAAGATTCTCTGTGCAGGAACATTCTGTGTGGAATTAGCTACGGAAAGCGAGTGGAATCTGGATTGATGCATATATTTGACTATTCTCAAACTCTTAGAAAACAAAGGTCACGCATAGTCGAACAGGAAAACAATGCTTTCTTAACCAATAAACTATGTTTAACTAAGCTACCTCGGCTAAAACAGTGCCCATTATGCATTTGTATACTTTGGACCTAATTGTTCATTCATGTTTTCTTTTATAGTGCTACAGGGAATTTACTACTTTATCAAACCTGTGAGGTGAATTCAGGAAATTAACAATACAGATAATTTATTCAATATATAGGCTTGGGACATGTGGAGTAATGGAAGAACCGTGGTCCAGTTCCACGTCACTTTGACAGTTTTTATTGTGATAACAATCAGTGTCCGCTATTATTCAGAATCCTCTGTTCAGGATTTTGTTGATTTTCCTTTTTTCCCCTCTTCCTGCAGCTACTCTACTGCGTACTTTCAGTTTTCTGGGCTTTGAGATTGTGAGACCGGGTCATCCCCTCGTCCCGGCCAGACCCGAAGCGTTCTTTATGGCCTATACCATCGAACGAGACTCTTCTGATGATGATTAAATGACCCAATTATAATTCTAACTGGTATTTTTGTTTTTGGGCTTCAAAATCCTACCCACATTTTTAATTTGTAATGTTTTTTTTTAAAGTGAATATACTTCCAGCTCAAGTGTTTTAAATTGTTCTCTCCTGTGAAAGTCTTTCAGGTTCGTTAAATTTGTAGCTACCATGTGCTGTATTGCAATGATGATAAAGATGTTACAGGCCAGGAATATAAAGTAAGCATCCATATGAAATCATGCTGTTTTCGTTTTTTTCTCAACGTAATGTGTAGTGCTTAAATTCCTGTACATCAGTTTTTTGCACCCCAATGATCATCTCTACAAGGTAGTTATAATGGTGAAAATCGCACATTGCATTCATGTCATTGGATTTTTTTTTTAAGATCATTGACTCATGTTAATATATATTTTTTAATTGTGTGCATGGATTTTAGTTTGTTCAGGTTCTCTTGTCAGAAATGTGCTTGTTGTAACTGTGCTAAATAAAAATGGTCACTTGGGATTGTGAAGGAGTGTAGCAGCTCTTTATTTCAACACTGCCAATGCAAAGCAATTTGTTTATTCAATAGTTTCAACGTCGTTTTATGCAATGCATAACTAAATGTCTAGCAGCAGTTGTGCATGATCAGATGACTCACAGCTTAAACAGCCACGCTATAGTGTGGTAGGCTGGTAAGATGTTTGACATCTTTACAGTGTAACCCTTGAAACCAATACTGCTTATGAAGATAAATTGGGAAAATACATATATCTAACAAAACAAATCTAAATATTGCATAGCTTATGGAGGAGCCCTAGGCGCTCGGATGCACTGCTCAACCCTTCACCGTCACAGGACGCAAAGTACCGAAGGCAGAGGCACGCCTCCCAGTCCAGGGGAGGTCCATCCTGAAGCAACCCCCTCTCTGCCATCTTCAGCACCAGAAGGCTGCGCCTGATGGTCAGCCAGGAATCCACGGTGGCCATGTCTGAGCCAATGTTAAAGGTGAAGAGCTGGGCACGGGGACCCCAGAGGAGAGCTTGGAGGATCGTCTTTGTGTCTGACAACTGCAGCGCAGAGCTCTTGTCCTGCAGCCATCCTGCCAGATCAAGCAGTCTTTCAGTATATGGATCGCTGGTTGATTTTGGAAACGAGCACCGTGTGACAAAGGAGAAACTTTCTCCCAGATTAAGGCTGTGTAGAATCAGCCCTCCAATCTGGGCGTTGGTAGAGGACATGGTGTAATGTTTGGAAAGGGCTCTATATGGTGTGTTGGAGAGAACCACGCGAGGGGCCCCTTGCTTCCCCCAGTGCATCTGGACCGCTTCTTTAACATTGTTTTCACCGGCGTCTTGTTCTTTGTCCATTCTCCTTTCTGCTCTGTCGGACGCGGCTGGCGCCCTGCTGGGCCACACAAGGAAAACATTGGACGGTCTTAACTCTATGTATATTACTCCGTTGCTGCACAGCTGTTGTAGTCCTGTGACCACCTGCAGCAACAGAATACACAGTTGTTTTGCATACAACGTGGGATCAGAGGTCTGCTTAGCACAGCGGCACTGAATGAAGTCCTCTAGTGTGGCTTGAGGCAAATCTCTTTCTACACTCACAGCATGTCCCCTCTCCAGTAACTCTATAATAGTCGAAGAGTTATTTTTTGGGGAAACATGTTGGCTGTCAACAGATTCACCACTGCTATCAAGTGGCCGCCTTGAAGGTGTGCAGTCTGGCTGTGAAGCTTGGGTTCCTCTCAGGGCTGGTGCTGCCTCTTGAGTACTGCTAGGTGAAAAATGAATGAGGACTTCTTGCAGATTGACGTGTGACGTCTGGGGGATGGAGTGGGTCGTGTATGACTGGTTATCTGGTTTGTACACCTGTATGGAAATAACGTGAAATCGCACATTAATATAGAGTATTTGTATCTGGAGTTTGACAGTTGTTTTCATGCACATTATAATATACTATTTATATTATAATATTAACAGCAACATTAAATGTACATACTATATTAATTAACCTAGTCAAAGATACTGGGAATTGTTGTAGTATTAGCCTACCCTTGCACCCAGCACTTTGTTTGGAAACTTGTTGCAATGCAGTTTGAAGTAGACGTCATCTCCTATTTGCCTGGGCTTGTATCCGTCACACAGCTGGAAATTATCCGGTGTGTATGAGACACCGCCGGCCTCCCCCGGCATCAGAAGGTTGGCCTCCAAGGTGTGCGCAGCGCTTCGGAGGAACAACAAATGTCTCTGCGCGATGGTAACACCCGCGGCGTCGCTCAACAGGTAGGGCAATAGTTGCTCGTCCGGCGTGTCAAACGACAGTTGAGAGAGGGGCGTGGTGTCACTGGTGTTGGACGACAGAAGCGGTTTCTCTGAGACTGCTGTCGGCTCTTCTCTGTGCTCCAGGGAAATGGCGCGCTCTAGTGGCAACATATAGAGGGGGTTGTCGAAGCATTGAAGGTTAGCGAGGTGTTTATTAAGTCCCAACACGGGAGGCCTGGGAGGCCGTCGTGGGACAGTAGGCGGGTTGTATCCCTCGGGCAGGGACATGGCGCGCACCAGCTTCTTATGAGGGACAGGGGGAGGGAAGCACTCTGAGAAAACGTCCTCCTGATGACAGCAAGATGAGACTGCAGATTTCAGAATGAATACGTGAATGAATGAATGGCCTGTTTCACAATAGATGCACACATTACACAGTAGATGTTAAAAAAAGACCTAAAAGCATCAGGGTGTGTATTGTGTTGTTAAACTCTACAATACATTTGTGAGGGATTCATTCAATGCTGAATGTCAAGACTCTCGAGGATCTGAATGAAATTACAAGACAATAGTGATACTTTCATATGTATGAATGCAGATCATATGTTCTGTGCTTTTCTGTGCTGTGAAAAAACCTACAATGTCTGATAATGGTGGGAAATTGTGCTCTCAGGTGTCACTTCCTTCCTTCCGTGTTTCATGAGAAAGAGGAACCACAGAGAGGGCAAAGCAGCACACAAGAGCAACACACACAGCAGAGGCATCTCACATGTCTATTTCCCAGAGACATTTAACTTTAATCACATGGGCCACACAGTCCCACTTCCATTATCTGTGACACAACAAATGGAATTTCTCTCTATGTTTTATCTAGGGATGCTTTTATCCAAAGTGATCTACAGTACATATTTAGTCTTGCATCTTGCTCATGGATGCCTATACAGGTAGATTCCAGACATCGGTGTTTCGGCCCAGAACGACCCCTTACCCTCCCCCCTTCTAGGGATGTGCAGAACACAAAGCTGGCCCCATGAGCTATAACCTTGAAGCTCACCAGAGCCATGGTGTATGGGACACTGGGCCTCCTGGCAGTGTACCGGCTCAGAGAACACATCTGTGTATGGCTGGTTCTGCTGCTGGAGGCCAGCCGGGCTGAGCAGCTCACCGTCTTCACAGTCCATGTCCACACTGGAGCCCTCAGAGTAGAGACTCCTTTATGGACACACACATAGTACATTGAGTAGTGGGAAACAAAATGGCTTATGTCCTATGTGCTCATGTCCACTGAAAGTAAAATTGAGAATCCCTTGCAAATGTTGAATGCTATGCTCTAGCCTTCACCGTTGTTAATTACAGCACTTAAAGTGGTTTCTCCCACTGCATACAGACATTCCCTTTCATGTAACTTTCATTAGGTCATGATATGAACACGAGTGTTGCATTCACATTTCACTGTTAATATTAACAAGTTCCAGGATTATCTACAGGAACCGGGCTTTCTAATGTGGAGAATATATTCTCACAGCAGTTACAACACACGCTCAGATAGATTTTTACATCCACTTTATCTCTATTTGTATCCTAAATTTCTTATAAGATAGGCTACATCACACAGAAACCAAAACCAAGAGGGGAGAGTGTCGTCATGTAGATTGTATTCTGCAATGAAGTACCACATGAAAATACACCTCGGCGTAGGGTGAAGGAAGACTGTGTCTTGGCGTTTTGGACCTACCTGCGCTGCTTGACCGGAAGTGCTGGAGGCCCAGGCTGTGGGGGAAGGTTACCACCAGACTCCATCTGGCTGCAGACCACTAGAGCCGAGACAACTTCTTCCCCCTCCACTGGGTTGAGAACCGAAACGGTGTATATCCAACAAGCACGCAGGTGTCTGTCTGCTGTGGTATAGTGCTAAAGGTCTTACTTACTCCCTGTTTTAACTATTCCCCCATATACCTCTCTCTCTCTCTCTCTCTCTCTCTCTCTGTCTCTCTCTCTTGCTCTGTCTCTCTCTCTGTCTCTGTTTTTGTCTCTATCTGTCTCTGTCTGTCTGTATGTCTGTCTCTCTTTCTCTCTCGCTCTCTCTCTCTGGTAGGTTGAGGTTGGTAACGGAAAAGCACAACTGCTGTCTCTCTTCTAACCTCAGTTTGAAAAAAAAAGAGGAACAAGCTAAACCAGCAAAGCATTCTTAAATTTCTTTCATAATTTCCTTCAGTTAAGACATTACCAAATCATGTGTCAACCTGAGTCATAATTGGTAAGAATTGTATTGGCACAGGCACTATTTCTACCACGTATGTATTTAAACGTATTTACCATAAATTCAACCTCCACAAAAGTATGTTAGCAGTATACCTTCATTTGAAGTTTGAGGAAGCCCGAAGATTTAGGTCTTTGTGCTCTTTGCCGATACTTTGGGTGATAAGCGGTAAGATGCCAGTGTTGCCACCGACACCCAGTTCATAACATTCATAATAAAATAATAACAGGGGCTGTAGTGGGCCATAAGCTCAATCAGCATTGTTTTACCTCATTCGCCAATAGATAGTGACGTAACAGACATTTATTTATCATGAAAATCTTTGAGATTACCACTTTAAAACTTAAGGTTTCCCGCAATGGCTACTGTATTATTTGTCATAGCATGAATAGCGCAGTCACCAGTGAACTACCATCTCAGAAATATATTTATTCTTTAACTAAGTTGTAAATGAGCATGCATAAGATCAAAATCATCATATCATTTATATTTCAGATATTTATTGGTCAAGAAAGATGTAGACAATACCTGACCAAAGATGGAAAAGACGCATGAGGATATCATTGCCTCCTCAAGATGAATTTCTACATATAACAAACTCTCTGATTGATCCAGACAGGGCTGTCTGAAGTGGAGAGTATGTGTTACGTGAGCCACTACGCATCTGGCTCTCTGGGCTATTCTTATGTGAGTTTGTGCTACAGTTCTACTTGAGTATGTGCTCCAGTCGCCCGATTGCTGAAATGATCATATCTCCCCATTTGTTTTATTTTTCACCTTTTCCAATCTTGGATGTCTACATACTTTTCACTAATGTGTTTCAGTACCACCATGTCCAACTATCTAGGCCATAACATATATATGAAAAAAGGAAATTTGGGAAATAACACTTTTAGAATCTGGAATAACAATGTCACGGGCTAATAGTGTTAATTGTTAAATTATACAATGAGGGCTAAAGTGTATTCACTTTCAAGAGACAAGTGTTAAGAACACTTCTGCCATTACAACAATAAGAAATTAGGTGTGAGTTACATTTGACAGATATAATACATTTTACGTGGAGATGTTTTGGTTTTGGTTTCCTCATGACGGAACAAGATGCCCATATTAGCCAGTCACTCCAGTGCTCAGCTCAGCTTTGATCTACTGTGTTCAACACAAGGGATAGACTCTCATGTCATGAGAAAGCCTTATCAATTCAAGACACATATGCTACATAACAATGGTGAAATGAATCAGGGCTGGAAACAACACTAATTTGAGCTCATCTCGTTTTATCTATTCCAGGAGCCCCAGCGACGACTCATTGTATTTTGTGTTGAGACTACACTCACACAATGTCACATGTCCTAATTGCAGAACATGGAGGGAAGATAAGGGCCTCTAACTACAAAGCTGCAGTGGTCGAGCATCATTAGGTGTCTCTTCAGCTCCAAGCGTCCTCCTTGAATGCTAAGGGGCCAGGGAGAGTGACGCTGTTTCAATTAGCCTGGTGGCTATAAGAGCACAGCTACTATGGCACAGATGCAAGGCCAGACGTAGCTATATCTAGGCTCTCTATAGTGCTAGTCCAAGTAACCCCAAAATGGGAATACAGACAGGGGGAGGGGGGGGGGGGGCAAGTGACGCAAGTTAACAGCTTAGAGCTGTTCAATCTTTACTGTTACATCATTGATTTAATAATATTGACTGATATCCACAATTACCTCATAAATATAATCATTTATCGTTACAGCATCAGCGGACCAAAGGAATGATATGCTCATGGACTCAAAGTAAGATAATGACAAGTTTGTTCTGATGTAGAAAGATTTCCTATCCACCCAAAATACTAGGGTTATGTATGAAATACATTGACAAAGATAAAACAAAATACATTTTAGTTTATTTTAGTTAGCTCGTTTTGTAAACACACAATACAGTTTCAGTTAGTTATCGTTTTTTTGTAAAGCCTTGTTTTTGTTTTTATTTTTATTTCGGTTCACGACCCCCCCCCCATGCTCCCCCCATGTTGCCCATCAAATATATGAAATAAGCCAGAGACTATGAGTCTGTTCATATCCTGTGAGAAAATACTATGTACTACTACGTCTACTACTACTACTACTACTATTCATAACAATACTTGAAGGGATTTACTCAGTAAACAACCCAAATCAGTCTAATCCAAACTCAGAATTGCATTCATATCACGTATCATCACTGCGTGGGATCGTTTCATTTCTGGATTTCCCAACTGTGAACACACAGAGACATGAGGCAGGCACATGAAAGCACAGCAAATTTCCTTTGTAGACAGCAGGACTGCGCAGCAGGAAATGTATCTTCACACATATAAACTATCAACGTGAAGGCTGTCACATTATGTGACAGACACAGATGCCTGATGACACCTCGGGTGGCTTCCTTCTCAGGTGTCGTGCATGATTCCCAGCTCTGAGCGTTTAATGAAGGGGCATGAGGTGCTTTCGTATGACTTCATAAAGTCGTCGTTTTGGCTTCTTGTTGTTTGGCTGCTTGTGTGAAGATGCGGGTGTCGTCACCGGCGACCCAGTCTGGCTGTTGGTCGAGTCTTTAGACGGCCTCTGGCACATGGCAGGCTGAAGCGAGCAGTTGCCTTTGATCCCTGCGCTGTGTGTCCTTGTCACAGGGGTCCTAGTGCTGACACACCTCAACGGCGTCCCCTCGTCTCTTTTGGCCGAGGAGCGATGCAGGCCGGCCTGGCAGAGCAGCGCCTCCTCGCTGGCCATCTGAGGGCTCTGGCTCAGGGTGACAAAGCCATAGGGCGTGGTCACCTTGGCCAGGTGCGGCAGGGAGAGGGCGGCCCTGCTGGCCGGGTCCAAGCAGTGCTGGTGGACCTCCTCCATGTAGGGGCCCGGGTAGGAGCACTCCCTCTTCAGGGACGCCTTCCTCAGGGGGTCTGAGACCGTCCTCTGGGCCCTGCGATCCGACGTGGGCACGCCGAGGTCGGAGGAGGACGTCGACCACCACAGCGCGGAGCAGGATGGCGAGACGGTCAGAGACGATGCCAACTCTGCCCCTTGACCTTCGTCGACATCCGGGCCCTCTTCCTCCCCTCTGGGTCGGTTCCTGGTGGATTCTGCCGGTGTTCTGGAGCTGTCGGCCTGCACGGACAAGCTGGGTATGGTGAACTGCGGGATGCTGTCGGGGGTCAGGATGTTCGGGAAAATGTTGTCCCGGCTGGTCTGGAGCCCGGATCCTAAGGAACTGCCCAACGACTTGGCTCCGCTGGTGGCCCATAAGAGCGCCCGCATCCCCGCGCTGCTATGCCGACGCGAGGCCATCAGGCTACCAGATGGAACGGTATTGGAGCCGCCGGAGATGGCGCCGACGCTGATGGTGCGCGTTACCGTTTTGTTGTTCTCCATTGTGATGGTCGTATCGCCTCTCACTCCTCGCTCCCGCTGGGCTGTAGGCTGCTGGAGTGGAATGATAATGGCGGCCTTTTATACCTACCTTGGAACCCTCTCTCCAGGCCCTCCACCGCCCCACACACTCACACTCACACTCCTCAGACGAAAGATGTGCGTAGATGTGACGATTTAAGTGGCGGAAGTGCTTCCCGATCAGGGCCTTGTGGAGAGTGGGAGTATCATTAGGGCTGTATTTTTCATCCCTCTTCACCAGCCTCGTGAATATCCATTTGGTTGTATCGAGTTTACAACCAAAGTAGCTCATGAAGTGTGTTTACAACCAAATACACAACATTTGTGTTTATTATTGTTCCTGTGATGATCATTATTGTTGTCATGTCCATAGTGTTGCTTTAGGCTGTGCCTACTGAGCATCTTTTCAGAAAACAAAGTTACAGCACAGAAACGTAACATTAGTTCAATGTCTGTTACACTTTGTAAAAACTGTTTTTAAAATAAGCTAAACAAGTAAGGTTATTATTGATGTTATAATTTATGAATATCATTGATTATTATTAAGATTCAAAACATGATTGTGCTCATAACTCAAACGGATCTAGGACAATTTCAGAGCAATAAATGTCAAAGCCAACGTGTGCTCTTGGGTAGTGTTAATTGGCATAGCTTTCTCATTGGTCTATGCCGATTACGCGGTTTGATTCTGTGCACTGATTGGTTACACACTGAAAACTGCTGGGTACATTTTACCTCCGAAATCGCTGTTTAGTTGTGTCTTGCTTCTTCTGCTACGTTTTATTTTTAAGTTAACGTACTTCCTTGCCTATCTGCTGCAGGATGGCCAGCGACTCTGTGGAACAAGTAGTAGTGGAGAATGTGGAGGTAAGAGTGTATGGCTACCTAGCTTGCCTCTTTCTGGACGTCATGGGGTTAGCCTGAAGTTGAAGCTAAACACGCTGCTCGACTTCAGAGTGTAGAAGATGTGAGTGAACCTTTTGCTGTAATATGCCCTCAGGTTCAAGTTCTGAAGAGGAACGGTGTTTTTACCGGTGTGCTATACCGTTTCTCTCGATTCTGGCCGATCAGCATCATGGTATGTAACGTTAACAGTTAGACCTCATGGCCAACAGCCATTTTACTTGAATCGTGCTCAGTTACTTTTCGTAGTAATTATCGTTTCACACTACTAGATTCGTGCATACCGCGGTGTTTGGTACATGTTTGGGTTCACACCTAAAAACAACTCTGAAGTGTCTACCACGGCGGCCACTCCTGCTCGCCCTAGCCGCGCGGGCCTGAAGCGTCTGCGTCGAGTCACCCGCATTATCATGGCCATCCTACCCCGTCGTCTGCAGAGCGCCATGGGCTACCCGGTTCCCACGAGCGTTGGTTGCTCCCTCTCCCCAGGTTTGTTAACCAGTGTCCCGAGATGCTCAACATGTGTTTATTGCATTTTTATATCTGCAGCTATATTCTCCACAATCAGAAGGTTATTTTGACTAAATCTATCAACAACTTTACATTTGGCGAACAAGTGTTGAGTGCTACTGCATACAAGCTTCACCAATAGTCATGACCGCTGAAATGTGTCATGTTTGTGCAGAAGTGCGGATCTCTCCCACCAAGCCGTGTGGGAAGGGCAATAAGAGGAAGCAGGATGAGCTGGATGAAGAGGATGAGGATGACCCCGAGCAGCAGACCTGGGTGGATGCCCTTACCCAGGAGCTGGCCACGGACGAAGGATCTGATGAAGACCCAGACTACCAGGTTGCTAATTTAAACCATTTTCCAACTTTACTTTTTTTTTTTTTTATAACTCTGCTCCTTGGAGTTTAATGTGTCTGCACACTTCATGAAAAGTTATTTACCGGTCATACCATAAGATGGTATTCTTGGTTCTATTGTGGATATAATGGGTGTAAAATGCTTAGACTTTGCTTGCCATGTTAATAATGGGTTGTTCCTCAGCCCAGTATGGTGGAGACTGATAGCGAGGAGTACTGCTCGCACAACAATGACAGCGACCTCACTGAAGGTGGCATCACCGAGAGCGACATAATCGAGGTTACTCAGCAGGGTGTGGTCATTATTGAAGAAGTGGTAATTGCTGAATCGATACACTGAGTAATTGCCTTTTGAGGGAAGTCACTGCCTCTTGACTCTGGTTATCTTGGGTTTTTCCACAGGCTGTTCCTCCTGCCACTTCACCCTGAAATAGTCATCTCTTCCTGCACTCTGAATGCCCTTTGCTTTGTTTGTAATTTTGTACTCGTTTCAATAAATATAACTGCCTCTATTTGCTGACTCTTCTCTTGCCACTAGAAGGCAGTAGTGTACTGTATTGCGTTGCAGATGACTAGGTAAACAAATAGTTGGAGCCTGCTTGACTTTTAAGTCAAAGGACTTTTTACCTCATTGCTGTCACTTTTAAACTGGTATGAGTTTACATCCTGAAACTGATGGCGGGTGCAAGCAGGTGGCACTACATTTCGAGCTGTGAGGGATCTGAAACGTCTGAGCAGCCAGTTCCATGACTAAGCCTTCGTCTTTGAATATGATGGACAACTGCATTTTTAAAGCCTACAGACACCATGCGCTGCCTGACTAGTTTTAACAGCCACATGAAACCTGCATGGCAGATGCAGCACTGGTTTCTGAACTTGTGAATAAACTGCTGTGGGGACAGTTGTGAAGGATGGGTCATTCCTGTAAAGATTAGTATCTTTTTGTTTCTTACCCTAATGAAAATATTGCGAGCTTGTGCTACACGTATAATCACAGCCATTTTACTATCAAGCATTGAATATGAACTTGTTCATATAAAAAAAAAAAATCAAGCATAGCTAAATAACACTGCCTATACAACTCAGAACGGCACATTTCTTTATAATTTAGGACCAGTTTTGTTCTGAACTTGATGCCTGACCCAACCAGAAAATGGTTTCTGGTTGAAGTATATGTAGTCTGTGGGTTGCTGTGGAGGGTCTCTCAAACCTCTTCATGTGAGCCTATCAGGGCCAGAACTGGAAGAGTTGCATGCACTAATCTTACAGGCTGTTAGATTGGGGAAGTTAGCAAAACGCTTAGGTTGCAGTGCCTTTTCCTGTTTTGCATGGCCATTGTATTATGGGGGATATTCAACATCATTTAATGAATCTAAAGTAATATTTAATCTATCCTATTGCCTGTTTTCAACTTTTGTGAGTGCTTATGAGGGCATATGTAATAGACCAAAACAAAATTGTTACATGTTACTTCATCAGACCAAGGACGACTCCTCACCGTAGTTTGGCTTTAGCTTAATCTCTATACATAGTTAAGACAGGACTGCAATTTTTCAGTGGTGGTGCTTGCCAGTGTATAGCCCACAGCCGGATATATTGTGAATTTCTACTGGAATTTATTTTTAGTATCGAGGCTAGACAGTCTTGTCCCCACAAATCCCATGCTTTGTTATGCAATGCTACAGCCTCCTCATGGCTTCTCTGCACATTTGGCTTGTTTTCATCTATCTTAAAAGTTTAATGATCTTTTAGGTCCTTATGGTGATATTTTTACTGTGCTATCACCTGATTATAATGGTACAACCTGTTGGAAAAGCAGACATCTAACGGTGTCACATTACCTCCAGTTTCTGTAATAAATGCTTTAAAATAATCTGATACTAGGTTATTGCGTGGCTTATTGATGGAAAGCTCAGGCAAATTGAAATACACGTGAAGATTTGGAAATTAAATGGATATGCCATTAGGTTTTCTTCTGCACTTTCCTAAAAGAACATTCTACAGCCCCAATCTGCACATGCTACCCATCCCTTTGGTGGACTTTTTTTTAAACTATTTACTTGGTGATGAGCCAGAGGCAAGGCAAACACATTAAATGAAACTGGATACCTCACACCACCGTCTGCTATTAAGGTGGAATGAGACTTGTTTTTACAACTCACTGCATCTGCGCCATAACAATTTATTTCAGAGAGAACCATTGGCAACAAATCTAACATACAAATGAGTCCTAGCTTTGCTTTTTTTTCTGCCAGTGTTTATGGATTTCATTCCCTTTCACTACACTGCAACTTTACAAGTACACCTGTAAAGGGAGTTGCGGAACCCAAATAAATAAAAAGTTGCTGCAAAATGAAACGCCAGAACCCATAAAAGTGGTCGATGGTTGTTGGATTAAAATCTGATTTTGCAAACAGAACAGCCAGGCGCAAATGTTTATTCATAAAATATATAAAAATTGCATCGTTAAATCAGCACTGTTCTGAAAATGGGAGGTTGCAGGAGAACCATGTTTTTTCTTTTCAAATCTGCATCATAGGGAAGCCCACTTTAAAATGAACCCTTCAACAAGATTTAAAGTTATAGATTACCTTCAGAAATCAGCTCACAATTGCCTTACAGATACCTTTTTTTAATTATCTGGTAAATACTGTTTTCTCGAAGACAAAGGGCAATTTACGCTGTGTAATTATATATACTGTGCATAGTTTTGCTTTAAAATAGCCCATACACAGAGATTTATCTGTAAACTAAATGCTAGCATCAGAATGCTATGAATGCTATGCTATGAATGTAACTGAATGCTAGCCTCGTGAGACCATCCAGATAGATATACATTTTTCATTTTGCAATGAACATCAGCCCTGTTTAGGCAGAAATTGGTTTCCAAATATGGCCGCGGCCTTACGTTGTTCGAAAACCCTCAGTGATGCTAGTGCTCTTGCCAAATCCTGTTGGAAGTAAAGCAAAGAGATATACTAATATGAGAAAATCCTTCCGTGCAGATTTCTGTTCATCATTTAACATAGTTATTCTGTCTATTTCAGATAAAAACAGTTTTGATTGAGACACTTTCCTTGGGCGCGCCATTTTGTCTTTAATTCAGCAGACTGCGGAGCACTTCGTCCAAACTGAAACCCCCTCCCACGAGCGCTGATTGGTCCTAGCATTTCTCATATTTGGGAAAAGACTTTCAACGGGCTTGAGGCCAGAACGATCTGCGTAGAGAAACAGAATGTGAACTCGCGAGATCAGTAGGGTCTCACAAGGCTTTATGAATCCACCACTAAAGTATAATAAAATAAATCCAATGATTATGACCAGATTATAAATGCCCCTCTATAAATTGCTGAAACTAAAATCAAAACGAAGTAAAATAAAAACACTACACCCCCAGCACAACGGAAGGTATGAAAACATCCAGTTGTATGCACAAGTTGTCCCTCTTCAGTTACCATCCAGATACGCATAAGGTTATTATGAGATACTCTTGTGACTTTCTTATTTCAATCTAGCTTAGCACCGTTACCACTCACCGTTTAAGAACATTCCAGTTTCACCTTGCTGAAACCTACATCATTTTCAAATGGATTAAATGCCAATGTGTGAGTGTGGGTGTGTCTGTGGGTCTGTGTGCGTGTGTTTGTGAAATTGATGGCAGGGATAACTGGATACAAAATGAGGATTGTTGCTCTCTGGGGAGCGAGTTCTCCAGCAGCCTGCTAGGAGAAAAGTGTGTGTGTGTGTGTGTGGGGGGGGGGGGGGGGGGGGGGGGGGGGGGGGGGGAAGAAGAAGAAGTTCAACCTTTTCCTTGCTTGTGGTTTCAGCCATCTGGGGACTGCTTTTGTTTATTCTTTTCTTTGCCTTTAAACTGCAGGATGAATGCTTGGTCTGTGGAAGGTCTCTGAAATCCATGCCCACAGTCCCGGCTGTGCCCAACAAAACAACAAAGACCACACTCTTTGTTTGTTACTGTCCTGACTCCCGGTGCTTCTTGTTCCGTAGCAACTGGCCATATACACATTTATGAAGGCTATTAGTGAACCTGCTGTGCTATGTTGTTGTTTTTATAAAAAATTTATGAACTGGTACTGTATAGCTTGGGACAGCCATATGCCCCCTCCATTGGAGCACGGGTGTATTATCACCTTTGATGATTGACAGCTGGTTCTGGCTGCTCCCCAGGCCTCCACTGTCTGACCTGTAGGTTTTTATCTCCTGCTTGACAATGAGACTCTAGTGTCAGCCAACAAAATGGCCTCTTAAATGTTCTTCTCTCTGTCCCTGTTAGTCTCTCTCGCTCTCGCTCTCTCTCTCACCCTTTTTTGCTCTGCCCTTGTCTCTGCTGAGCCTTTTGCACATACAAAGTAACAAAAACTATTGCGCACACACACACCCACATTCACTTGAACACCACCCCCCCTCCCAACACACATTTACACATACACAGGCAGCTGCCTAGCTTGGCTTCCCAGCGCTCCCTGAGGATTTTGAAGAGCATCCATCATCTTCAGAAGGATAGAGGTATAAAGGAGGCAGGAGGAATACGGCGCAGACAGAAAGCCCCAGAGATACGCTCCATGCACCCTCAAGCTCAGGACAATGATGAAATCTCAGCGTTTCGAGGGCTGACTGTTGGGGTGAGCAAGCAACGGTTCATCAAGGGCTCGGCCTCTTCAAGAGCAGGTCGAGCTAGCACGAACTAACGCTGAAGTCGTTTAGCTTCTCCTCCCCCAATAACTTATCACCATCAACAACAAAAGCTAACGGTCTTGGCTTGACGTTACGTGAAGGGATGCCGATAACGTCCACCACGGTGTAGACTGTCTGCGCTGCTAATTAACTGATTTTGCCATAGTTGGGCTTGTGAGTCGCGACACTTGGCTAATTGAGCGTAAGGCGTCTAGATTGGATAAGCATATAACCCCATGTGTCGCTGTGCTTCCGGACCCGTCCAGCAGGATTAAAACACAGCTGTGCCTCGTTAGGTTGACCAACTGACACTCATCATGGACCCCCTCCCCTAATTGATTTTGGGGAGAATATTTCTTAGCACCAGAAAGTGTTTGTGTTATCTGAGGATAAATATACCTAACTCAGTCAGAAGTGCTTTTAATTATACAACTTCTGGCACATGTTCCTGGGGGCTGGCGCAGAATCACAGCGGCACTCACTACTGGCATTGATTCACCAGAACTATCCCTATCGAGGCTACAAGAGATGGAAGGAATTAGAGAGCAGCATGTGGTAATTCAGTCTAAAGTTCAAACATCAATAGTCAGCTGCAATTAAAAAGTTGAAATGCTGATGAAGCCATAGCTTATTTGTATACGATTTGTATTTTTCTTTTATTGTACACAACTGATGTTTTAAGCTTTACTGGCTGACATTGATATGTTTTGGGGAAAGCCTTGTTTTGGGGAAGTTCTGCCTAGCCAAGTTTGATTTGTTTGGCACGTGTACACATGGGTATGGCATACAAGAGAGAGCATCCATGCTCGGCTTGAAAAGGACAGCTGTTCTGTACAGAAAAAGTTTGATTGTAGTTTATGCTTAACACAAGACAAAATCAACTCGGCAGAATGGATGGAAATGTGAGCATCTAAATGTATTATGGCAAAGATTTGACGCAAAAAGTTAAGTTCACGTTTTTTAATTAGATTGAATGGTATTTTTCCTATTCTGCCTGTGATCAGCAAATCTAATGTTACACAAATTCTAACGCATTATTTGTTGATTATTTCACATTTACTCTGACTTAGAGAAAGAATCAAACTATTAAAGTTAAATGGTAGCTAGTGGCTTCCATGCTAGGTCTTTTTTTTTCATTTGGTTAAATATTTATTTTTTCATTTGCAGATTTACTTTTATTTGAATCCACATCAGTGTAATTTTGGCAGCCCCCCAAATCATGCAGATAATAGTCTTCCAAAACGCTATGAAAAATCACGATGGAGAATATCTCCCACCATCTCGGCCACACGTCCAAGCAGATCAGTGTTTCCTGTTTGCACACTGTGACACAACCAACTGCTGCTTTGGTAGGCTTGTTATAAAAAAACTAAGACAGAGAAGGCTGGATCTGGGTAAGGCTCCATTACTACTGATTATTCTGGTTCAGTGTCCACTTTGTGAAGCAGTGTTGCTGTGTGCCCGCGTGTGCATGACACACGCACGCGCTTGAGTGTGTTATCGATTCGAGTGCGATATTAATGTTTCAATAACCTTCTCCTTCACGGCTGATACTAGTGAGTCCAGCCGCAGTCAATGAGACTTTTGATTGGTGTGTCCAGCAGGAAATTAAACCAAGGTTGTTTGAAAGCGGCAGAGTGTAACACACCCACACCCCAGTTCTGAGGACCACACACACACACACACACATACACACACACATACACACACACACACACACACACACACACACACACACACACACACACACACACACACACACACACACACACACACACACACACACACACAAATGAAAATACTAAAACAACAACCTAAGGCCTTGGAGCTCCGGAAAACAATATGTCCACGTTGGGGGCTCGCTGTCATGGTGACATATATCTTTAGATGATAGACCGTCTGGAGACCTCGGCATCCAATAGGTTTTCATTTCAGCCCCACCTTGTCTGGCTGGCAGCCGATTATTGGCTCACAAATGAGTTTATACTTCCAGTCCTTCAGACGGGAACTCTTGGCCCTTCAGCCATCTCTCCCTGATTGATTTCACCGACGAGAAGGCCATGAAGGACGAGTGGTGGGCTGGCGTCCCACAGAGCGCGCACCTGTCGTTTGGTGTGTATGTAGTTACGTGTAACAGTGGTAGAGATGGATTTCAAGAGAGAGACACACAGTCAACAGTGTGCAGAGAATGGCTTGAATCTTTTTCTTTTGGGTTATTATTTATGGCAAAAGCTTCTTTATTTTGTGTGGATGACTATCAACATCCACCATCATAGCCTTTGCCCCTGGTGCACAAAGGAGTCTAAAGCTGGGTTTTTAACCAATATTTAACACACTCTCGCTAGTGGTGCTTGTCTGGTTGAGGCCGTGGTTCAGAGAGACAGATTGAAAGGGAGGGAGAGTGACGGAGCCAAACAGAGAGAAAGAGATACTCTGGTGACACAGGCACATAAATGAGAGAGCGTTTGAGATGGACACAGAGAGAGAGAGGGCGAGAGGCACGAGGCCATCAAAAAGACGAGTAGGACAGGGGGACATAAGAATAGCATCAGAATGGCTTTGTAGCATTAGTAGGAATATCTTTAATGAATACGTGCACTATCGTACTCCGACGCTCTGGCACTACAGTTGGATGTGCGAGTATCCATTTAAATTGACTACATTACCAACTTTGTTGGCTACGTTACCCAGGTAACATATAAGCATCTTCGATTTTGAAATTGTCTCTTGCGTTTCTTCCAATTGTTGTGATGTGTGCTGACCTTGTGTGGGGCCCCCCGTTTCTAATCTGCGCTACTAGCGGGAACATGGAGAGAGAGGGAGAGATTAGGGCTTAGTGTTGCGATGGTAAACACAATCTCACAAACAAACTCAGTCAGGGATATTTTAAACCCTGCGCCCTCATCCCCAGGTCTGTACCATGTGCGTGCACACGCCAGAATCATATTGTACCATATATAAATTATATTGGTAACGGATGTTTTCATGAAGCAAGAAAAACAGTTACGATGGCTTCATCACAGATCCGTAGTGTCCTTTGACAGGGAAAAAAAACATGACTGCATTTCTAATAGGGATGTATTCAGCAGACCAAATGCAACATGACTGCCTATGTGGTCTATTTTTTTGTGCTTTGGACATGGTGGAAGGAAGGAACAATGGGGGGATTACTGCAACATGGGTTGCACTTCCCCATATAATGCTGCCCTTAAAGCAATTCAACAAAACAATTGCTGAAATGTACACTTGGCGATAAGCATTGCTCCATTCGGTTTGCTCAGAACTGGGGAAATGTAATCTTTTGTGTCTGGTTAATTGGTTTTCATTGTACCCCCTCTCCCCCTTCAGTTCATTTGGCGGTATGATGTGTGGTGATTCAGATTCCTCTCGCATAAGTGATGAAAATCCTGGTAGAGATGCACAGTAAAAGGAGCAGTCACCCCAATGCCCTGTAATCCACCCACCATCCTCTCTCCACTCCCATCTGCATACGATGTGGGGGAGGCAGCTGTGTGAACTCACTGCTCGGATGTGTCTCTGGTGTGTACAGCCACACCACATATGGGCAAACACAATTTTCACATATACGGTATACCATATATTGCTTTGTATCTCTCTCTCCCTCGCTTTCTTTCTCTGTACATCTCTTGCTCTCTCTGTATCTATTTCTTTTGCTATATCCTTCTATCGCGCTGTACCCATCTCTCTCTCTCGCCCTCTCTCTGTCGCCCTCTCTCTCGCCCTCTCAGTATCCATCTATCTCTAAGTCTCTCTCTCTACCTGTGTGTGTGTGTGTCTCTCTGACACACACTCACTCACTCAGATTGTGTAAGAGGGTAAACTCTACATATAAATGTTTGACATTTTCCTCAGTCTGTTAATTTAGGGGCAAATCGGGTCTCTGTGTCACGAAGAAGATGTTGCCAACGGCTGAAGATAATTATGTACATTGATGTAATTGGTCCAGTGGGAGTTCCTATGTCTGTGATTGCAGACATCGGGGGTTGTCACCGCATGCTCATAAACCTGAATAGATGAGAGTAGAGGTGATATAGAATGCCCAAGGGTGTCTGGGTGAGTCATTTTCCCTCCAGCTTTTTTTCTTAGCGCTCTTATGTTTGTGTGTTATTCAGAATCTGTGTGAGACTTGAAAATCGGAAAAATCTAAATCCAGTGGCTAAATCATTTGACTAAATCAGTCCGCCCTGTATTTTTTTCCTTTTTTTTTCTTCAGGACCTCTTTACTAAGCTTATGGATGATCCTCTCTTTCCTGGGCTCTGGTGATGATTGAGCTCCCATAATCCTCTCTGACACATCCTCATGAACCCCCGATCACCTCCCTGTTCAAGTAGTTTTCCACCTTGGCTCAGAAGCCCTTGGATGTGATGTGGCTCTGAAGCACACGGTTCTTTCCCTATTCATGTTTAGAGCTTCTCCCTACCCTCCGCGAGTAGGGAAGTAACAGCAACCTCAGCCGCAGCATTTCCAACATAATCCACTCAGTGTCTTTTATTTTCTACGGGCGGTTTATCTTTCCCCGACCTGACTTTGAGCCCACCCCCCCACTCCTTCTCTGATGGTGCTGGGGTGAATAAGCAGGGCTTCCCTAATCCCTCCCACCCTATCCCGTACTTCCTTATTTACTCCTAACACCATCAAATAGAAAATGTGATCACATTCTCCACACCTTCCTTCGCCACCCAAAAAGGGCGCTAAAGATTTATTTTTCCTTCCGTCTCAATCCCCCACCTTTTTCTTACTTTTTTATTGTCATTTTTTCCTCCTTTTCTCGCTCTCTCATTCTGTTTTCCCTCTCACTGGCCTGGCGGGCCTTAATTATTGGCTGTGCATGATGTCTCCCTATTGGTTTAGGGGCTCTTGATGGTATCTCTCTTGCGGTCCGTGGACAGTTCAGTCCATTCGTTCAGATTGAAGAGCGCAGTCTGTGGGTCTGTGATTGGTTCCGGGGGAACCAAGGGAGACCAGGAGGTATATTAATCAAGCCCAGTGTATTTTTCCGGGTGACAGCGTTGGGCACTTCTGTCATTACTGGCAGATAAGCCAAGGCAATTTATCCACCCCAAACTCTCCTCTCCATGCCGGTGTTTGTGTACTATGTGAGGAACGGGAGCGTAGATTTCTGCCCTATAGGTCAGGATAAAAAGTCATCTACACACACATGGGTTTGGAAGTGTGATGGCTGTCTGGGAAGGTGATTGAACTTGGTCCATCTAGCTTATAGGAACACGTACACACTATTTGTATCTGTTGCTCTACATTTGTTCTGACACATGCATAGGCCACTGAGTTTATGCAATTCTGTATATAAATAACATTTACTTCTATACCATGACACACACCCAGACAAACACACATAGACACAGACACACACACACACACATTTCTTTTCATTTCCTGTTTGATTCAAAGCGCTTTGTGGGTCTGTTTTGGCATGTCCAGGCGAATGGACTGGCGAGTAATGACAGTAACAGAAGATGATCAAATAAAAATATACAAGGCGATAGATGGCTGAACACACAAACACACACACACACACACATCTTTATAGACCATAAATACATTTTAACGCTCTTGATAAACATTTAGGTCTGAAAATCAATATCAAATATTTTCTATGTCATGGTCTCTCTCTCAGTCTTGTTATATCGCTCTCTCCATGTCTTCCCCTCTGGGTGTCCGGTCCTTCTCACGTCTTCATCCTTCTCTGATCCAACATGGTTTTGACACTGCACCAATCACTTTCTTATCTATACATCCAGTATGATGACAACAAATCGTGCACCTATAGTGTGCAGCATCATGGGTGGGTGTTGTGCATGTCGAGGTGGTCACAGCCATCTCATTGGGTCTTGGACATCTGGTCTTTGAGCCCAGGCCTTTGCTCTTTCTCCCCCCTGATGTGTTGGTGGCTGGCCGAGCATGTGGCCGGACTCCACATTGCTCATTAGTGTGCGGTAATCATAGGCTGTGGTCCAAAGCTCCGCGCCCAGCATGCTACAAAAGAGCCTGCCACATCACACGAGCCATGGGGAGCCTATGGTTGGAGGACAGTGCCGCTGTCCTTGGCCAGCAAGGAAACAAAAACAACAGGGAAGTGTATGGTTGTTGCAGGACAGCGCCACGGTCCTTGGGGCTGTGCTTGTGTTTGAAGCAGGACGGGGAGGGTAGGTCATGTCCCCCTGGTGGACAACAAGCCCAGGCCTCTCCTCGTTTCTTGTAGCAGAGAACTCAGACACACTGGATGTGATCCAGCCGGGGTCTTAATGGTGTTTGGATAAGGGAATTCTGCAGACACTGACCTTGAGCTCCCATTAAACCCCCCACTAATGAGTTATGTGGCGGGGGCTGTGCACGGGGAAAGATTTCCAATAGGGATCAATAGAGCAGGACACCATCGAAGTGAAACAGTCCAGAGGAAGGAGTCCTGTTTCATTCTTGCCAGAGGATGACATAGTTTGACTGTACTTTTCTATACCAAGTTCCAGAGTGCATCACGCATACGCATGCACGCGGGCACATGCACACAATTATTATTCAGGCTTCTGCAAAACAATAACGACGATAAGAAATCTCTGCACTGCAGAAGTAACCTTTGAGCTAAATGCCAACCTTGTTTGCTTCAATAATAGCAAGTGTTAGATGGTGCCATGAGACAACAAACACTGGGCCATTCTCATGTCGCCATAGATAAGTTTTCATTAAAGTGGACCCTGGTTGACAGCCTTATTAAAGCCTTATTAATTTGTGCTTTTCCCATTCACATCACCAGATAAGCTGTCCTCTGAGGACACCAGTGGTGTTAAGATTGTATGTCAGCAAGGCTTTGAGCGTGCCAAGTTGAAAGGGCGACAAATGGTATTAAAAGTTTTTGTTCAGTCTAGTTAAATTAAAGCTCCATTGAAGATGATTAACAAAAACAATATTTTTCTTGGTGTCATGCATTGTTGATATGTACTTGAATGTGCCTCTAAACTTCAATTAGCACATGTTTCACTGGAGAAATTACAGCATAAATCTCAAAGATGATGTGAACAACAATGGGAAGCGTTGAAGCTGCTGTTAGAAGCAGTTCAGTGGTGTTGATAGCAGGTTGCAGTTGTAGTTTGAAATTATTATAAATGATGGGACTGGGGAGAGGGGATTAGCATCATGCTGACTGAAAAGCCATTCAGGGTAAGGGCAACGAAGGAGGAAGTGTGAAGAAATATATAAACCCAAGGTTTTTCTAAGCAGTGTTCTCTCAAAAAAAAACAAAGTGAACTTTAAAAGCTTGACAGATTGGTCGCTTGAGTGGAGATCAATATAAGTAAAGTTTTAGTCAACAAGATATCTGCTTTGAATTTTGCCTTCACATTACACATACTCAACATGGTATGTTATGGCTCAGCATGATGCAAAAACGAACTGAACAAAGCACATTTAGCACTAATGTAGTGGGCTGTACTTTTTGCTTGCTTCAAATAAGACTTGGTTGTCGTCAGGTTGAAGCGACAATAAACTGCTTATGTTCAACTTATGCTTTACTAAGTTGTTACTGGTTCAGATATAACGTATTGGTGGTACAACCAAATTTACTAAAAAGGACATTGCGTCGTATGTGTACAGGCCCATTCAGCTCTATAACTTGTAATTACTTTATTGTCGTGGGAAGAAATTGTAACGAGCATTTGCGTTCAATGTCAAAGGACCTTTAGTACCGAACTAACGCACAGCTGGCAACCCAGTCTTGGTTAATCAATAAACAAGAACCACACCCACAACCAATATCAATTCATCCAATCCACACCACACACGAATACAAACAACCCACACCAGAGAAGAGAATAGCACACATTTTCCCAAACACACGTTCTACTCAAATTCAGTACTTGGTTGAAGTACTGAATTTGTAGTTGCTTGCAACTGCCTCTTATCATTTTTGCGATCCAGACATTGATAAATTCCATCTGGCTCTCCCAGCGCGTCGTCCAGCAACAGTAAAAAAGCCCCGGTGCATAAACTCACTGAATAATTAATGTTATTTAGCACAACTACAAGATGTGATCCACAAAGCCATTGATATCCTGTTATACCTGTTTCCATTGTGTGACTGTGAACCTGTGTGTGTCTGTCCCTATAAATTCCTGTGGTATTAATTAAAGCCTTTTGCTCCCTGACTTAGTTGTTCCACGTAAAGGTAGGACAGCACAGCAGCAGTCTACCTGAAGGCATCGTTGAGCAATATGTCTGACCCCTACCTGGTCCTTAATGACATGTACCTGAATTCACTGCATGTGACTTTTGATAAACTCGTTTGCAGATTGACTTAAAAGTAATGGCAAATAGCAATGTAGACGATGAGCGTATACTGTGGTTTCAAATCTGTTTCTGTGTGAGATGGTAGCATTAAGATGCATTGAATCGCTTAATTCAGGGCTTTTTTTTTTCTGCGGCTTCAGCCTGTCCCAATTTTTGCTATTCCCAATCTTGCAGCTTTTCGTCTCTCCTTTCTGCCTCCCTCAGCTGAATGGGAGCATGTGATCACGGCTAATTTGTCCCTTTGCTGCCTCAGCTAGTCGTGGGCTAAGAGCTCCGTGTGATGGATGACCTCAGCTGTTGGCTTATTATTATTCGAGAGCGCCTATCATGTTTGTTTGTATTATTGTATCATTTTATTCCAATCCCACCCAGAATAGCACAATTTAATCAATGGCGCACATTTTATTTTCATTTATTTTCCATTATGAGAGATAATGTTGTGCGCTCATACAATTGTTTTTATTCCTCCATTTTCTCACTTAATCTCTCGCTCACTTTATACATTTCTATCTCAACGTCCTCCATTCTTCCTCTCACATCTCACTTTATCTCTCTGTATATATATTTATACCTACATCTTCTCCGTGTCCATGCAGTGGCACTCTCTCTCTCATTTTCGCTCTCTCTCTATCTTTCTCAACCCACATATATACACCTCTGTATGGCACCCCTCTCTTACTAAATTAAACAGGGGGTTTGTATTTTAAATAATTGCTGTGGTTTGATTAGACGCCCTACAAGAGAAATGCCTAATTAAGTCTGGGCTTTAGTTTACTCTTGTGATCTGGAGGTATAATTAATGAATCCATATGGCGCTCTAGCCACACTCATACATCCCAAACAGCATTACAGTAATTACCAGCGGGCTTTCCTTATCACTGGATATTTCTAGCGGTTTGCTAGTCCTTTGGAATATTTGGGATTTAATCATTTTTGTAGCACAACACTGCCGACAATACTATCCTCTCTGAAAAAACACTTAGTGGATTCTACTCTTGCAGGCTACATTGTGAAGACTTATCTTCATAGCGCATATCATGTATGTTTACATGCTGAATACATAATACTTGTACAAACGTTAAAAAATACTAGACTAATCGACTAATGTGGGTATTGGGATTCCTTGCTTCTGAAATACTTCAGAAGCAAGGAAGATCGACTCAAAGAATTAATGCATCGGCACTAAAACATTTTGGATATCGTATCGTGAACTTCCTGCCGATTCCTGTCCCTAATAAACGTGTATAAACAGTGATCACATAATGTAATCAATATCTGCTTGTGCTTGGCTTCTTGTCAGCTGTTGCCGAGGGAGCTTATCTGCCCTGCTGTCTCTCCCGCTTCTGTTTCTTTGTGTGTGGTGCGTAGGGAACGAGAATCCATAAATTTTTGCAAAGCTTTGACACTTTTCCCCAAAAAAGACTAGGGGCTATTCTCCTAACTTCAGCATGCACACACTCATCTCACCCACACTCCCAGCACAGACTCTGGTCCAGGGATATGGTCAGAGGACACCCTATTAACATTCAAATTAAATATTAAAGTAGTAGTTTTGTAGTAAGTGCATATTGTAGTAAGTGGTTTGAATACAGCATTCACGCACCAACCAGTTTTTTATTATTATAATACAATGGCAAAAATACTATTATGAGGGTTTTATTCTACTATTAAACTTCATAGACAAATATCTCAAGCATGTAACCAGTCCATTTAAGCACAAGGGCACTCCCAGTTGAGTGCCATAACTAGCTTCTATGCGGTGACCTGCTATTTATTCAGCCTCTTGGGAATGTTACTGCAGCCTTCCAGTATAACTAGAGGTTACTGCTGCAGGTCACGTTTGTCATAAAAAAACATTTAATTGCCACACACACATACAGTAGAGTTTCACTAAATCCCCCCCCCCCAGTGGTTTTTATATTTAAATGAGCAAATATTGTCTTCCGCCAACATGGAATAGGTGGGGGGGCGGGGGGGGGGACTGTGTTTCACATCTCCCTTCTCCTTCCCCTCCTCATCCTCTCACCCCCCTTGCTTCATTTACCCCTTCATCCCTTGTTCCTCTCTTGTGTAACGGCACCATCTGGCAAACACACACACGCACGCACGCGTGCACCCGCGCACACACACCAGTATGTGACTCAGCCTGCCACTGGCTGGGGCCTGAGACTGGATGTGGGAGATCCAAGTTATCATACCTGTGTTACCAGGACAAGGTAACAAGATCTGTCCGCAGGGTGCCGTATCATCGGATGCAGTGAGCCCAGTGTGTCCAAGGTGACATCAATGCGTCACTGAACTTGCATCATGAAAGAGACATTGTAGGTTCAAATATTACTTTGTATGACAAGCTCACTTTGAAAGCCTTGTCTATTGCTCCTGTGGTCTCCTCCTGTATTTGGCACCTTTACTGCAACCTGGCAGTTGTGGTGTCTTTTCCTTTCATGGCATGCCACAAAATAACAGCCGGGAGACGGCAGTGAGCAGTCTGTTCTGGCTACAATTACCAGGGGAGCTGACTGGGGGCGTGCGTCTGTGTATCTGTGTTTTTGTATGTGTGTTTGTATGTGTGCGAGTGCGTGTGTTTGTGTGTATGAATGTTTGTGGTTGTGCACATGTGTCTCTCTGTGTGTGTGTGTGTGTGTGTGTGTGTGTGTGTGTGTGGGCATATATGTGCACATGTGTGTACGTAAGCCAAACCATCCACACCAAATCTTTATCCCGATTACTCACCTAGCTGTTTCACAGCCGTAGTAAAGTTCTTATGCCATGGTTGTTTACCACACGGGGACAAAACACAAAACAGTGCTGGCTTGCTGGTAGAGATGGATTTCACTATGTGTGCCACTTGGTCCCAGCTGCGGGCTGTGCTGCTTTCTAGTCCGTTGAACAGCAGCGACTGGCCAGAAAAAGTTGCAATATGGCCGCCACTGCAAAAATAGCAGCCTTTGTGTATTCATGATTTCTTCAAACATTTTGGGATTCAGAGGTGGAAAATATACATTTTCCCATCTGGGATCCATAAAGTAGTGTCTTATCTTATTTGTTATTATAGTAATTTTTTCATGATACCTTCTGAAAATGTTATCGCAACGCATTGCAAATAGCATGGCATGCAGAAAGGTTTAAATGCAGAAGTAGAAAGACAATAGTGAAATGATTAAACATGATGGAATATTCCATCCACAATTCTTTCACATTCATCAACCCACCCACCTCTTTCCATTTAAAACCCTCTCCCTTTCCCTCTCTCATGCTTTCTCTCTTCCTCTCTCCCTCACATACAGCAGGTTGATGCCACTATCGCCTCAGATACAGTCAGAAAATAATGACAATAATAAGAAAAAAAGATTAAATGGATATGAAATTGAAATTATACTGGCAGGTTATTGAGCAATTTTCCATATCAACGTAATAGTGTGCTACTCCACCTTATGCATGTATGCTGTATATTAATGTGTTTTCTCGGGTTCTCAAGGATATCTTTCAGATGTTTGTTTCAGTTAATGACATAAGATATGAGTTTTGAATATCAGTAAATCTGTGTGTTGTCTTTCAAGGTGAAGCTTTATATATGTATTTGGTTATTTGCATACAGTTACTTATGTCCGAGGGGACATTAGATTGTTTTTAAATTAGATGTTTCGACAAGATATTGTAGTGTCTTTGGAATCGGCCATGGATTCAAAGCAGGATTAAAGATTGTAGAACTAATTTTAATAGTTTGGTTGTTTTCATAGATTTTATTTGAAAGTATGATAGTAGAGTTTAATATCATTATGACTATTCCAACGTTCCCGTGGGAGTTCATAGCTATTATGGCATCCCATAATGTAAACAAAGGGAAAATGAAACGCCAAATTTACTTACATATTCGGGATGTTTTCTGAACAAATTATTATATTATAAAATGAGTTTGTTGTACATCATTCAGTGGCCTAATTGGGAACACTGAAAAGGCACAATAAATACCAATAGATCATAAGTCACCAAACTCCTGTAAAAATGGTATATCCCCTGCTACCATTGGATAGCCTGGAGATGATAATGCACGCAGGGCTCTTAATATGAAAAATGAGGCAAGAGGCTCTGGGATGATGTATCGCCTCTTGAAGTAATGTGGCAGGTAAACACTACACTGTCACACATTTTATAGAAAGTATTATTCATGAAATAGCCCACATCATTAATTCCCCACTTTAACTTTATAGACATCTTTAAAATGTTCAGTCATGGTGATGTAGGAGACCGAGAGAGAGAGCTCTTCTTTTGAACGGTCAGACACTGAGCTCTCTAGGTGTGGCTATAATGCTATTTAGGAGGATGTGGAGGATGGTAAGAAGGTGTAAGTCTTTGGCTGTCAGGCATGTCTGGAACAAATCACTAAGCCCAGGGAGGAGCCTGGCTCCGTCTGCCTAAGCTTCAGTTAAATGTCCACTGTAGCTCCATCTTCCCCCAGGACACACATCAGGGATGCCACTATGTTCCCTGGTGATTCATCTCATCATTTAATTGATTGATAAATCAATTAAATGAATAAATGAATAAATAAAAGTCTTTATATGATGATGATGATCAATGATGATGAAGTTACTAGACCCCAAACTTAACTTGTAAATTAGCTCACTGTCTGACATGCAGTCAAGAAAACCTAGTGTTAAATTTGCAATGATCTGACACAGAAAAACAACTATGTATTTGCGTAAATCATTTAATCGATATACAGACTCATAATCAGTACATGTTCTACTGATATAGATAATTTATTTGACAATATGTTTTGTATTTCTTTGTATTTTTTGTATTATATATTTCTGAAGCAATTATCTATTAATGGCCCAACACAAATATCTGAAGAATACTCTTTACCAATATGTGGTTCATAACAAAGAACATTCAATGTTCATAAACATTAACCCCAGAGCATATCTACTCTTATTCTCTTATCAATATCATATCTACATAGTATGCGTCGCCCTGTGCCGATTAGTTAAGCTCTGTACACGTTGACTACATAATGGGTGTTTGTTGTTTAGCAGACTGAACTCAGGGGTGAGAGAAGGTGCATGCTCTGCCTTCACCTGGCGTTGACTCTCCCCGTCCGCCCCAGGCTGGCTCTTCATGCAGCGATCAGTGGCGGTGAAATACACAGAAGATGTGTGAGGCTGCCTGAAGGAACGATACACCGAACACTCTCCTCTTCCTCCTCGTCCTCGTCCTCATCCTCCTCCTCTTCCTGCTCTGTCTGAGTCTTAAAAGACAGTATGTGAGTTTGATCGGTTGAACGTTTGAAAAATAATTGAATGTAATGAGGTTTATTATTTAAAGGTGTTTGTTTGAATGTTGTAATTTGCTGTTCGGGAACGGTGATTGTTCATTCATTATACAAATTATTTGAAAGGTATTTTGGGGATTTCTCTCTCTTGTACACTTTTGAGAGGATCCCTAAATGGCGAAAATAGGCAGAAGTAGTAGAGGCAGAGAGAGACAGAGTGCGAAATAATATGAGAAAGAGAGCGAGAGAGGGGGAGGCAGCAACAGTGCAGATGAGTGCCATACTGAACACAGCAGGGTTTTGTCCCTCTCTCTCTCACAAACACACACACACACACACCAGATACGCACACATGCACGCACGCACACACTTTCATACATACTATATTCTCGCACGGGTTATGTCTTGCGTGCACACACACACACACACACACACACACACACACACACACACACACACACACACACACACACACACACACACACACACACACACACACACACACACACACACACACACACACTCACGCTCCAGTAGTATATAAGGACAGAATAGGCGCTGGCTGCTTCCCGCCCCCCCCCCCCCCCCCCCCTCCCCCCAGCCTGGCAAAACGCTGGAACAACCACCTCTAGCAGGCATTACAACACAGCACAGAGAGAGAGAGAGAGAGAGAGAGAGAGACTGTGTTCCTTACTGCTTTCCTTTCCCTTTCTGCAGGGGCACACCGGGAGATATTTGATCCCCACGATAACATAGTAGGAGAAGGCGAAAAAAAGAGCGACATAGACCCAGAGAGAGAGAGAGAGAGAGAGAAAAAGAGAGCGAGGGAGCGAGAGGAGAAAATGTGAATGCAGTGTAAAGCCAGCTGTAGTTTCCACGCGGAGGGGAAGCTGGTCGATTGGAGGCTGGAAGTGGGCGAGCCATTGCTGTGCATACCGTCAGGACATCGTACATGCAGCCCAGGGAGAGCTGTGGAGGAGGCGTGTGGAGCATCGCAGCCCTGGTGCCGAAGTAGCAGTAGCAGCACCAGGACAGTGAATGAGGAGGGATCAACAGTCAAGTTCCTGTCCTGGGTAAGACAAGTTCCCTACTTCTCTCTCTGTCTATACGCACACACACACACACACACACACACACACACACACACACACACACACACACACACACACACACACACACACACACACACACACACAAAGACAGCACATATACACCGATCTAAAACACACATGCATGCATGTGCACACACACAGGAATGTGCACACACAGAGGCATGTGCATGCACACACACACACACACACACACACACACACACACTCACACTCACGCACTTCGGGGTCTATGGATTGATTGTCCAGAAACACTTCAGCCTAATCTGTGATCAAGAGAGCCATGTGTAACCAAGCCGTAATTATGTCAGCAGTTCTCTTCAGTCTGTGATCTGTCTTTTCCGCGCCACATGTAATTACCTACCCTCCGTCCGTATGTGTGTGTATATGTTTGGCTTTTTCATTTGAATTCTAACTATCTGTTTTTAAGGCACATCAGATCAATAAGACCACCACTGTCATCAAAATATACATGTTCTATGGTTAGCCCTTCCCATACATAAATTATCGATTGCTTTTTGCTATACAGTGCATAGAAGCCTGGGTGGATGGATTTGTATAGTAATCCAGAAAGACAACCCCCTTGTTGCCGTTTTGCACTACACACCTCATGGTCGTCCTGGACCAGTTTGTGTCTCGGACCCCGTGACTCCTCCCTGCTAGAACTGCTGTGTGTGTGTGTGTGTGTGTGTGTGTGTGTGTGTGTGTGTGTGTGTGTGTGTGTGTGTGTGTGTGTGTGTGTGTGTGTGTGTGTGTGTGTGTGTGTGTGTGTGTGTGTGTGTGTGTGTGTGTGTGTGTGTGTGTGTGTTCTGTCTCAACCTCTCAATTAGGTTTTAATGATAGCAGGTGAGGAGGAGGTGCAGGCAGCGTTTGATCGATCCCTGCAGTCATCACAGTATGAGGTTCTCCCAGCGTGCCGTGTCTGCAAGACACACCGTCCTGTTTACATCTCCGCGCTTGTACTTTCACTCCTCCATGTGGGTTCCTGCACTCGCACGCAATCCGTTATTTTTTGTCTACGTTTAGAGGAGGATTGTGTGTTCCCCTGGTGTTTTTATTCCCTTTGTTGCATTTTTTTACTTCAGTTCTCTAACTCGCTGATCTTATTGTAGAAGATACGATACACAAAAGACCATCTCTGTATGATTTTCTCTTCATACTTTGTAAAATGAGATAAGACTTTATCGCAATAATTAGGTTTGTGTAATTACCTCATTGTAAGCTTATCTCCTCATCGATAATCAGGTCAGGTCATCGCCACATCTAGGATTTCAACAGTAATATGAACAGTAAATGTTGTTTATGTATCATTTTACAATAACAGCAATACATGGCTATTACAATGTTGCCAAGAAAATATGCAGATTTGCAATTTATTCTAGTCCTAATTCTTTTTTTAATGTTCTACAGCAAACAGCAAGTATCCATTTTTGAACATGTGTTTTGTATAGGCTGTGTGTCGGCTAAAGGGCTTGTACATAGTGATGTCACAAAACAGTAATCGCCTCCATTTTGATGATTTGTCATTATGGGGAAAGATTGTTGTGTTTGAAACTGCCACAGCGTTTCTCATGTGAGATGTGGCAAAACAAAGTTTGCATTAGCCTTGGTTACGGTATAATTCCGTTGATTCCGAATTTTACAGTACTGCAACTCTCTTGAGTCCTCTCAATATGCCTGATTTTCTTTTCCCATGATGCATTTTAATGTTCAAGCCCTATAGGATATTACAGTAGCCACTGACTGTCGCAACCGTTTGCGGGAGAGAGAAAAAAAGATATTGCCGATCATTACGTTTCTTTAAACATTAATGGCACCCGCGGTGCAACTTAGCATCCATTCTGGAGCGCTGCTACGTGGTGCTAATGAAATAGCTTGCTCCAAGCATTCTCAAAAACAGGGCAGTAACTCATGCTAATTGGTTAGCGGCTCTAAATGTACCCTTCCGACCCGGGCTGGTGTAGCATGAAGCCATCAGCTGTGCTCAATATTGACACGACTGCGGCCAGCCGCTGCTAGGCTTGCGCTGCCTTGTCTTTCCAGTGTGGCGATTTTTATGAGCGCAATAAAACCAGAGATGCATCGGCCTCACTGTCAGCCGGAGAAGGGCAGCGCTGCTGTTACACAGGGCAGAGGCACAGCAGGAGGGCTTGGAGGGAGAGAGCAGAGGACAGTGTTGAGGTGGGGGGGTGTATGTGAGATGGCCAGTCACTCACTCGTGGGGGGGGGGGGGGGGGGGGGGAGTGATTGTCGAATGCATGCTGCGTGGCAACTGGTCCTTTTAAAATGTCCAGCTGGATGTATCAGTGGGGGGGGGGTGGGGGGGGGGGGGGGGGACACAAGCCTTGCCCCCCTCTCTCCCGCCCTGTGACAGACAGACAGACAGTCAGATGGACAGACAGATGGACAGCCATTATTGCTATGTATATTGAGATGGTTGACATGCAGAGAGAGAGAGAGAGAGAGAGAGAGAGAGAGAGAGAGAGAGAGAGAGAGAGAGAGAGAGAGAGAGAGAGAGAGAGAGAGAGAGAGAGAGAGAGAGAGAGAGAGAGAGAGAGAGAGAGAGAGAGAGAGAGAGAGAGAGAGAGAGAGAGAGAGAGAGAGAGAGAGAGAGAGAGAGAGAGAGAGAGAGAGAGAGGTATTCTTGGGTGTTGAATATTTGATATTTTTAAGGTCAGTGTGGATGAAAAAGGTATAATGAGCTTGCTGCGTGTTCACATTACAATAGGGAGGAACACAGGAATTAAATTCTCATTAGAGCGGCCCTGGCATAGGCTTACCTCCACTGCTACCTCTTTCTGTCCTTCATTTTCAAAGGCGTTGCGGCGGCAGTTAAATAATCATCAGGCCCGCGGGCTTATCCCTCTCATGTTTCGCCCCGGACTCTGCTGGCTTCCTGTTCTGTGACTGGTCGCCTTCTAAAGCACCTAGGCCAGTGTAAACGGGCTGCACTGTGACAGCAGAGGCACCTAAAAAAAGCCCTGTGCTTGTTCTGTTAAATAATGATTTGCGATCTATGCAGGTCTGTGCTATGGATGCCTTATGCAACACACTCTTTTTTCTTTCTTTTTTTTTGGTCCTTCGTTTTGTAAGCACATAACTCAACAGTTTCTAAGCGCATGACAGACCCAGGATCCAACCGCCACCCGGTCTGACTCTTTGACCTCGGAATCAAAATAGAATAGTTGAAACGCCAGCTCTCCTCTTCGCTTGGATGGTCCCAGCCCTGCCGTGGAATATATTTGCACACACAGACAGACACGCATCACCCGAGGCATAGTTAGTTATATCACAGCGGTCGTATTTTTTAAAGCACGTAAGCTGAGCACACACTCGAGTTGCATACATCATTTACACTACGTCGGCATGTCCCTAGGTTAACATTGTCTTCGTATCGGCGGTGTTTATACTGTAGTGTTAATGGCCAGGACCCTGGTTATTTTTATACGACATGTAAATCACACACAAGGTCTGGTGAGGGTGAATACACTGACGCACACACCTAGACGTAAACACACAAGCATACGCACACGCATGCACGCACAAACACATCCCATCCTCCACCTACAGGACATTTAGAAAAGACAGCTGGGCATCCTTGAGATAAATGATGTGGCTTGTAATTGGCAGATTTAAACTTCCTGTTGAAGACAATAGGTTAGATTGAATGTTCCCATAGTAACCGAAAAGAGCTACATAAATTGTACATAATGTTTTGGGGGGATCATTTAAATAACATCACAGGCAGAGGAAACATAATACACATTGACCTATAATACCCCTTAAATTACAGTAAATAGTTCCTGGTTAAACAAGGCATAAGCAGGCATATATTCCCCCATATATGCTAAAAACATTCCTGCAGCTAGCCGCACACCACAGCAATATTCTCTTTGCAAAATCCTTAATGGATACTGCAAAGAAATCCTTACTAAGTGGTGCGATGTAAAAAAAAAATAACCTGCAATTGTTCTGCGTTCTCATGGAAACCTAGTGTCTTGGTCTGACACAACTAACATCTAATACGCATTGGGTCGGTGGATTCTCAGATGGAGCTCACAGCGGTTGGTTTCATGCATGGCAGTTAACAGTAGGCCAGGCCGAAGCCAGGCTGGCTTTCAATCAGCTGTTTTTCGGTGGATAATGATCCACTTAGACGAAGATTAATTAACGTGTGTGAAAGAGGCAAAGCTACGCACAAGAAAGCGTACTAACAAGATCTTCCTTTGAAAGAAATACAAATTTCGTATTTTCTATCTATGTCTGTGACCCCATTTCATTAAAAAATTTGATCTACATGCTTGCATAAATGCTCAGAATCACATACATTTTTGTCTTCTCTGCATATCGCCTCGTAATACCCAGTACTTTTCTGTATTTATTCTACACATCATAGACCCATTCCCTGAAGCAAGTTTTTCCCCTTTTTATTTCCTTTCATCAGAAAATAGACAATCCCTTGATCAGACCCATTTAGTGGAGTGGAAGTAAGCAAAGCTAAGGACCAGAGATGAAACCGACTCTACTAGAGTTATTTTGTTCCTTATTTCATGTTACTTCAATTATTTTTCTTGAGGTCTCTTTTTATTGGGTTTCTTTGTGCATTTTTTTAATGCTTTTTAAAATTTCTTTTATGAATTATTTTTGTTCTGAAATCTTTCTTCACTAATGAATTCCTTTTTCTTTATCTTTCAAGCTGGGCAAGGAGTGATTTACCCCTTTACAGTGTAGGCTGGTACGTGGACCCAACCCACTGTGTGTATGACGCCACGTGCCAGCGATCCTTAGCGTCTTGCTTTTACAGCAAGTGACTGCTGGTTTCCTTGGGCTACCATAAAACATAATGATACAAAACTCCAATGGCATTTTATGGCCCTTATTATGCTGAAGTTTGTATTCTGCTTGAGCTCCTGTGTTTAATAAAATGGATGTATGCTGTTTTGAAAATCTAAGTTGTTTCTGAAGGATTTGTGTATATCTTTAGGCACAATCCTTTGCCAACCTGTGTTGTCAAGAAGTTATAATTCCTGCTTGACTCTGTGTGCATAAAAACAAATACAGTATATGCAGTTTGAAAATTAGAATTATTCCTTACTGCCGTTCTATTTAAGGGTCCTTATATATGTTTAGGCGCACAAGAGGGTTGTCAATGCCGAAGGCAAAATCCTTGAATCATTCTAACTGATTCGTCTTTGCGTGTATATACTAGGTATATGTGTGTGTGTGTGTGTGTGTGTGTGTGTGTGTGTGTGTGTGTGTGTGTGTGTGTGTGTGTGTGTGTGTGTGTGTGTGTGTACTTGAGAATAACAATGACAGATGGATGTGAGGAGGTTGTACTTGACAGCCCGTTGTTCATCTCCCCCTCCTCCCCCTGCTCCTCCTCCTACTCCTCTTCCTTGGCTTCCTCCATGGGGAGCATATGGATGGGGCTTGCCTGTCAGAGCTGCTTGATCAGTGAGGATCCTCTGCTTTGAACTGCCTGAGAGCTGTGGCCACTGACTGTTGCTTTGTTTTGGGGAGCTGGGGCTGTACTATTGATGGTGCCGGAGAAAACCAAAACATAAATAAAAAAAGAAGCTACTGTTGGCTCTCCACGAAGACGGAGACGTTGCATGGTCTACATCCTCAAATTCCATTTCTTTTTCTCAGGGCGCCAAGTCGCAGTTTCTTGCCACTGCCACACACATTTTTTGTTTGTGTCAGTACTGATCTCTATCAGGGGCCGTGTGTGTGTCTGGATGTCTGTGTGTATGCCTGTGTATGTACGTGTGCATGTTCGTTTGTGCATGCATAATCCCGACTACGTGTCGCTGATGTAACCCTCCTACTGGCTTCCCTCCGTGTGACAGGTGTACTATCTGCCAGGAGAGATGGGGGGTGGGGCGGTTGGCTAGGGTGGCGGGTGGGTGGGATGCATGCCTGGACTTCAGGAGAAATGCAATGAATGCATCGTGGCATCCAAAATAATCGCAGCGCAGCGGGCACACAAGCGCTTCTCGTCTACGCACCCATGTCGTCGCTTTCAGATCCTTTATTTATCCCTCCTGCGCTTTTGTATTGTATATACATTTCTGCTTTTTAATACCACCGGGATCAAAGATTCACGGCTGGGCCGGGCGCATGTGACAGTGAGCTGTCAGAAGACGTTCAATCGTTGCGACGCAACACACAGCGCTGCCTTTGCTCCTCGACGTCCCTCCTGTGTCATTAGTTTAAATATTTCAAAGAATGTTTTTCTCTTCTCTTTTTAACTCTCTCTCTCTCCTTTTTAAATAGTCTCTCTCTCTTCCTTTTTGACAGTCTATCTCTCGGGGGGGGGGGGGGGGGGGTGCTTCTGTTCTCACCTCAAAACACCTCATCAGAAGTGGAGCACTTATATTGAGCAGATTTGCTGTTAGGAAACCAGTTTGGTGTGTAGTTTGTTTGGTATGTTGATTCCACTGGTGCTTTATTCACTTGTTTGGTGTGGGGGCAAGTCAGCCTTGTCTGTCTGTGAAGATCATGCGGAAGAGACCAGCATGCAGTTCCTCCAAAGACCATTAGGTGTTTTGTGGTAGGTGAATGCAGAATTATCTGTCAACATTCATTCTCGTTAAACAAAGCCAATACTAACTGTTAGGTTCTCTTAGCTAGCTAATGTTCATATTAAGTATTTTGTGAGGTCCTGTTGACAGTTATATTTCATTAAAAGGTTATTATGGATGAAATATTAATGAGTTGTGCGTGAACAGTGCTGGATACGTTGGTTTGTTTGTTGTGGAGAAGCCAGCTGTCAGAAGTGTCTGCTTGTCAGAATAAACATTTTCAAAATACCTTGTAAATAATTAGCAGCACTGTCACAATAAAATAGAGAGAGAGAGAGAGAGAGAGAGAGAGAGAGAGAGAGAGAGAGAGAGAGAGAGAGAGAGAGAGAGAGAGAGAGAGAGAGAGAGAGAGAGAGAGAGAGAGAGAGAGAGAGAGAGAGAGAGAGAGAGAGAGAGAGAGAGAGTGTGTGTGTGCATGTGTGTGTGCGTGCGTGTGTGTGTGTGTGTGTGTGTGTGTGTGTGTGTGTGTGTGTGTGTGTGTGTGTGTGTGTGTGTGTGTTTTACCCAGGTAGCTTTCAGTTTTTACTTCAAGTCACAATAGATTTGAGTTTGGCTGTCATGGCACATCAAGTGCAGAAGCCTGTAGCAGCCCCAGATACAAGCCAGTCATGTATTTTTCAACTATATAAACAAAAAGCTTCAAGAAGGCTTATTGGGAAATGGGAATCCCCAATTTTCACTAAATTCCATACTATACTTATGCTTTCCCCTGATACATCAAAGGTAATTGGATAATTTTTCCTGTGCAGTGCTTGTTATTATGGCCTGCCAGCAACTGCATCAAGAGGTGTCAAGCAGAGACGAAACATTTTCTTCTGAATTTTCCTTTTTTGAGGTGTATGGTGGACAAAGACACTGAAAGACCAGTCTTGGCTGCCTCGTCGTCCTCCACCACCTCCTCCTCCTCACAGCTTCTTTCTCCCTCTTCTCTCCTCTTCCACATGGAAGTCCTTCAGGAGATCAGCTGAGTCACTCCTGTTCTCCCCTCCCTCTCTCCTTCCCCAATCTGCCACTGCTGATCCTCTGGTGATCTACCATGACTTTGACTCTGGCTGTTTACTTAAACTAGGGTCACGCTACATGATTCTTTCAATCTGAAACAATTATGAAATGACATTTGGCGACTAATGTGTGGGGTGATGATCCAGTCTTGTCTCCGCTCACACATAACAACCGTAGTCTTTGGGGAACAGCAATCTAAGGACAGAGAACAGACGGACGCAGGGTCGTGCTCGCCATGCACCCTTGAGAGTGAATGCCCTCACGATGTTTTGACACCATAACAAAGTCAACAAACAAACATGGGGCTCGTTAGTGTGGTTATTTGTGCAACAAAACCTTAAAACACAGAAACGAAGAATATGGTGTTAACCTCCTATTTGCATCATGCACATTGCTAATGTTTTGGAAAAAATTTCCTGTTTTCTCTGCTTTTCTCTCTCCTTTTGAATACACACTTTTGATTGGCTTTTGAAAATTCCCCTGCATATTTGTGTCTTTGACCCCCACACACCATACACTAATGGAAAGACTAGCCCCTGCAAATCTGCAACATGCTGACTGGAATCACATAGAGAAAGACTGCCATCTTTCACTCACACACACATTACGAATTAGGGGGTCTGACTGTACCGCGCGTCTGCCTGACGGGAGCTTCAGATTCTGGAAAATGCCCGTCTTAGGGTAGTGTGTCCCTAGCTTAAGGGACCGTGTTTCTGTTGGCTGGCGTAAACATAGCGGATCTCTGTTACTCCCCATCTGGTAATATCTCTCCATTATGTCTGCCTATTGACAAATTTAATTATGGCATGAGTGTCTCTACTGTCTGTTAACCAATTAAGTCACAATGGTAATTCCATCTTTTGTATTCAATAGACAAATGCAGTACAATGTACAATGAATTCATTCCTTTCCCAAACGACCACAAATCTAGTTTTAAAGGCTTTTATTTGCTCATTTGAGGCCACCTTATTGAATTCAGACTACCAGACTTTCTAATAATGTGTTAAACAATTAATCAACAGCTAATTGCTGCTAAGGTGCCAAGTTATACGCCTCCTCTGTCTGTGAATAGGACAGACCATGCCAGTTATGTGGCTTTCTTGCTATACCAATTGCCTCCACAGTCTTTCTGAAAGTCACACTTTATGATAATTAAATAAGTGTTTCCGAACTCACTAATATCTGACTATTAGGCTCAGCTGGTCTGGTGGGGAAAGAAGATGGAATGAAGGAAGCAAGCAGAAACACTTGTGGCATTGCCTGCTTTTAACAATATTATTCACTGTAATGAGTAAATTGTCTTTTAGAGTGTGCTGTCTAACTCTTCAACAGCAGAGCGGCAAGGGAATTGGATTTCCATTTTAACATCTGTTTTAAATGTTTTCCAAAATGTAGCTAGCGACAATTATAATTGTTAAGTACGCTTTGTGAACTTCTGGCAATCCATCTTGTCTGCTTGTCTGGCTGTCTGTCTACCTGTATGTCTGTCTGTCTGCAGCAGTGATTTGGCAGGGTGGTTGTATGTAAGCACTGCAACACTACACAGAATCCGCACAGGATTAGAGAGTGGGACCATAAAGTAGGCCAGATAAACTTGGCTGAGATGAAATATAGAAACACACAGTAAAACATAGACTAAGCTGCATGGCCCAGTGCAATTCATTACGCCATCCTTGTACTGTAATCCAGCACAGTCCAGCCTTAGTATTTGGACTGCATGTGTGTCAAATGGGGATATTTCTTGTTCAGGCAACACTTGTAGTTAGTTATTTTCACCTCTCTCACGTAGAACTGTGATTCAATAGAGAGTGAGTCCCTATTGGATGGAGGACCAGTGTGATGGAGTGGATTTTTATTGGAGCATTCTCATTAATAATGGATAGAAGGAGGAGCATGGTGATAGAGAGTGAGAGAGTGAGATATTGTGAGTGGGCGAACATTTCTAACAGTATGGGGCTTATGTTGAGGGGCCAGGCAAGAGTGAACAAGCATTGTGAGATAAGCGTCTTGCCATCTAGAGTGAAATAATAGCTTTTGCCATATTTTATGGATCCTTATTTATTGAATTTATTGTATAATGTTTGCCCAATGATTTCCTGCCCTTGGAGGTACCTGACCAAATATGCCTCTTCTGGCATGATCACTGAAACATCAATGGATGGGTGTCTTTGTATATGTAATGAGATGCAACCACACTTTATTTATCCCCAGAGGAAAATTCAGATGCTACTGACAGTCAAATATGCATCTGTTTAGCATATATATGAAGATACTGTTTACTTCTGAAGATTTTCCTCTACGTCAAAAGTGACATTTCCGATTTACACAGTGTAAGATGTTTGTTGAAGTGCTTTACACAAGTGACTGTTGTAATTTCAGCACCATATGAAGATCATTTAGATGTCAGCCTGTAAAGTATTAAACCATGCCAAGCTATCAAGGGCTAGCATAGCATGGCTCTTCTTCTCTGTCTCCATTTCTTTTTAAAGTCTGGTTCTGTGTGAATAAATCATTTTATCTGACAGTCAGTCAGTCTCTCTGTCTGTCCCCCCCTCTGCCTGTCAGCCTTTGTTGCGCCCGCCTGTCTGCTGTGTCATCTTGTCTTTGTGCCTGTCTTTCGTTCTATTCATCCGCTCATCCTTCACTGCTACTCTCTGTATTCATGTCATATGATTCTGCCACTGTACTCTCTCTCTCTCGCCCCCCCTTCCCTCCCTCTCCCCAACTCCCCTCCACTTCTTCATCCCACTCCACCTTTACTTCAGCATTCCCTCAGGTTATTTTTCCTCTTACTCAGCCACTTCTGCCTCATCCTCTCCCTCTCTCCCACCGCGCCCTTCCCCCACGTCTCTGACACCTTTCCCTTGAATATACTCTTGCTCCTCTCTCTGTAAGCATCCTCTTCTTCACTCCCCCCCCACACCACCTCTCCTTCTCTCTCTGTCTCTCTGTCTCTCTCTCTGTCTCTCTCTCTAGGCCCCCGCTTCAGCACTGGACCCACCACAGGCGGTCATTGAGCCTGTCACAGGGCCCTGTGGTGCTGGCGACAGCCAAAGTCACCCCCACCATGGGTGTCGACACTCAGCGTCCAAAAACTTGGGGGGTCTCGTGGAAAGCTTGAGGGCTCTGCATGTTCTATGACCTTGTGACGTTTCCATTTTGTGTCGTGATCACCATCATCACCACCACCACCACTAAAATAGACTCCAACGTTGCTGGCTTTATCCAACGACACCCCCATTTCCCGATTTCCCTGATGCAGTGATGAAAGTGTAGGATCTTCTCAAGTCTGCTATTTAATCGTGTATGAAAATGTGAATCAGTTGCTCTGCTACTGAAGTGTGTGTGTGTGTGTGTGATTTTCTTCAAATTAAGAGGTTCATTACGTTCCATTAAATTCCTGTCTGTATTCTATTAAAGGAGCTAGTGGAACCAACCAACCACACCCTAAGAGAGACTTGTTTTAATATGCAATGACTATCACAATCGGCCAACAACCTTAGCTTGGCCGTTACCATCAGCTAAAGTAGCCTTGTGTAAAAATGCGTACCGTCGGATGGTGACTTTGTGTATCTACAGAGGTGCTTTAGTGTTGCTTTTCTCCCGGTTGCTCTTCAGGTTGGCTTGCGGCGTCTCCTTTAGTCAGCGGAAACATTGCAGCAATGTTAATGACCGCCTTTAGCATATTAGCATGCTTTAACGGCGTATAGCTTAATGACGCTTGCGCGATTTCTTTCGAGGCCTCTAAGGAGAGCCCAGAGAGTACACGGTGTACAGTGTCTGAGTCAACCAATCCCATGCTGGGCGTCTCTTACTGTATCATCTTATGCTACTACTACTGCACATCGTCTTTCCCTTTCTGTCTCTCCCAACGCTAATAACATGGGGGTTCACTTCATGGGGAGCTTTCACGGGTCAGGTGGTTGATCCGAGCCGAGCCTTGCGGGCAACGTCTGTTCATGGGTTGATTACACGGGCAGAACTTTCTCCACAGCGCTGCTGTTGGCTTATGAATTATGAATAGACGTGAATCCGGCAGGAGCTGCGATGGCCGGACCTGGGGATTTACTTTCAATTCACCCCTCGTCGCACACGCGCACCCCCCACTGCTTCTAGCCCCTCGCGTCTCCTCCGTCTCGCTTCGCTTGCCTGACTTCCTTCCCACGGGATCCGGGGGGCAGTGTTAGATTGCCTCCTGAAACTCTAGCCCTGGCCCCATGATATGAAATGTTTAAGAAATTAATCTCTATGGATACACCACAAATCGCATTGTCTATGGTTACAGCGTCTTGTGCCCCTCTCTGCTATGGAGGTTGCTCTCTGGTGGGCTGTGGAAGCATTTTATTTGTCTTCTGACCCCAGCCCACACTCCTCTTTAGAGGGCGCAAAGAGGATTTCTGTTTTATTTGGAGGTGTTGCTGACTCTAGGTGACTGGTTGGTATGCGGCTGGTTATCTAACAGACCTGATGAAAGGAAACTAGAGGAAGAGGATCTTTTTAATGATGCCAGGGAGAAGGACATAGAGAGCCTGAGGCTTCAGGCAGGATCAGACCTGGTTGGAGTGAAGTGGACTTGTAACAAGTCCTCTAGTGTGCCTACCCACAGAGACCAATAAGGCCAAACATAAGAGGGAATAAAGTAATGTTGCTCTACAAAAGCCCTTCGACAGTGTATGGAAAACAAGTTTTTTGGACCTCTCTACCATGATGCACCATTATCACAGTTTTCCCTCGTCGTTAACGTTTGTGTGCAAAGGTAGACATCTAAACAAATCTTCGTTGATATCCTGTTACTTTATCAAGCAAGAAGACGCCAGGAATAGTTTATCCACCCACATAACAACAAAGTTACTCATTGTATTTAAATCATGTCCCTTTTGGACCATTTCATGTTTAGCTAGATTCCATTGGTCAAAGCCTTTCTGGCTGGATCTTATTGGATGCTGGATGGTTTCTCCGTCCTGCCTCAACCAATCATTGTTAGCCAAAAATGATATAGCAACATATTTTCCCTTATCATGTCTAACACGTTTAGGCTGCTGAGGGTTATAGCTTTCTAAGCACACACTCTGGAATTGTGACAGGAATAGTGTATTGCGTCAAGGACCTGGTGACTGGGTTGTAATTGATGGTAAATCTACAGCAGCCCGTGATCTCTGTCCTTGAGCATGGCATTGGTTGATTTCCACTCCAGGGGGTTGCTGCACTGAGTGAGTTACTGTGCTACAACCTTTCCTATATATATGTGTGTGTGTATGTGTGTTTTGAAGATAGCAACATGCATTTTGAAGGACTTCATTTGAGTGTTCAACTGTGTGCGTGGTTCTATGTTTGTGTGTGTATAGTCAGATAACGTAGTGAAAATAGTTCCAAGATGAAGTCACGTCCTGGCCTCAGCCCCTCTGTGTATGCTAATGTCAATGAAAAGGGCAGGAGAGTGGCCAGCAGGCATTAAAAATACCCAGGCTGAAATGATGGCTGGTGACAGGGCAGAAAGGCCAGCCAAGCAGTACGGAACTGCCAAGAAAGATTTTCTCTCCTCCACCACACCCACCCCCCCCCCCCCCCCCCCCCCCCCCCCCCCCGACCCCCACACACACATACAAACACACACCTCCACTGTGTGGGTGATGTATCCGTGCCCCCGAGCCTTCCACTGAGATTATAAAACTCACAAGATAGTGGTGCAACACCAGGTGTAAAGGATTCCATTTTTTTATTGGGGAATTTTGTTTTATGGGGAATATGCCCTTTCAGCGTGGACATTAACCATAAAGTCCAAGCTGTCGTTAATCTGTAGTGGCTTGATTGTGGAGTGATTTAATCAACAGAGTTTACAGAGGTGGCACAAGGATTTCCAACCATCTAGAATCTGATATTCAGTTTCAATTTTAATTATGAATAAGGGGCAATGCAAACCCTAAAAGAGAGATATGACTGTTTGAAGATGTACATAAGTTACACACAAGGCATTGCTGCTGTAAAATATATGCTAAGTAAACAGCATTTGGGGCTAAACCAAGTCTTTCAGGGCTTTTTTTGGGCCACGTATTTTTTGCATTAGCATAAATAACGTGCTGTTAAAGTTAATACATGAGTCGTGTTCTGAGTAAAAGCGATCCATTATCTCTGTACGCCCCATCCATCCTGCTTAGCCTTTCATCTCCAGCCCCTGCTGTAGATGTGGAGGAGCTGTAGCTGCATGGAGATAGACAGGGTAGGGGGGAATTGAGGCAAGGCAAGTGACGACTTCCACATGTGGATCTGCGGGGGGGGGGGGGGGGGGGGGGGGGGGTCTTCAAGCAAGAACATACATCTAAGAGACGGGCTGCCTTCATTGCCCGCATGCCATGGCTGCCACGCATGGTTGACCTATTTAAGACGGTCCCTAGCCTGGCTGGCTGCGGGCACCATAGACAGACGAGATAGAATAGATGGATTGATGGTGGGTTGGCTCAGTTGTGGGTTCCAGTGAGACGGAATCGCTCCCCCATCAGTAGATGCAAATGAACACTTTCAAGATGTTCCTTCCCAGCTGTCATGGCCAGCGTTCATACGTTTTATCATTTTCATCATCATGAAATACATTAAATTAAACCCGACAAAGAAATAATTGTTAATTCAGATAATTATTCAAAATATGATTAATCATCTGGTGTGACTCAGTCTGTTATATTTATACTGTTATATTTAATCAAATCCCATGACTTTAACCACCATGTTGGATAGAAATTAATGTTTCCCATTCAGTGTAGCATCTCTTCTGCTCTTTTCTTTGGACACATATGTCATCCAATTCAGTGATTTTTATATCGCCTCAGCCTCAATCAGATATACACAATCATGACCCTCCGACAGGTATAGAATGGGACACCTAATTATTTTCTCTTCCCCTTTAATTCATTGTCAAGGCAATCTTACCTTCTAACACGCAACCCTTTCATGGGGTTGTGGAAATTGACTCACCACCCGAGTAATGGCATGAATCACCGTTACAGTGGGCTGTTAACGAAAGCATGTGAGCTTGTTGGTTGATGCAATAATTCTCTGGTGGTGAGAGTTCTATAAACATCGACAAGCCTCGCTGGGCCACAGTGTGTTGGTGTGTTTGTTTGTGTGTGTGTGTGTGTGTGTGTGTGTGTATGTATGGTTCGAGGAAGAGGTGCCACGGTCAATTACAGTGACAGACTGAGGTCTCCTTGGAGAATTTAGGGAATCTCACTTATTGTTCAGATGCCTGTGTGTTAACTCAAACTGCCGTCCCTAGGGCGGAGTGTGATTGTGTTTTTTTTTGTGTGTCTGGAGGACCTCTTATCCACCTGAATCTGCTTGGTTAACCTTCAGCTGGAGCTGCCGGCATCAATACAGCAAAATGCTCATTCCCGTTGTTTAAGATATAGTAGGATTTATTCTCTGAGCTATCTGGTATCGCATAAGCACAGTGCTATTTTCAATCGAATCTGAAGATGTGGGAAAAATGTTGCTTGAATCCCTGTTTCTGTCGTCTTGGGCAGCTTTCGGAGAGATAACACGTGTAGGCAGTTACTATTGATCCGTATAGGAATCAATGGAGGTGGTATTATTGACGCATCTCCTCGTTAATTTCCCCTCCTCCCTCCTCCTTCAATTTCAATTATGGCTGCTGATGGGCTGTTGTTGTACAGGTGTGTCCACTGTCCGGGTCCGGTCATGCCTCGGGCGGGGCTCCACCTCTCCGTGTCAGTGAGTCAACGACGGTGAGCGTCGAAGGCGTCAATTATTTATTGACGACTTTCCGCGACCAGGAGCCCGCCGCTGGTTCTCTCCCTCTCATTAAACATGCATGGCACACACGGCGGACGCACACGCGGCTCCCCGGAACCTTTTGTAGAACGGTGATTTAGTTTCACTATTTAACAAATTCCACAGAGCACGTCATTAAGTCGTTAAGGGTCTCTCAGTGGGGCAATTTAAGAACTCTGCCCCCTCTCTCTCTCTCACACACATACACACACACACACACACACACACACACACACACACACACACACACACTGTGACATATGGTGGAACATGCACAAACAAATAATTGTTTGTTTTCATGCAATCTGTCCCTCGTCCATCTTGTACTGACCTTGCTTGTCACTGCTGTGTCCACAAGCTCACAGTCAAAGGCCCAAAGCTTGCTGTCCTCCATTTGCTGACTGGTCGTCCTTGTCTGGGATGGCCGCTGAGGGGCCTGCTTTTGAAGGAGAACACCTGAGAACCAGCTCGGGGGACACGTCTTTTGCTTCATCTTTCTTTACCCCTTACTCTTTTTATACTTTCTTTTCAGTGTCTCTTTATTCCTCAGTCTGTTACTCTCTATTTCTCTCTTTTTAGCTTTCTCTTCATCCCCCTCTCCCTTTATTTCAGTCTCATTTAGTCAGTCTCTCTCTCTCTTTCTCTCCTCTAACCCTATCTCTCGCTCTCCCTCTCAGCATCAGCAGTTACACAATGGTCTGGTGTGTGTGGGCCCACTGGAAGCCCATGAAGGTTTGAATGTGAAAGCATCCATGTGAGGAGAATACACGAAGCTGGATGCTCTTTTCCCGCTCTCATGTGTTGGCCTTGCGGTGCACACTTCACACCCACACACACTCTCTCTGGCGCGTGTCGGGTCCCTCTTCTTTGCTCATTTTATACTTGCCTGTTCCTGGGCCCCAGTCCTGCAGCTGTGTCACCGCATCGTGTGACCGCGTCCCTCCATTGTTAATTTATCTCAATCTTCCTGCTGCTTGACCTTCCTGAAATACATGTACGTTAGAGTGGGGAGAGTCAATTTGCGGACACACACACACACATACAGCGAGAGAGAGGGACCGGAATCTCATTAAGGAAAGATAAAGATGAATAGAATGCATTTGAAAAGCATTTACTGAAGACAAAGAGAAACCAAAATACCTGCAAAGCCACACACACACATACACTCTGGCGCACACACACTGTCTATTTACTGTCTTGTTTACCTCTCTCTGGCTCTCTCTCCCATACACAGGCAGACGCAGACCTCTTGGTACACCACAGTGCCTTTGTGTGCATATATTAGGTCTGTGTGTGCATGAGTAATGTGATGGATGTGTGCAGGCGTTGGCAGTGCCCTGCTGTCTGAGCCCAGCCTAATGTCTCCCTGGTTCAGCGTGAGGGATTCTCAGGGAGTCATCACTTTGAATCGCAGGGACCGGGGACAGCCCCGGCATAATCAAACCATTATCCCAATTAGCTGTCTCCTACTCCCCCTTTAATAGCTCAGCACTCAAAAACCAAATCAAAGACGATAGAGGAGCAACAGTGGCAGGGAGCAGCTCTGTTGTCGTAGGGAGCTCATTATGTCGCCCTGTGTGTGGGGCGGTTGGAAATAGGAGGGTGAGGGAACATGGAGATTTGGTTGGATGAGAGTGAAAAGGAGGCAGAATCATGCACACTTTTATCAAGACCTCTGTACCCCTGCTGCGCTCCACAGCCCACTCCATGGGCTAAATCTGGCTCTGTTGCTAGATAACCTGCACTTGGCTCCTCTCTTTCTCACACTCTCTGTTTGTGCATCTGTCTCTGTCTCTCTCACTCACTATCTAGCTGTCTCTCTGTCTGCCTGTCCGTCTTTTGTCTTTCTTTCTCTTTTTTGATCAATCCTACATCTCTGTCTCTCTCTCTGTCTCTGTTTCTGTCTGTCTCTCTGTCTCTCTCTCTGTCTCTCTCGGTCTCTCTTTCTCTTTCGGTCTCTCTCTCTCTCTCTCTCTCTCTCTCTCTCTCTCTCCATCCCACACACACAGGCTCCTCTCTGCGTGGTTATCTGCAGTATATCTGAAGGGTAATTGGGTTGCGGTCCAAAGGCGCATCCACTCAGCGACAATGGGGTCCACCCACTACGCTGACATTGTTCATCTGACACACTGCTCATTATGTCCCTTGTCTACGGTGTGCAGGTACACCGGAGCGGGGAGGGAAACACACGGGTGAATGACTCATGCTCTGGGATTGGATTAGGGGATTTCAATTAATGATTCAAAGATTTGACCATTTAAATATGCTAATTCCCCCAGGAAACAATCGAAGGCAATTACCTCTAATTGACATGACCAGTGGGGGGTTATGGAGGGGAGGAGGGGGGGGGGGGGCATTGCTACTGTAAAATATATGCTAAGTAAACAGCATTTGGGGCTAAACCAATCATTTATAATAATTTATAATTGGTTAAGTTGTTATTAAATATTATGGTATGACTGTGTTTTCTTGTTCCCCCACAGAGCAATTTCACCAATTAGGCCCTCCAACTAACAGTTTCCATCATGGTGGCCACAAATTATGCTCCTCAGAAACGATCAATTACGTTTAACAATCTGTGAGACTATACTTCACCGGAAGATTCCTGAGGCGACAAGCTCTTCTTTAGACAAGAACACCTGCTGTACTTAAAATAAAACAAATTACACACACACAGAGGCTGGCATAAGCTGGCATCCAAATCCTCACTTAGTGTAAACTGTGGATCAGTGTGGTTCTACTGTACTACAGCAACTGAACCATCAACTGATATTCATTTTCCACCCTGGCTTGAGCTCTTTGAGGGGCCCCTCCAACAGATGTGTGTAGATATACAGCATATATACATTATATATGTTGCTGGCTACTGTCTACCAGCTGTTGCAGTGTGAGGCCCTATGCTGCTGGCCTACAGGGGCAAGGGGGGGATCTTGAGTGAGGGATGGCTACCAGATACGGGGGCCTGACCGCTGAGAAACCGGAGAGGAGTGGGGTGTGGTTTGGGGAGGGGGGTCAACCAGGGAAGTGTATGGTTGCTAAGCTGAAATATTGTTGTGGTTTTTCTTCTTCCTCTCTGCAACATGCCCCTCCCCTTGCTGTTTAAAGATAATTCATGTTGAACAGGTGAGTGTCTCGTGTGGGTGTTGTGGATGCTATAACATGCTGCTTATGGTGGTGGGCTGGGCGATGTGAGGGTTTGATAAGGTAAAAAGGTCATAGCGATTCGATTCTTGACATGGGTTTCCAAAATGTTTTCTGTTTTTAATCTTTGATTAAAGAATAAATAGACCGACCTCTCCATGCCCTTTAATGGAGTGACTTCATTTAGATCAATAGATCAAATGGATAGATGACTGACAGAGTAAAGGTGATAATGCGCGAAGCCTATATTTCGTGCCCAAGGTTTACAAACATTCCAGCATTAAAAGCGTATAATTTGTTTTTATAATTAATGGCAAGTATCCTTTTTCTTAGTGCCTATACACCATCTGTCCTAGTTCCCAAGAGTTCAATTTATCTCTGTGGTAGAAAAATGCTACTGAAAGGTCAAGGAGAAACATGGAGTGCAACAGTTCTCCAGTAAAGTGTTAGCCAGTGTATTTATAATAAAGACAGCTCTAACGTTATACCTCAGCGCTGCTTATAAGAACATGCCTTCAAGTCCAAGCTAACCTTACATGGGTAAATAGTTGGCTAGTCAAATCACTCTGGTGACAAAGGAAATTATGGTAAAGCGAGGTTGGGAACAGGGTTGTGAATCAGAGCGTGAGTATGTGTGGGACACGGACGGGAGTTGATGAAGTCATCTGAACCAGCAGCAGGTGTGAGCCTGACAGACTCAACCAACCCTCCCCCCAACACACACACACATTGTATGGCTCCAATCCTGTCTTGTGGTTTAATGGTTGTTGCCTCTCTCTCTCTTTCTCTCTTTCTCTCTCTGTCTGGTATTCATAGACATTTTTGTTTTTTCCATTTCATATAAAAATGTATGCATTAGTTTTGTTATTTTCACAGCGAGGCAAGTGGATTGATCTACTAAGTGAGTTACCACCTCATGTGTTAAGTAATGGGAGTAACAGCTCGTGGACTTTTAATACATTTTAACCAAGCCATCTGCCTCACTGTTCAATTATCATGATGCTATTGAACATGAACTCCTATATGGCCTATCGGATTTGCTGAACTACAATGTAAAAGTACTCAAATATATTAATCAGTTATTGCGTTGCTTATTGATGTATGTGTGTATGAGTGCGTGTTTGTATATGTGTGTTTGTGAGTGGGTGCGTCTGTGCGTATATTTGTGTGTGTTTGTGTGTATGTGTGTGCACGGGTGTGGTCATGCGTGTTAAAAGCCAGCACATGTGTTTGTCATACGAAACCCATAGGCGGGCCAGGCCTCATGCCTCATGGACTTATGCAGAACATCTGATGGAGGGGGCTTATTGTGATGCAGTGGGTCATAGCGTGTCACCATAGCGTGTCACCTTAGCGAGTGACCTTGCCTGCTACTACCTATGCAAAATGAGCTGTCAACCTGTCCTATAGACTTAATAGTTCGCATTGCATGCTGATGTAATGGAAATTTCCGTCTGTTATGGTGGGTATGTTCATTTAATATTTAGATGTGATGTACAGCCTTTGTTGTACAATACGTTTCAACTTTGTCTACTTTGCGTTTGTTTAGTTTCCTATTGGACTGTATGACTTGAAGGCGTTCACGCGTAGGCTTGCCATCTTGTCTGTTCTGTAGTTTTTATAGCAAAGAATTCCAGTAAAAGTGTGCTAGTGCAGTATAGTAAAGGAAGAAAGATACTGTCATAAGGATTTAAGACAGGTTGAGCACTCATCCGGAACCCTCCTGGACGTTTTCAGTGAATACAGACCTTTAGGATGGCTCCAGCTTTAATTCCACTTGTGTGCCAGGTTAATCAGTCTGTATTGAATACTGCTGAATTGGAATTGAGTTGCTTTAACTTCGTTCACTCCCTCTCACTGTCAGTCCCCTTACACACACACACACACACTATCGTGTACACATACACACATTTTATACCCTTCTTCATTTGTTTTTTTTCTCAATTATTCTAACATGCCAACCCTCTGTCTCTGTCTCTGTCTCTGTCTCTGTCTCTCTCCCTCTCGTCTCAGGTGTCTGAATCGGTGATCCATCCCCAGAGAGGCGCAGGAAGCGATAGAACGGTGGTGCTGGTGGTTGAGGAGGGGGGACCATGGCATCGTGCCTGGGACAACAATTGTGCTGCCTCCTGCTCCACTGGTTCCTTCTGCAGATGGTGATGTGGTCATCCATCTGCGGTCAGGGATGCCCCCAGCGATGCGAGTGCTCGGCCAAATTTAAGTCTGTGTCTTGTCAGGGAAAGCGTCTTTCTGCCCTGCCTGACGGGATCTCCCTGGACACAAAGGTGCTGGACCTCAGTGAGAATAGACTGCGCTGGGTGGAGCAAGGGGACCTGCTCCCTTACCTTCGCCTGGAGGTGCTGGACCTGAGCGGGAACATCATCAGTGTGCTGGAGCCCAATGCCTTCGCCAGTCTTCAGAGCCTGCGCACTCTGTCTCTGAGGGGCAACCAACTGAAGCTAGTCCCCATGGGGACCTTCTCCCGCTTGGCAAACCTCACCTCGCTGGACCTGAGTGGGAATAAAATTGTCATTCTTCTGGACTTTACGTTTCAGGACCTGAGGAGCCTGAGGAGACTGGAGGTTGGAGACAACGACTTGGTCTATATCTCTAACAAGGCTTTCCTTGGCCTGGTGGGACTCAGGGAGCTGACCATTGAGCGGTGCAACCTGACGTCGATCTCCAGCCAGTCTCTGTCGTACCTCCGGAGTCTGGTGACCCTGCGGCTTCGCTACCTCAGCATCTCCGCCCTCGAGGACCAGAACTTCCGTAAACTGGGAGGCCTGAGGGGTCTAGAGATCGACCACTGGCCTCTTTTAGAGTACATTTCCCCACACGGCCTGCAGGGCCTCAACTTGTCCTGGCTGTCCATCACTCACACCAACCTTACTTCCGTGCCCACCTCTGCCCTGCGCAACCTGGCCCACCTCACCAGCTTGAACCTCTCCTACAACCCCATCTCTGTCCTCGAGTCCTGGGCTCTGCGTGACTTAGTGCGGCTTAAGGAGCTTCATATGGTCAACACCAACCTGGTGACCGTACAGTCATACGCGCTGGGTGGACTGCGGCAAATCAGCCTGCTCAACCTGTCCACCAATGGCCTGGTGACACTGGAGGAGGGCGCTTTCCAGTCTGTCAACGCCCTGGAAACCCTGCGTTTAGACAGAAACCCTCTAGCCTGTGACTGCCGTCTGCTCTGGATCCTCCAGCGCAGGAAGACCCTCAACTTTGACGGGGCCGCCCCAGTGTGCACCACTCCCGTCGAGGTACAGGCCCGGTCTCTCAACGCCTTCTCGGACTCGGCTCTCTTTGACCATTTCACCTGTCAAAAGCCAAAGATCCGCAACAGACGGCTGCAGCAGATCACAGCACGCGAGGGCCAGGTGGTGTCCTTCCTGTGCCAGGCGGAGGGTGAGCCAAAACCGGTAGTATTCTGGATCTCTCCCCAGCGGCGGCGCATCACCACCAAGAGCACCGGTCGCCTGACTGTATTGCCAGATGGAACCCTGGAGATACGGTACGCCCAGGTCACAGACAGTGGAACCTACATCTGTATTGCCAGCAATGCTGGGGGCAATGACACCTACTTCGCAACACTCACAGTTAACGGACTGCCACTGGATGCAGCCTTCATGGCTAACCGCACATATTACGCTGGAGACCTGAATGATACAAACCTCAATGACACCAGGGTGTTCTTGAAGTTCACTTTAGATCTCAAGACCATCCTTATCTCCACGGCGATGGGTTGTATCATGTTTTTAGGGGTCGTCCTTTTTTGTTTCATTCTGCTGTTTGTGTGGAGTCGAGGGAGAGGACAGCATAAGAACAACTTCTCAGTGGAATACTCGTTCAGGAAGGTGGACGGACCGGCAGCCAGCGGAGGTCAAGGAGGAGCACGGAAGTTCAACATGAAGATGATCTGAGGTCAAGGATAGTTTTTTCCAATGGATTCCCATATGCTGTTTTTTGCTGACGCTGGGAATAATGGATCATGTGAAGGATTAGAAAAAGTCCCGGTCTTCCTGGGACTTTGATTAACGATGTGATGTTATTTTAAAAGCCTGTTAGCAGCGGGGGAATTTGTACATTTTAACTGAGACACATCGCACTCTGTGATATTTAACACAAACAACTCTTCTGTATGGTAACGAGACCATGCTGTGAAGACCATTTTTGGTAAAACAAACGATCCCGAATAGACTGTTACATCACCAAACAACACAAGGCCTAAGCCCTTCTCTGCCGCCATTGGCTGAACAGCTCTGTCTGCCTCTATGTCCCTCGTCACTGGGGCTATATCTCCTACAGGTTATTCGTCCTCTGCTTCAGTGATCCTTGCTGCAGTGATTCAACTGTTACGTTAGATGATACTAATATCTATGATTAGGACAGATATACTGATCAGCGGACGCCAAGGACTTGCCAATCCTTACATGAATCAATTTATTTTCCTTTTTTTTTTACTCTTTTCACGATACGTTTTTTTTTTTTTTTGCAGGAGTAGTATCTGGCATTGATTGGGTATTAAAGGAGACACTGATGGTGTGTTTTGCACAGAATAGATCAGTCACCTGAGGACTAGATCTACGTCTGCAGACGCTCTGTCTCTGCATAACACTGCCAAACTGACCATGCAGAGCACTGTATGATATAATGATTCCCAATGGCACAGCACTATCATTGATTTCTAAACTAATTTATTACTAAATAAATCACTAAGCTTAACACATGTAACAGTTGAAGGATTCCAGTGCACAATTCTCGATTTTAGAAACTTGATGTTGCCTTGGTCTCAAAGATGAAGAGTTGATTGGTTTGATTGCTAGGTAAGATATAAATAAAATGTATTATATATTTGTCTTGCTTGACATGAAAAGAAAACTGTGGTTGTTAATAATAATAATAGTAGCGTCCTGTGACTTATCAAAGCTGCTGTTCTATCGTAATTCCGATTACTGTTTCATTTGTTTTATATCTAAATATTGATATATTGATATTCAAGGAGCAGCAGGCTCAACAATGTGTATCACCCCATCAGATCGCTTGCCGTTTGACATTGCGTTGCGTTGAATGATGCCTCACCCCTGGGCTCCCATCAAGTGAATCACGCCTGTTTCGTTTCACTCTTTGGGACAGTTTCCGTTCAGGGGCAAGCTGGACTGACCAGCGGGGAAGTATTATTTTATTTTTTATCTGCTCTGTATATTCCTCAGAGGCCATGAGAACTACCAGAAGGTTCGGTAGAGGTGAATGAGTAAGACATGTTTTTGAAAGCCAGACAGCAACGAGTGGTTTACCATTTCACAGGGCACAAAAATAGAAATAATTGGTTTAGAAATAATGGTCTAAAAAAGGTTCTAAAGCACAACTTTATATTTATATAAAAGAAGAAAATAGCCGCACGTCATTTTTTAACCGGCCCTTCATCTAACCTTATTTCATATATATTTATAATAATACATAATAACCACATTTGAACAAATCATTTCAAATCTTTAAGATTAGATCATGACCAAGAGCATAGTCGAAAGTGGATTACTCAAATTGTTCCTCCCCTTCTCGTCTGCAGAAAGCAGTTGGTTCTAATAGTTTAGCGGTGCTACTCTCTGCTGGCTGCAAATGGTATAATCATATTAAATATATATTTCACCTGACCTGGATGACGGAACCTCCACACAGCACTTCACGCTGATGAAAGAGGCCGAGAGGGCTCACCTTCTCGGACACTCGTGGTCTAAAGTCCCCCTGTGGGCACGGTAGTCAGGAGGAACCTCCACACAGCGGTTCACGCTGGCACAGCACAATACCAATCAAGAAAAAAGCAATTCCGAGTCAAAATTATTTCTTCAACACTTTCTGAATCATCCCTATGTTCAATACATCCAATCGGCCTAATTATAGTTGCAAATCCTTTTTGGCAAGTTTGGACAAATCCCCATTTGGTATTACCTCAGTTATGCTTTGTGTTAAGGTTTAATTCAACCAATAGCCTAATACGTATGGGCAAAAATATGCTTTTTGTCCGCATTTTAGAAATGTAATCAATGTGAATTGTCGTTGTCTGACGTCCTGCTGATTCTGTACAGTATGAAAACCATTGTGAACAATATCCTAGACTATTTTGTATTGTATTATTTTATATACATATAAAGAAGAAGCACACTATTTATAAAGCATGTAACGCGAATCAACCAGCAGTCTGTTTCTACTGTCGTTTGTACACGTTATACTTAAAAAAATAGTCTTTATGACAGACAGATGTACATGAATATTTAGTAGTCTCTGGGTGAATGTTTGCTTGTTAATTTGTCTGGTCTTGTTATTCATGGTGAATCATATCTTGTGGCCCAGGGAGATAGATACAGATGTAAAGCATATCAGACATATCAGGGAGACGTATACAGATGTAAAGCATATCAAACATAAACATTAATCCATTAACATCTCTACATTCTCTTGACCTTTGCTGCTATTGGTCTAAACAGCACACTTTATGTTCAAGGCTGTATATAAAAAAGATTCTAAGGTCTTGCCATTCTTTACATTGGAAGAACAATGGAATGACCTGCATATCTAAGACAAGAGGGAAATGAGGGAATATATTTGGTTTCTGCGGCCTAATTTTAACTCTTGTGTGCAGCTCTAATCTCCTTGTTCAACTCTATATTTCATGGTGTTAATTATATCATGTTGGCTCATAATTTTTAGGAAATGGCAGAGCAACATATTGACTACTATGAAACCAGGGTGACAATGAAGCAATCTAGACTCTTTATCAGCCATAAGTAAGTACAATTGGTGAGTACTACACTTTCACCTGTATATGTGAGATTCAACTCTTTTTGGTATCTGAGTCTGTATATACAGTATATAAAGGTCCCGATTAAGTCCTAGTTTCAAATAACCAAAAAGAATGCAAACTACATTTTATTTATAGATATTTACATTCCAGCCATGAGAAAAACTGTCTTCAAGCCCCTGCAGTTCCTCAAAGCATAGTTAGTGTGAATTAAAGATTTGTTCTTAAACAGGAAGTCAACATTCATGAGAATGCCTTTAACGATTACTTCAGCTTATGAAAACCAGTTTCACTTCTGTAAGATAGCTTGATAAGCTTGTCCAACACCAAAACATTTTGAGAGACCAACAATGTAAAGAATTAGCTGTGGTATTTAGGTTTGGATTCCGCGTAAACTATTAATGTTTAATAGAAAGACTTAACCGTTAAGCTTGGGCTCATGGGCAATGACTTAATTTATTTAAAAGAAGCATTGGCCTTTTTAAATGAGTACCATTGCTTGCAGCTACTTTTCTAGTCTTAACCATAACCTTAAACCATCTGTGGCCTTCATAAAAGCACATATACACATTTTTTTTAAATATATTTACCAACCAATACCAGTTGAATGACTGGTATTCAAAATTCTAATACAGTTGATACAACCATGTACTCCCCTACTCGGCCATGTTACACAAACAATGTGAGTCATGATATGATACCTCTTTCCCCCCAGCACAGTGTACATTTTGTTTAATGGGATGAGGAATGTATTTGTCAGGGTATTTTCAAATAACCCACCACAACTTTACATACATAATACGTCAATTGAGAATTCCAACACAATTGACAATAAGATGATAAACAGACTGCATGCCACAACAACACAAATATTATGAAAAAAAGCTTCTTTTTGCGGCCACTTCTGACCCCTTCTGGTCTTTCAAATCTGTCAATCCTTCTATCTCTGACAGCTTGTCAATCGACTGACCATTTAATCAAGCAGTTGGTTTGTCCCCCTTTGAACATTTGGGTCTGTCTGTCAATCAGACATGTATTGGCAGGATTTGGAGAGCGGGCTTTCTTTCTCCACAGTCCTTTGGAAGCTGACCTTCATGCTGACATTAAGAGGAGCGAACGGCAAGGGAGACGCTCCAGGCGACCTGCTGCCTCGCTTTCGATGTACCTCTCAGAAGTACCGGGCTTACCAGGGGATCCCGGGCCAGAGTGTCCTAGCTGGTAGAAGTGATGCAGGAAGTTGTGAGGGGGGAGCCCAGAAGCAACGCCGCCAGGCCGTGTCCAGATAAGGACAGCCTGGTGTCCTGGTGTGGAGGGGGTAGGGAGGAGGAGACCGGCAGCACTAGAGCACACTGTTTTTCCTTGATGGTGCAGACTCCGGGCGGTAGCCTCCTTCTAGGGCCAGGGGGCTCCTGCTAGCTTCTGGGATGGGATGCGTGCTGTGGAGGGCCTGGGTTTGGAGGTGTGGCGGTGGGCTAAGCTGGTGTGGTAGCTGGGCTCCAGGTGCATCAGGCCGAGATTAAGCTTCAGACAGTGCTGTTGACTCCTCAGCCAGACATTGTCCTCTTTCAAGGCCAATAGACGTCTCTCCAGGATGTGGTCTTTTAACCTCATGTCTCGGGAGTGCTTGGCCGCTTCTGTGTTATTGTGGGGCCTTCCCCAGTTAGTGGGGTGCTTATTCTTGTCTGCTATGAATGTCTGTTTCTGTCTAATGAGAGCTGGTATTCAGGTGAAGGATGGCTCTCCCACTCCCAAAGACAACAACCTGTTGTCCAATGGAAATGGATCCATGACCAATCAAACAGATTGGGGCAATGACAGACGGATCTGAAATCAGAAGAACAGGAGGGTTACTACACTAGTGTTAAGGCGACCGGATGGTCCAAACTTTCTGTCTGCCTCTTAATTTGTCCACTTGTGTGGCCTCACTCCTTCCTTCGCCGAGCTCTTATGAGTTCTGACTTTTAGATAGGGAGGCCATCTATCCTGGGTTTCCATCTTTGAAACCCCATGTGGAGTCCAAGGCACAAGCCAAGAGAGAGATGTAATCTCAATTTTGAGAAGATTCTTGAATCATTAAATTCTTTCATTTGCTAGTGGCGGGTGTATGAGGGGTTAAATAGAAGCTATGTGAGAACTGGAACCCAAAGATCAGTCCATCATAGTTATTTATCTGTTATTTACCTGGTGTTAGTCTCCCTTGTTCTCTCTCTCTCACACACACACACACACACACACACACACACACACACACACACACACACACACACACACACACACACACACACACACACACACACACACACACACACACACACACACACACACACACACACAGACAAACATTCACACCACCTTATCTTGATGTTAACTCTATATTACACATCTCCATTTTCCAAATCAAACTTGACACCTTGTGTAACCGCATTAGCAGTCTTTGACACTTCATGTGCGTATACACTCATGTGCACGCACACACACACAAGTGTGTGTGTGTGAAACAGACAGGGAAGCAGAGACAGAAAGAAGAAGAAGAAGCAGGTTGAGGCAAAGGGGATTTCCTGATTGAAAAAGACTGACCATCTTTGCTAGCAAGCATTCAAACATATCCTTCTTTATCGACAAACTAATCATAGAACGTCTGCCTCTAGGGAGGAACTCTCCGCTTCCTTTCTCTTGGCATGCCTCTCTTTGCATTCGAACATGCTCACACCTGTGGCAGGGAGCCATTGGGTTCTGACTCAGGAAATGGAGGTGGTGGTTAGACACTTTTGCTGTGGCTTTTTATCTCAGGCTATGTATTGTATTGGCGCCACTGAACTGTCATTTTTGGAACGTAAACAGCGATTAAATACAAATATTGGCTTGAGTTATCAGTTGGCATGATGGCAGAAATCGGACAGGGTGGTTTTCTCAACTATGGGCTTAGGAGTTACTCAGTGCACACGTTAAACCTCAGGTATAGCTGTATCTATATACACATTTAGAATGACCAAATCAGTTTGGCTTTGTGAGTATAAAACTCCAGGGAATCCCTCTTCCCATGCCCCCTAACTGTGCTACACATATAAACATCATTGTTTTCTGAGGCACTGTAGGCCAAAGAAACTGCATTCTTGACAAGCATCAAAACATTAACACATATTTAATATAATGCTATTATTGAGGAAACCATACCATCATAATCTAAATAATAAGCATAATAAAAACTAGCTAATCAGTTGGAGATTGATAACCCGTCAAGCTGCGCAGGGAACAAGGGCTTGTTAAGCGGGTGGAGAGTAAATGCTACCTAAATACTTACAAAAACAGGTTACACTTTACAATAAGGGTACATTAATTAACTATTAATTAACATCAGTTCATGCAGTAATAAGCATTATTATATAGCATTAGCATAGGGCTTAGGGTTAGTAGGTTAGGGTTTGTCTGTTAGTGTTAGGTTGAACCCTATCCCGATTCCCTTAGGTTATGGGTGTCACATGTGACCTAGGTGGAGGAAGAGGAGACAATGTAATTTTCCGCTCCTTTATATTAAAAAAATTCAGGCCTATCTTCATCCGCTTTTTCTTCTCATCTTCGAACCTTTGTCTTTTGCCGTCTCTGTGTTTGTTGTACATCGCCCAATGCCTACTCTAGTCAGTCCAATAAGGTGGTGTTATACCGCCCCTGTCTGGTTACTTTTGGAACTGAACACTGACCTTCCGAGAAGTCAAGTTTGCAGTCACACCTTTGATTTGTTTCGTAGGTCTCTAATCACTTAATGTCACCCTGTCGAAAAGTTTAGAAAATGCCTAAAATGTTTGAAAAGAAATAGGCAATACGTTAATAACAAAAGTGGTGTGGATTATGTATGCTACTTCATTGCACATGCTGACCGTAACGCTGTATGCTAATGAAATGAATGAAATATTTTCGAAAACGTTGCTGGAGAAGGCTATAAATAGTTTTACATTTTAAATATATTTATTTTTTTCCTCATCTTCGTCGAGTAGCTAATATACCAACAAACTAGTGTAGGCACCTGCGTCGGCACGAATGGGTTTTTAGACCACCACAAACCTCCGAATTTATTTCATACCATAAACAACAGAACAACGCTACCCGTTTTAACCAGTCCAACTATGACATTAAGGCTATACTAATGGATTTGAGTAACAGGTTAACATGTCAGGTGACTGTAAAAAAAGAGACGTTTTATTTAATTTCTCGGTTAAATAATGTGCCGACTTCCACCCGGGGAAGCCCGTGACCCGGATCAGGGGAAAAACCCAACCAACCGAGTCTCGCGGTTTCTAGGCGAGGCTCTTCTACGTTAACCGTGGCGTGCTACTCTTTCCCAGACGTAAACCACAACGTTTTCATAAAAATAAGGCAGAGTTCAAGCTCATGTCATATAAAACAAAAAACGTGTTTACCAAAATAGCCTATTTCTCTATACATTTTTTTGAGAGTTGGCCCTGTTAAAGATTACTCCTTGTTGAATAGTACACAGCATAATATTTTATATCAAATTATTTAACATTTAAATAAAGTACAAAAAAACCACACACAAAGCAGTGCTTTTGATAAACATAACTTAATTAAAAGGAACAAATGGCTCCTTTTTATTTGAATGTGTTAGCATAGAAAAACGAAAAATGTCTGACTTCAACTATAAGGTATGACTAACAACCCACAAAAAAACAACAACCACATTTCATGCAAATGCATGCCATTTATTAGCAGGCTACTATACTCCCCCACTCCAAATAAGTAATAACTACACCCCCATTAAAAGAGAAAGAAAGAAACATCAGACTTTTGGCTCTACATTGAGACGAACAGCCTTGCACAGCAACCAGGAGCATTAATCATGAGGTGAGCAGAAGTTTCTGGACCCAGATGCTGCTTCCCCTGCAGGTGGCCTCTCCCCCCCGTACTCCATGGCCATGTAGAGGGGCAGGTGGGGGTACAGGGCCGGGTGGGAGAGGTACCCCGACCCCCAGGGCACCATGGGCTTGTTCTGCCAGGCTGGGTGATGCAGTGGGGGTATCAGCCAGCTCTCTGGGCATGTCATGGAGGTGGTAGAGGAGGTGGAGGTGGGGGAGAAGCAGGTATAGGGAGCAGGGTGCTGGAGGAGATGTGGTGCGTGGAGGTGCCTGGACGGTTCCCACTGGAGGAGACCTGCAGCTGAGGAGCATCAGACCTCTTGGCCCATGTCTGTCCTGTTGTGCTCCCTGGCTCCCCTTTCCCGGGGGAGGGAGTGCAGGCGAAGGGGAGAAACTGGAGAAGCTCCTGCTTGTAGCCGCCCTGGGATCTTGGTAGATCCCCCGAGGCCTTAGCGAGAGCAACGTCTGGAGCGAGAGGGGGCCAGCCGGATCCTAGATGGTAGCTTGCTATTTCGTGTTGCTCCATCCCCAACATCAAGGCTTTAGGGCTGTCCCTTCCGCCAGGTCCCCACATCCCTCCTGCCTGGAAGAGGGTGGACGCCGGGTAGAGATAGGGTGCCTGTGGCCTGTGTGGCAGGCACAGGCCCGCAGGGACAGAGCCGGCGGATGCTTTGTTGGGTCCTCTGCCTAAGCTGAGGTGATACTGCAAGGCGAGCACCTCGGCCCTCAGCTGCGCGTTCTCATCGCTCAGAGACAGCAACTCTCCTTCCATCATCATGTCGTTGAGTCGCCTCTTTTCCCTCGACCGCTTGGCCGCCTCGTTGTTCTTCAGCCGTTTGTCCCAGTAGATAGTGTCTTTTTTCTCGGCCGGGGTCATCTCCCGCTTGCGCCGGTGCGGGGTGGCGCCGGCATGCCGGTGGCAAGAGTGCAGCGGTACACGGAGCAGACGCTGGGCCAGGATGGCAGGTCTGGCCATGGGGTAGAGGAGCCCCACTTCAGTGTTCACGCCGTCCTCCTCCCCACCACTGCTCTCCATGGAGGAGGTGGAGGAGGGCTGGCAGGAGCTGTCACTGGGACCCGAGCTGGACATGATGTCTGTAGGCTTTCGTCTGGAGTGGAGGCAATGGATGCCAACTGAAAAATGACGAGTTAAAGTTAGTTAGTCAATTACAGGGGGAATTATTACTTTTGGAACTCAATTATATTTCTCGTTAAACTTTTACTTAAATTTTGTTATTTTATTTTTCTCCAATTTCAACAATGTAAAATATGAATTGAAAACCCCCAACTATAAAACGAACACTTTAGAGATATCATCTATTTGTGTCTCCATTAAATCTAAACTTCTGTTGTTAAGTCACCTCATATACTTCTAACTATCAAGGCAGACTAATCAATACTTTTCTAAATATTGTTTCTAAATTTGGATTGCAAAATGTTTCAAGTCTGTTTCATAAAAACTTTACTACAAGCTTTTTTGAATATTATTTTGACAATTTGCACTAATTTGTCAATCTAAATTCCATCATGTTTTCCCTGTACAACTTTTAATCCGAAACCTTGGGAAATAATTATATTTTTGTAATCATAATTGTATTAACTGCATAAGCCTAAATAAATGTAACTAGCAAGTTTAGTTACAATTTTGAATAGTGCAGTAGCCTATGTTTTTTTTGTAATTCTACAATTACATATGTTTTAAGGCATCATCAAACTTTACCTTCTAATCTACCTTTTCTAAACTAATATTGCGATAAAAAAATAAAAAAAACGTGGAATGCAACATCAACATTTCAAAACGTTGTCCTTCTTTTACTTTCCTAATTTTTTTATTAAAACTAAAACAAATAAAAACAAATAATTTTTTTCCAATTATTATATGCACATACCTGTTTTGAATAGAGAGCCTTGCGCCTGTCTTCGAACGATTTGCTGTTTATTTATGGAGGAATATGACGCGGGCTTGTAGCGCACTTAACAGAAGATATTTTTTTTTATTCGCATGCAACCAATGGGGTTGAATGATTTGTCTTGGTCCCCTGCGCAACAACAGTATTGGGACCCTTAGGAAGCGGAAATGAAAATCATCAATGTGGTCACGACCTAACCAACAGGTAATTCAGAAATGACTGAACTGTCCTACTTTCTTTCTTAGGCTATTTGGTTTTTGGTGCAGTGTACGTCACGCATTTTGATACACCAAGAGACACTCGCATATATATATATACAGCCTAGCGGATATATATATATATATATATATAAATATATCCGCTAGGCTGTATTTAAGACACTATCAAACGAGGTGAATATTTGGTTTAATAATATAACCACCATTAGACAAGAAATTACCTAATGTAATTAATTGTTTGTTATCTTTCACATTTCTGTGAATGATTTATTAATATTATTAATATTATTATTAATTTTAAATATTAAATACATAAGTTAAATCTCTTAATAATGATAACCAGAGTAAATCAAAATAAAAAGAATATTATGAATTGACATATGGGTTTGGTTTTAAACTCTGCATGGCAAAGCACAACCTTTTTTGCCAAATGTGAATCCTGTGATAAATGTTACAGCAACCATTTTTTCATTGTGTTGAACGCCACATCCTCTCTACACACCACAATAATTTTACCCTGTGTGTGTTTTATTTCCCTTCAATGACTATGTGGTGAATCCATGTTGTTTGTCAGTCGGTTGTACAGCTTAGAAACTCCAGCAGCAAAAGTTAAACATCACCAGCTAAAGTACCCAAAGGTGACTCACACAGAAGTACCCAAACTAATCCAAAAGTAGGCAGCTAGATGCACAAATTCCCTAATACATCTGCAAATGCTTTCCCTTTCACCCACTATAATAATAATACTTCAATAATACTTATGTTTCTGTGTTTTCTTAAAGTATGCCAAAAAACACAGCCACTTGGATGCCTCACAATTGAACTGCGCTGCATCCCTGCCAATCACTTAACAGTTTATTCACACTTGATTTAGCTGTAAATTGATATCCTTATCACACCTGTGTGATACATACACACACACACACACACACACACACACACACACACACACACACACACACACACACACACACACACACACACACACACACACACAACCACACATAACCAACCCAGAATTGCTTTAAATTAGGTTTGGATCTGAAGTAATCTGCCGGCTATAACAGACTTAAATAAACCTTTTCCACATCAAACCCTGACACAGTGAAAGATTGCGTTGGGTGATGCGCCGAGTTGGTGAGCACTTGTTCAGGAAGTCCAATACTTTGATAACTGTACGGTGTGCATCAAATCCAATTGGCCCTTTAAGGGTACGGGCCTGGGACCCTGTGATGTACTCACATTGGTGTAAAAACAGCCTCTGACGTTCCTCATACTCATCCACGCGTACACACAGCAACTCCTCACACTCAGAGAAAGACAGCAGTGTGAGTGCTGGAGAGGCGACCAGAGATCTTGTGAGATACAAACCATGAGAAAGAGGCATCATGAGTGATGTGTGTGTGTGTGTGTGTGTGTGTGTGTGTGTGTGTGTGTGTGTGTGTGTGTGTGTGTGTGTGTGTGTGTGTGTGTGTGTGTGTGTGTGTGTGTGTGAAGACTTCAGAGAGGATAAGCATATGTCATAATGGTGCTAAAAGAAGAACAGAGAAGAATGAAAAGATAAAACTTAATATCACGCAGCTCCCCGAAAAAGGTTTCAGTTCTCATTGAAGAGTGTGTTGTCATGGACTAGGCAAGTCAATTCACGTTAAGAGTTTATTCAATAATCACACTTTTATTTACTTTAGGGTCGTAGTAGAAATCCCATTAATAACACATTATATAGAATACAGCATTATTAAAACGTCAAGCAAAGAATGATCAAAAGTAGCTGTTTTTAACGTCGTACATCTGTTTCTGTTTCTAACATTGAAACATTTAATCTGTAAATAAATCAGCGCAAGTACAATTTCTGCAGGATTTGTAGGTTTTCTTCTATTTATTATTTATCTTTAATGTAATGTGCTTGTGTTTTGTTATAAACTATGTACCAATGATACCAGGGCTGACAAATTATTGCTGCCCCAACTGCCTTCCGAAAAGTGGTCTGGAGCCTGTTTATGGCCTGTATACACTGGGCTTTCATCTGTTGTGATGTGTTTTGTCTATATAACTTAAAATTAGAAACATATTTAGAAATTACAGACATGCATAATGACTTCCTTAATCTCAAGAAAAATTACATTTGTATTTGTATCACATTTTGAAATTGTTGCTGTTCTCTCCCGTATGTTGACTTTACTTACTGTTTGCTTATGTTGCCTCGTACAGAAATACAGTGAATAATTTTAAGATCTTGGCTGCACTCTGCAACGCAGACATTTGTCGCATTGTTCAACACTGCAACTGAATTTAATGAAGATAATAATTCCCGTAATTAAAAAAGTGTCAGAGCAGATATATCCCCCAGACAGGAATGAAAAACGGTCCAACATAAATGGCATAGTATAAACTAAGTATAAACATTGGTGAGGTTTGGCAACTGAAACAGTTCAACTGTGGTGGAAAACCCTGGCCTGTTGGTTCTTAAAATTGGTAGCGACCACCATAAAAACAGCCGAAGTACAGTTATGCTAAACCACCAACCATAGATAGCAAAAGATTGTCAAAGATATGGAGACCCACATGCATGCACACATACCCACACAAGCTCTCTCTCTCTCTCGCTCTCGCTCTCGCTCTCATACACACACACGTACACACACACGTACACACACACGTACACCACACGTACACACACACGTACACACACGTACACACACACAGCCGTTCAGGAGTTGGTATGGGGCCTTTCTGGGTATGGACAGGCACATTCACATCAGGAAATAAAACAGACGTGGCAACATGAAACCACATTATGAGAATTGAACCGACGCAGGCAGCTGTCATAAATTCATAGAATTGTCTTCTTTCTGCATTTGTTGGGCCTTTTTCTCTGACGTGATCTTGCAATGGATGATTACGTCCAGCAGATGTCATTAGAGTCATAATAAAAAGACAGGTCTGAAGCAACGCCTTTATTTTAATGTATGAACACTTTTGACAACTGAATGTATGGTATTGCACTGCACTATTATATATTATATAAAATATATTAATACTTTTATCCGATTTGTCCTCATAGTACACCTCGCTCCTAAAGAGCCTGGATAACAGAAACAGTGTTTTTCGTGACATGTATGTTTGTTCCAGTGCTACCATTCCCCAGGGGCAATCTCACCCTCCTCTAAGGAAAGGAAAGGTGTGTTTGGGGTGTGGCCTCACGAAGGCAAATGAAAGGAAACCCGTCAGATGTGTGTGTGTGTGTGTGTGTATGTATGTGTGTGTGTGTGTGTGTGTGTGTGTGTGTGTATGTGTGTGTGTGTGTGTGTGTGTGTGTGTGTGTGTGTGTGTGTGTGTGTGTGTGTGTGTGATGTAAAGGGCTTAATGTGTGTCTGTGTTCAGTGTTGACATGCAGCTCGTATCTCAGGTGTGTAACCAGGTGGCCACGGGTGCAGTACGCCAGGCCACTCGCAGGATCTCCTTGCTGGTAAGTGGAACATTTGTTAATGCTTACTCAGAATAGTCCATCATGTTGAGCTGCTCTGGGATCCATGTCTGTTCATTCATTTCTAACAAGTTTACCTTTTGGTGGATTTGCGATTGTGTGACTGCAGGTTAAGGGGATATTTGATAACATACATATACCATTAAACATCAGATATACATAATAGACAATCATTGCAATTTAAAGATCTTCTTCATTCACTTGCTTATAGTTCTACCTAGTGGGAAGTTAGTTGCTAAAGATGCCGTGAACTGTGTACAACAGTTAACTGTGGTTCACATGGAAACCCAACATAATGAGTACAATACTCGATTACAATACCCCCCCCACCCCACCCCTTTTTGTCCTTAGGTTTGTATCATCGTGTTCTCTGATCTGAGCTCTACTGGACACCATGGCAATTGGAGACAATACAAATGCAGACCTCGGTAAGTATCTTCTTATCGGCTCTGATGATGCCTACAACAGCCATCCCCCCTCTCACTTGTGCGGTTCTACTGGAGCCAGAGTGAAACTTTCTGTTTGTTTAAAGCATTAGGCTGGTTTGCTTACACCCCAGGTTAATTGCTTGACATATCAAGATGTAAATCAGCCATGATGTTTATTCACCTCACCCCCCCTGACAGTGAATTCGCGACCGAAATTGGGCAGTTGGAGAGCCATTGCGCCTGTAAGCCCCTTTCACGGATAATTCCCAGTTAATTGCTGGGATAACACTGCAGGCAGCGCAAGTGATTTACACCATTCACACATGCAGCTACGTTCAGCTGTGAGTGTTTAGCGACTCCCATAGCGCATACGAACTGCCCAGGCTTGATCGTTTACCGCAATAATGCCCACAAACAAACAAATCCGCACGTTTCCATTATGTGTTTACATGACACTGCGCATGCTCACGGACTGAGGCGCGCAAATAGATTTATGTTCATTCCGTTTTAGGCAGTGTGAATTGTGTGAAAAGCGTTCTGAATTGTGAGTGCAGAGCATCATTTCAATAAGTCGCTAAGGTTGGTGTAGGATTTTTTTTAATATATAATTGATTTGAACGCAGCCTTAGCATTCTACTCTGTAACAAAATTAAGTGTCTGTATAACGAGACTGTCAACTGAACACAAATGTAACTTATTCCCTACTGAGCCAGTCCATTCCAATCGGTTGGTCAAAGCATTAAAAAAATCCACGCTACTCATGACCAGGACATTTAACATGACATAATTCTATTTAACATCTATTTAACATGACATAATTCATAATTCATGATTCTAACCGCTTGCTATGAGCATGCGCAGTGTAAACACAGACTCGAAACTTGTGAATTTGTTTGTGGGCACCATTGGAGAAAGCGACCTAGACAGGGCAGTCCTGTATGTTCTTACTTGTGTTGGACAAGACCAATATACAGCTATGGGAGTTGCTAAACGCTCGTTTAGAACATAAGGGATGTCAATGGCTCGCCAAATGCCCAGTTTCGAAAGGCGCCTACACGAGAAATGTCGAAAAAACGAAATAATTGTTTTACTCTGACAAAACTTTTAACATCAAATTGACTCCGTAGAAAAAGGGCCTGGAGTCAAGTTACTATACCCAGGATGTAGTTTGATAGTAGACCAACACAATGACGTAGGGATATAAGAGGGAACTGCCTTTTAGTAAAAGTATTCTTATATTCTTGAGTAAGTATAATAATGGGAAATGGGAAGTTACGTCACGTCGGGCGCCATCTTGTTGGACAGAACCAACGCAGTAGTATATTCCTGCAATCCAGGATGCTCCAGTTTCATTAAACTATTAAATGTAATATGTATGGACAGAGAGACCATGTTATACTGCATATTTCATAAGTAACATTTTCTTTGACGCAAAATGTGAACTTTTATAAGTTACAGATTCGGTGTGATCGCACCAAACACTAACATAAAATACTTTAACGAATCATATTAAACATCCTATGTACATACAGAATGACCATACTGTTATACTGCACATTTCATAAGTAAATGTTTTTGAGAGCTACTACTTTTGAACTGAGTGCCACATGTCTGACAGAGCTGACATGGGAGGTGAGGGCTAACAGCCGCCAGCACTACAGCCGCAGCCGGCGGAGGTCTTTTCTGTGCTTTCGCTGGGGCCGATATGCGGTAAGACACTCAGGGTACTGCATATGGTAACCTGACACACTAGATGCCACGCTCAGGGAGCTGCTTAATTGGGGACATCTCCTGTCTCCCTTGTGCAACCTCTCTCTCTCTCTTGCTCTCGCTCTTTCTCTCTCTCTGTCTGACTCTGTCTCTCTCTGTCTCTCTGTCTGACTCCATGTCTCTCTCTGTCTGTCTGTGTATTTGTATCTCTCTCCTTCTATGTATTTGTCTACTTCTCTATCTCTATGTTTCTATCTCCTTTTATCTATTTCTTTAAATGTTTGTTTTTCTCTTCTATCTCCCTCTCTGTATCATTCTTTCTCTCTCTCTGTATCTCTTCATCTCTTTCTAACCCTCTTTCTCACGGCTTACCCATTGACGCCATTCTTTCCTCTTTCCTGAAACTCTAACCATTGACGGGTTGCCAGGACAACACTGTGCACAGCTATAAGTACTCCCTGCTGACGTTCCTGCCCCTGACGCTGTTTGAGCAGTTCCACCGCGTTGCCAACATCTACAATCTTCTCATAGTGGTGATGCAGGTGAGACCAGTGGGGCTGCAGAAAATATGACATGGGGGGGCAGCAAAAATCTTGGGTTGGCACACTGAAAATACTAAAGTGTAGGGAAAAAATTTACACGAGGTTGGTATAATGTTAATGAAGTAGTTAATCCTTTAGACTCCTAAAGGTTTCTGTGTTTAAAGCACTTGTGTGAGAAAGGCCCAAAATAATGTAAACTCTACAAATTGTTCCCAGAAGAAAGCAACAAGGCTAGTTACTTATATACTTACATCCATTTAACATTGAAGCAATGGTGACAATAGATGTAGACAATGACATAGTGAATGATTACCACCTAACCTCAAATGTTTACCTAACAAACTGTATACACTTCTCAATTACTTGTGAATTGTGTCTCCTTTATTGCAATACAAACTCAACAAGGCAACCCACATTCCATAACAACAGTCCGAATTGTTACTTTTAACGTTGGCTTCTCACATTTGTCCTATGATGAGCCAGTCAAAGTAAAATATGTTGCACGCCTAAAGTATTTAGCTTTAATGTAGGTATAATTGAAAGAAAGTGAATGAGACCCACATAAACATGTTCCAATGTTTAATAGGGCTATGTACACTGCTCAAAAAAATAAAGGGAACACTTAAACAACACAATGTAACTCCAAGTCAATCACACTTCTGTGAAATCAAACTGTCCACTTAGGAAGCAACACTGATTGACAATAAATTTCACATGCTGTTATGCAAATGGAATAGACAACAGGTGGAAATTATAGGCAATTAGCAAGACACCCCCAATAAAGGAGTCGTTCTGCAGGTGGTGACCACAGACCACTTCTCAGTTCCTATGCTTCCTGGCTGATGTTTTGGTCACTTTTGAATGCTGGCGGTGCTTTCACTCTAGTGGTAGCATGAGACGGAGTCTACAACCCACACAAGTGGCTCAGGTAGTGCAGCTCATCCAGGATGGCACATCAATGCGAGCTGTGGCAAGAAGGTTTGCTGTGTCTGTCAGCTTAGTGTCCAGAGCATGGAGGCGCTACCAGGAGACAGGCCAGTACATCAGGAGACGTGGAGGAGGCCGTAGGAGGGCAACAACCCAGCAGCAGGACCGCTACCTCCGCCTTTGTGCAAGGAGGAGCAGGAGGATCACTGCCAGAGCCCTGCAAAATGACCTCCAGCAGGCCACAAATGTGCATGTGTCTGCTCAAACGGTCAGTAACAGACTCCATGAGGGTGGTATGAGGGTCCGACGTCCACAGGTGGGGGTTGTGCTTACAGCCCAACACCGTGCAGGACGTTTGGCATTTGCCAGAGAACACCAAGATTGGCAAATTCGCCACTGGCGCCCTGTGCTCTTCACAGATGAAAGCAGGTTCACACTGAGCACATGTGATAGACGTGACAGAGTCTGGAGACGCCGTGGAGAACGTTCTTCTGCCTGCAACATCCTCCAGCATGACCGGTTTGGCGGTGGGTCAGTCATGGTGTGGGGTGGCATTTCTTTGGGGGGCCGCACAGCCCTCCATGTGCAGTCAGGCTACCTCCAGAGGTAGCCTGACTGCCATTAGGTACCGAGATGAGATCCTCAGACCCCTTGTGAGACCATATGCTGGTGCGGTTGGCCCTGGGTTCCTCTAATGCAAGACAATGCTAGACCTCATGTGGCTGGAGTGTGTTAGCAGTTCCTGCAAGAGGAAGGCATTGATGCTATGGACTGGCCCGCCCGTTCCCCAGACCTGAATCCAATTGAGCACATCTGGGACATCATGTCTCGCTCCATCCACCAACGCCACGTTGCACCACAGACTGTCCAGGAGTTGGCGGATGCTTTAGTCCAGGTCTGGGAGGAGATCCCTCAGGAGACCATCCGCCACCTCATCAGGAGCATGCCCAGGCGTTGTAGGGAAGTCATACAGGCACGTGGAGGCCACACACACTACTGAGCCTCATTTTGACTTGTTTTAAGGACATTACATCAAAGTTGGATCAGCCTGTAGTGTGGTTTTCCACTTTAATTTTGAGTGTGACTCCAAATCCAGACCTCCATGGGTTGATAAATTTGATTTCCATTGATAATTTGTGTGATTTTGTTGTCAGCACATTCAACTATGTAAAGAAAAAGGTTTTTAATAAGATTATTTCATTTATTCAGATCTAGGATGTGTTATTTTAGTGTTCCATTTATTTTTTTGAGCAGTTTATTTGGCTCCAATATATCACTTTCAGTTTGTTGTCATATCGGGGCTTGCAAACATTTAATGAACATTTTATAATATCGAAACATTGAATAGTTAACAGCTAAATACAATAAGGAATCACGCCCCTCATCCCATAGACATTACACTGATGGCAGGATTATAAACTGCTCAAAAAAATAAAGGGAACACTAAAATAACACATCCTAGATCTGAATGAATGAAATAATCTTATTAAAAACTTTTGTCTTTACATAGTTGAATGTGCTGACAACAAAATCACACAAAAATTATCAATGGAAATCAAATTTATCAACCCATGGAGGTCTGGATTTGGAGTCACACTCAAAATTAAAGTGGAAAACCACACTACAGGCTGATCCAACTTTGATGTAATGTCCTTAAAACAAGTCAAAATGAGGCTCAGTAGTGTGTGTGGCCTCCACGTGCCTGTATGACCCCCTTACAACGCCTGGGCATGCTCCTGATGAGGTGGCGGATGGTCTCCTGAGGGATCTCCTCCCAGACCTGGACTAAAGCATCCGCCAACTCCTGGACAGTCTGTGGTGCAACGTGGCGTTGGTGGATGGAGCGAGACATGATGTCCCAGATGTGCTCAATTGGATTCAGGTCTGGGGAACGGGCGGGCCAGTCCATAGCATCAATGCCTTCCTCTTGCAGGAACTGCTGACACACTCCAGCCACATGAGGTCTAGCATTGTCTTGCATTAGGAGGAACCCAGGGCCAACCGCACCAGCATATGGTCTCACAAGGGGTCTGAGGATCTAATCTCGGTACCTAATGGCAGTCAGGCTACCTCTGGCGAGCACATGGAGGGCTGTGCGGCCCCCCAAAGAAATGCCACCCCACACCATGACTGACCCACCGCCAAACCGGTCATGCTGGAGGATGTTGCAGGCAGCAGAACGTTCTCCACGGCGTCTCCAGACTCTGTCACGTCTGTCACATGTGCTCAGTGTGAACCTGCTTTCATCTGTGAAGAGCACAGGGCGCCAGTGGCGAATTTGCCAATCTTGGTGTTCTCTGGCAAATGCCAAACGTCCTGCACGGTGTTGGGCTGTAAGCACAACCCCCACCTGTGGACGTCGGGCCCTCATACCACCCTCATGGAGTCTGTTTCTGACCGTTTGAGCAGACACATGCACATTTGTGGCCTGCTGGAGGTCATTTTGCAGGGCTCTGGCAGTGCTCCTCCTGCTCCTCCTTGCACAAAGGCGGGGGTAGCGGTCCTGCTGCTGGGTTGTTGCCCTCCTACGGCCTCCTCCACGTCTCCTGATGTACTGGCCTGTCTCCTGGTAGCGCCTCCATGCTCTGGACACTACACTGACAGACACAGCATACCTTCTTGCCACAGCTCGCATTGATGTGCCATCCTGGATGAGCTGCACTACCTGAGCCACTTGTGTGGGTTGTAGACTCCGTCTCATGCTACCACTAGAGTGAAAGCACCGCCAGCATTCAAAAGTGACCAAAGCATCAGCCAGGAAGCATAGGAACTGAGAAGTGGTCTGTGGTCACCACCTGCAGAACCACTCCTTTATTGGGGGTGTCTTGCTAATTGCCTATAATTTCCACCTGTTGTCTATTCCATTTGCACAACAGCGTGTGAAATTTATTGTCAATCAGTGTTGCTTCCTAAGTGGACAGTTTGATTTCACAGAAGTGTGATTGACTTGGAGTTACATTGTGTTGTTTAAGTGTTCCCTTTATTTTTTTGAGCAGTGTATATGAGATTTATAAGAATGAGTCTGTTGGGGAGTGGGGCCCAGTCATTTTAGCATGGTGGCCATGCCCCCCCTGGCCCCCCCTTGGAGGCGCACCTGGGTGAGACTGGTTTGATGGAGGGGACTCTTTGCTCTTTGTCTCCGTTCTCTTTACTTCCTTTCGTACTCTTTTGTAACTTACCACTCATGTTTATTTTTTCTTCTGAAAATATACAATTGTATGCTATGGTATGTTCACGTCGTAATATTGTCTGTCAGTGTTTTCGCTGAATTCAAAACAGAACTTAAATGTCAAGGGTCGAACTCCACTCACTAATAAAACTTACTTATTTTTAGGTACTTATTCATGTCACACAAATCAAAGTCAATTTCAATGACCTCTGCTTTTGGGCATTAGATACAGAAAATAAATGAAAACATAAAATGGTTTGGACTCTACAATTATTTCGTATTAATCAATTGTTCAACCGAGTTACCAATCACATTGCCTTTTTCTTCCATGATATCATGATCAGTGTCTCCATCATAGTGGCCTCTCCATCGTAGTTTCTATGTTTTTGCATAATGTGTGTGTTGTCTTTGCATTCGTCGTGTCACTAAGTGCATTTGCACTCCTGTTTACAGGCTGTTCCCGCCATCGCTGCTCTCCGCTGGTACACCAACGCCATCCCGCTCATCCTTGTTTTAACTGTCAGAGGGCTGAAAGACTTGGCCTCTGACCTGGTGAGACTCTTACTTCCTGTGGTGTGTGTGTATTTATGTATATCCAGACACGCACATATGTCTGAACATACGCATTCAACATGCACTCACACTCTTCTTCCCGGTTCCTCGGGCTCTCCTACATTGTCCTCATTGACTCCTTGTCCTCTCCTCATTGATGAACCAGTCATCCTAGTAGCATTCATTTTCTCTCCCGTCATTAAAGCTTTTCCTTTTAAATGTGATGTGTGTGTGATGCTTTGCATGGAGAGTTCTCTGGTTAAGTGCACCACTGAGTTACAGTCGTTAACAGCTCTGGGTGAAACGCTTGCTTGACCCTTCTCTATTGACTAATCATTTAGTGGGGGCGTAAATCTCCCGGCTGGTGTCACTGTAGAGCCCCATAATGGCATTTTCCCATCCTCTCCTTTCTCTGCTCAACCTTTCCCAGCCACCCTCACCCCCCCCTCTCTGTCTGTCTGTCTGTCTGTGTGTGTATCAATCCATATCTCCATTTCCGCCCCCCCAGGCACGGAGGAAGAGTGACTCACAGATTAACTCCCGAGCCTGCGACTTGCTCGATTCTCAGAGGTGAGTGGAAAGACACTATTCTACCAGGACTCCTCCCCACAGCTACTGCTGTGAAACACGTCCTTAATGAAGCTCTAATGAAGTGTGAATGAGCGAATCCCCAGACAGTCCCCTTAGATACGAGCTAGAAAGCGCTGTGTCATTCCTTATGTTATAATGTGTCACAGATGCTTTGGTATTGTAATGGCAGAGGTGGGCTGCTAGAGCGCCTCTCAGGCATCGGGAGTGAGGTTTACCCCCGGAGGACTGTCCCTCTGTTACATCTACCCTCCCTGATCCTGACTCCCAACCCAGGTCACGGCACCAATGTGCTGCTGGTTCTCAGTCCCCACACCGCTATGCATGGTGGGGTGCAAACCGTTAATGTCGGAATTGGCACATTGAGTGAAGAACTAGAAGGGCCGCCTTGCAGTGGACTTTTGCCAAAACCCATTCATATTAAATTGTTAATAACTTTTTAATGAAATCGAATTGTCCGCCAGGACCCCGGGAAATATATAAAAAAGATTGGCTTAGTATTACAATCACATTTTATCCCATTGACTCACACAGTGTCTGTTTTATATAGCATAGCTGTAGATATTCTCTCCAGAGTATATTTGTTCTGTCATGTCAGATTCTGCGCAGTGCAGTGGAAAGACCTGTGCGTGGGAGATGTGGTGCGGATCCACAAAGACCAAATCATCCCTGTGAGCGTACTTCTTAAATTGCAAAAGCCACATTTCTCAGACACTTCATACCTTCTCGCTCACAAAATACTGTAAAACTGGGTCATTTCTTAACCTGAAACACATACCACTTCAATTCAAATCCTGTATGAAAGGATTCAAGTTGCATTATTCACTTGAATTACTTCTTACTATTGGGTGCCATTTTGAATGGCTCAATACTAGACTAAATCACTTAGCTGAATCATTTGGTGTTTTATAATTACAAGTTCTCTCTCCCTCTTGCTCGTATTTTCCCCTGCTGCTAGGTGGACCTTCTGCTTCTCTGCAGCTCCGAAGAGTACAGCTTGTGCTACGTAGAGACTGCGGACATCGACGGGTACCACATAGCTTAACGTAGCCATTTAGCGTAGCCACTTACCGTCAACACACATCATTGACACGTCCTATCTTGTTGCATGAAATGCACAGAAACCAAAACTATGATAATATGGGCAGGATTTAGCATTTTGAAAGAAAGAAAAAGTTGAATTAACTATCTATTGTAAATTAATGAATTAGCAGCTGAGGGACTTGTGTATGTGTCCCATCGTGAGACTGAGATGTGAATGTGTTTGGTCCACAGAGAGACCAACCTGAAGTACAGACAAGCCCTGTCCATTACACACAATGAACTGACCAGTGAACCCTCTGAGAAAAGCCTTGCTGACTTTGATGGTATATCATGTTTAGTCTTTCACTGTCAATCTTTTTATTCAAATCGTATTGTTATGATCACATTATTTTATGTATTTGTTCTAAACACTACTAAAGACATGAATGTGGTGAGTCATTCCCTATGCAGAATAAATCAGTTTATGCTGTTCAATTAAATGAATATATAGAAATAGGAAAATAAATAAAGGTATCTGACAGATTAAGTCTTCCTTTAAACCACAAAACAACCAATTATTGGTTTTAACCATAATGAAACCATGTGAATTGAGTTAAGACTGCACTTATTACTGCTAAGTGAGTTTTTAGGTAAAACAAAAAGAACATGGGTTACACCATCCCGTTCGCTGACGTGTTACCAAAGATCCTTTCATTGAAAACCGTGTGTTCACCATGACAACCTTGGATCCCTGATCTTCGCCCTGCCAACAGGCGTGGTGTGGTGCGAGCATCCCAACAATCGGCTGTACGCCTTCAGAGGGTATCTGCGATGGCGCGGAGAAGACCACGTGTTGAACAACGATCACATCCTGCTCCGAGGGACCGTGCTGCGCAACACGGAGTTCGCCTATGGCCTGACAATATACGCAGGTACCGCATGGGGTTCACATAGGCCCTCATCGCATATACAGCAGTCCTACTATATTATAGCACAACCTCTAGGGGTGAATGAAACAGAACCTGGGCCGGACACCAGAAAATGCAATAGGCGGAGTTACGCCTGGTTTCCTGTTTCGTTTGGGAGATATTCTAACCAAGAGAAACGCATTCGCGTGAGTGGATGAAGCTTTCAGAATTGGATTTTTATAAGTGTATTTCTACAGTGGCCAGAATACATAGTGTTGATTTGAAACTGTTTACTACTGCTGGACAACTTTGTGTTCACCAATTCACGCTTACAGATCCCCGCCTCCAGCAACATGATCGTTCAAAACAAACATCAAGCGAAAGAAAGTGAAACGCCCCATTCACCATGAATTGAGCTTGTATACCATCAGACTTAAATTAGGAATCTAAAGTCAAATCAGACTTTAGATTCATAACTTGTGAGACTACATACGCCCTGTTTACAAGAGCGCTTTAAATCTCTCGTGAAATTGTGAATTGAAAACGGTCTGTGAGATCACAATGCAGAGAGATGTTTTCTCAACAGATGGGAACGGTTGTAGGCTGAGACTGTGGTGAGCATGTTGTGCTCTTTGTGTAAACAGATTCGTTTTTTTTTAAATCTAGATACAATGTAGTTCAAAAACCGCTGTATAATCTATAGATTTTTCCAATGTAAACACGGTCCAGGGTTGTTGTAGCAAACTTTACAACTCATGCCTTGTTATCATATCTGTGTAGCTTTTGTTTATTCTGAAATAAATTCCTGTTCGTGGAGGCAAATCAAATGTCCCCATTGACGTTAATACCTTCATATTGTGAGAGGCTACAAAGGGATACAGTAGGCCAGTAGAATGCAGTGGGGTGTGTTCAGTTCATCTTGAATACCTGGGAACCTAAGATATTCAAAATGAGGAAACTTTTAGGGCACATTAGATAAAAAGATAGCAATTTATTGTCCTCAAAGAGGGAATTCATAGACAAATGTGAAGGCAGGTGTCCTTGTTCACCCTCTACCTACTTCAACTGCAGATTTATAAAACAGATTATTCATTCCATAAATTATGCTAACTAATTAAGGACATCACTTATTCCCGCCTCTGTGGTCTGCTGTAAAGGCAGTTCTAAGTTCCTAATTGGCCTGCCGCAGACATACTCTGGTCGTGTATTTTAAGTGATCATTGATCCAATATTACTGGATCTGTGGGAAGTGTCATGTATTCCACCATGATGACCCTTTCAGTTCTGGTAAAGCCGATCAATAGATCAAATACATACAGAGACGGCTTTTATGCCATTCATTAGAAACTATGTATTGGCATGACCCCTAGTTCAGCCCTATAACTATAAACCTGATCACACACACAGACACATCCTGTTTTGAACTGCTCATGACCAAGGTTGACAATTGCATTAAGATCTGAAGATAATATTATCCTCGTAGGCCTATTCTCTGGTAGTCTCACTTGCCCCAGTATTGTTTAATTAGAAATCGTAAAGGTGTAATGCTGATATAATGGTCAGACCACCATAAAGTGTTGTAATGCAGTTGCTGTTCCAAAATCTGTTTTAGGTGGACTTCACCACACATGACATACGGGGGGGGGGGGGGGGGGTATTGTGAGTTTGCAAGTCAAAGAAGAAGCTCAGCTTTCTCGTCTGCCGTGCTTTATATAGAGGAGGTCTCGCATATCTGAGCTTGAAAAGGATTTACACCAAATCCTGCATAAAGCAAAAGAGCACTTCATTGATTTCCATAGGGAAATTGTCTAATGAATACCCCCCCCCCCTCCCCCTACTCACATCATGAGGTCATGGTCATACACCGAACCACCTCTTGGAGTTGTCTGGACGAATTCACTCCCTGGCTCAAGGGTGTCAGAAGTATGCCATTCCTCTCACAGTCATAGTAAGTGAGGTTATCTCATGCGATTGTATTGGTTGTACTGTGTGCCACCAGGTGCAGACAGTAAGATCCTGAGAAACTGTGGCAAACTGAGGGTGAAGTCGACACACGTGGACAGGCTGCTGAACAAGTTGGTGATTGGGGTGAGTAGACATGCAACAAAATGTGGGATGATTGATTGGTATTATGTATATATATATATATAAATATATATATATATATATATATATATATTTCTGACCCTGATATATACACATATGTTTGTATATATGGGTGTGCTATGCCTTTCCAGATCTTTGCGTTTGTCTTGCTGCTGTCCCTCTTCATGGCTATCAGTCACGGTGTGTTTGAGAGCCAAGTAACCCGGGACATCCCCGCTCTGTCTGTACTGACGGTGAACGGTGACCCCGTCTATTCAGCCTTCCTCACATTCTGGAGCTACATCATCGTGCTCAACCCACTCATACCCATGGCCCTCTACATCTCGTATGTCCATGCCTGCTGTGTCTGTCTGGCTATCTGTGTGTGTGTGTGTACTGTATATCCTTTACACACACACACATGCACTCACTCACACACGATTTATCCGCCTGTGTATTGTGAGTCAGACATTACACAATCTGCTTTCCATACAACATGTTGATATTGTGGTTGTATGGCTGTTTTCTTTGTCTCCAGGTTTGATGTGATCCATGTGTTGCACAGTCTGTTCATCAACTGGGATGTGGAGATGCGCTGGGAGAAGAAAGACAGCCCGGCCTGCGCCAGGAACACCTCCCTCAATGAGCAACTGGGTCAGGTTGGACACCTGCTGAGTGACAAAACCGGGACTCTGACGCAGAACCACCTGCTCTTCCGGCAGTGCTGTATCGCGGGCCACATCTATGGTAGTAAAATTTGCTAGCATGCTAATTCCACTTAGCACTTTAGTGCTAAGTGGCACTAAAGTAAAAACTAAAGTTAACAGATTACTTTAGTTTTTGTAATCTGTTTACCCCATTGAGAAAAAGCGTTCTAAATCCACAAGCTGAGGCAAACCCTGATGCTCTGTTATGAAGTCAGTGAATGAGTTGTTGTTCTATTGTCTAGATACTACATTGATACTTTTTTCAGTTTATAATTTTCCAGTCCACCAACTGTTTGACATTTGGAGATTCAATTGCTATTTTGGTTTTTATAGGTGATGCGTCAATCTCTGTGGAGGAAACACAGGTAATGATCAGCATTGCAATTACATACTCGTTCCAGAGAAACATCATCCCTTCCTCCTCACATGGCCCGCCTCGTCATAGCCTAAAATAATACTATTTTGCCTGGCCATAGCTGAAACACAACAACGTATTCACTATTTCAGTGAACAACCGTGGTTCCTATGACTATTTGCATACCTCACCACACCATACTTTCCATATGTGTTCTTAGCAAATGGACCTGGGCTGGAATCCATTTGCCAGTGGGCAGCTGTTCATGTCGGCCCCTGAGCTGGTGCAGCGGCTGAAGGCCCAGCAGTGTCCAATCATCAAGGAGTTTTTCACCGCCCTGGCTCTGTGTCACACAGTCATGCCGGAACAGAGCAAAGGTTAGTGTTCGCAACAAAATGGCAATGCATCTCTTGCACAGGCGTGCTCATGTTACGTGAGTCTGTTGTCTGTGGGTTTCTTTTTGTTTGTGTATGCGAGGGTATTGTTATTGGTATTATGGCGTGTGTGTGTGTGCGTGTGCATGTGAATGCAAGTGACAGAAACCTGGTGAAAGAGAACCACCTAGAGACCGAAATATTACACGGAAACTGTGTGTCTGCACCTGCAGACGTGTGTTTTATCTTGCAAGCATCTCCATGTTTATTCAACGTTTGGTGTGGTTTACCATAGATGTTGGTTCCCTTCCAGAAACCCTGGTGTACAAGGCTTCATCCCCAGACGAAGAGGCTCTGGTGGGGGCAGCCCGGGACCTGGGCTGGGTCTTCCACTCAAGGAGACGAGATAACCTGACAGTCTTGGAGCTGGGTGTCACCAAGGAGTACCAGCTGCTGGCCCAGCTGGAGTTCACCAGTCAGAGAAGACGCATGTCCATATTGGGTGAACCCTCTCACACCGATGTCACGCTAATGCTAATGCTAATTCTGATGGCTCACAGCATTTACTCTGAAACTGATTAGTCTTTTAAGTACTTTTCGTTGTATTGCTGATTGAGTCTGCCCACAGGAGAATCTCATCTCACCTTTGACCCCTTGTTTTGCTTACTAACCGTTTTTTTTCTTTCCCCCCCACGTATCCCTCCTCCTCTGGAGTACTAGTGGAGGAGGAATTTATTATGGTAATTGTACTATGTGTTTCTTCTGGCTTGTTGTGCAGAAGGAGTTGTTAAACGATGTGTGTGTGTGTGTGTGTGTGTATGTGTGTGCGCGTGTGTGTCAGTGCGGGAGCCAGAAGGAAGCCTGAAGCTGTACTGTAAGGGGGCTGATATGGTGATCCTAGAGAGGCTACAGACTGGCTGTCCCTGTCTGGAGAGCACTGAAAGAGCCCTTGAGGTGAGCCAATTCACATGGGAGACGGCCCCATCTTCCATGGGATTAGCATGAGCAAGACCTCTGTTTGGGCTTAATGGGGCTTTTATACACACAAACATAGTGAGATTATATGGGGTTAAGATCTGGCGTATTATTTAAAGTTGACTTGTTGTGCATCTTCTGACTTGGGGCATGTGTACCAATCTTTCCTATTACGTTAGTAAGTAAGTCATGTTGACTATAGGGCTTGTACACTGTGTACATTGTGCAACAGCGTTTCTCATGCGAGACATGGCATAACACCTTTTTAATTAGCATAGGTTACGATACATTTATGTTTATCTAGGATTCTAGATTACTACAACTCTCTCGAGGCATCTCAAAATGGCTGAGTATTGCCAACAAAATCCCATGATGCATTCTGATGTAAAAGCCCTATTGACAATTAAACGAGGTAACAACCTGTTGTCAACTGAGATGTTGGGCTGATATCGGCAATTGCAATCCATAGATTGGCAAGACATATCAGGCCCAATAGTCCCCGATTATTCATCCAAAAAATAATGTAATGATATAAAGTCATTTATTTCCCAGTCATTTGCCCAGACCTGTATGAGGACTCTTTGTGTGGCTGTTCGGTGTGTTCCTGAGGAATTGTGGGAATGCTGGAGTAAAACTCTGACCGACGCTGGAACCATGGCTACCAGTGAGCGGGACTCGCTGCTGGAAACCCTCTACGAGGACATGGAGAGCGACCTACTGGTGGGCGGCCAACCATGACCATGCACACTGCACTCACTCTACCATCTGGGAATCATCAGGAACTATCTCCCCATCTAGTATCAGTCACTTAGTCACCTACCGGTCATATGGGTTAGGTCGCTGGCGCAATCTTCTAGAATCTTTGGAGAAACCATGACAATTCAATGGAAATGCATTCTAAATGCTACCTGGCTGGGGAAATGGAATGCAGATCTAAAAATAATGTATTGATTTGTTTTCAAAGGTTCTAGAAGAGAACCTTATCCACCCACATAGCCGGTAGGTGAATAAGCTATACTGAGGCTATTTATGTGTTTGATTAATTATTCCAAAAAACTAAATGCCAGGATGAACATTCTGAAAAAAGTATTGAAACACATGTATAATATTAGGGGGGGCACTGGATGGTCTTGGGATTAGGGCGTTTGACTCTCAAACCAAAAGGTACAGGGTTGACTGCCAGTGTCGGCAGCCTCCCAGCAAGCAAACTTGAGGAAGCCCCATAACTCCACAGACACTTTGTTCCAAAGTGTCAGTTGAATGGCTAAATACATAAAAATACAATATTCATCCTAAGGTGTCTGTGACCTTCTTGCATGCTGGAGAACGTATTAAACATCAAGGCCATGTTATGTCCCCATGTGCAGTTACTAGGAGCAACGGCCATAGAGGACCGTCTGCAGGAAGGAGTGCCTGAGACCATCAAAATTCTCAGAGAGGCTGGCCTCAAAATATGGATGCTCACTGGGGACAAAACAGGTATTGTGAGTTTGCAAGTCAAAGAAGAAGCTCAGCTTTCTCGTCTGCTGTGCTTTATATAGAGGAGGTCTCGCATGTCTGAGTGAACAAAGTCTTCTTGTTTCTCTCGCCCATGTTCCCACACCACCTTTTTCTCTGGTCCACTTTTCAGAGACTGCAGTGAATATCGGATACTTCTCAAAACTGCTGGATCCTGATACAAGCTTACTTGAAGGCCAGGAGCTGAGGCAATGATACACACACACACACACACACACACACACACACACACACACACACACACACACACACACACACACACACACACACACACACACACACACACACACACACACACACACACACACACACACACACACACACACACACACACACACACACACACACTGATGTCTGTATGTTCATCCCTGTAGAGAGATTCTCCGTTCTGCAGACCCAGGCTACAGTGTGTCCTTGGCCAGACAGGCGGACGCCTGGTGTGTCAATATGAAGACGGCCAGAGCAAAGACTGCTTTAGTCATCTCTGGACCAGAACTGGTAAATGTCTCAGACATAAATAAACCTCTATGTAGAGCTATCTCTAAATCTATATCTGTCTTCTGATGTATTTACATGTATTTATTTATATCTATATTTGACATTATTTTATGTGTAATATTTGTGTGCCTTACATTGTATTTATATAAAGTATATATATAACTTTTACATTTGGTCTAAGCATACGCTTTTATCAAAAGCGACTTAGAAGCTTTTTTATATTTTTGGTAGTTTCTTCCGTTTTGTGTACACTTTGGTGATGAACACTTCGTGTGTTTTTCTCCCACCTTTACCCATTCTTAAGCAGACTCTTGCAGCTGCTAGGGCTCAGCATTTCAATCAGCATCGGCCTAATTATGTTGTTTCTCATGCTGCTGTGTCAGGCAGAGTTTGACAAGGAGCCAGGCATAGGAGCCAAGCTGATAGGGCTCGCTGCACAGTGCCAGTCTGTGCTGTGTTGCCGAGTGACACCGGGACAGAAGGCAGATATCGTCCAATTGATCAGGAAATATTCCAGCTCCATAACAATGGCCATTGGCGATGGTGCCAATGACGTCAACATGATCAAGAGTGAGGAGGATGCTCATAGAGTTCAGATCTTTGTTCTGAGTTTACTTCGCCTGCACCTTATGTTTTCTTTTACGTCCTATTTTCTTCCGCCAGCTGCTCATATAGGCGTGGGGATCGCAGGGGTTGAGGGTGGCCAAGCGGTGCAGAATGCCGACTTCTCATTGGCCCAGTTCAGATTCCTACAGCGTCTCCTATTGGTCCACGGCCGCTGGTCGTACCGCCGTATTTCCTTCTTCGTGCTCTTCTTCATCCACAAGACCTGCAACTTTGCACTCGTTAACATATGGTTTGGTTTCTTCAACGGCTTCAGTGCTCAGGTTCGGCCCAATCCACAACGGCTTTCAATAGTCACTGTTACGTTTCATCCATCAACCAAACATACCGTAATCATGAACTCTTCTGTTCCTTTCCCGCAGTCGATGTATGAAAACTGGTTCATCGCCATGTACACCACTATATACACCTCATTACCCATCCAGTTATACGCATTCTTCGAGCAGGTGAGATTCGATTAATTTCAACCTCCTCCATATAAAGTTCCTGAATCCCAGTTACTGTCTCAAATGGCTTCACAGGCCCACATCATACAACACACCCTAACCCTTACACTAAGTTCCAAGGGAAGAAACCTTGAGAAGGAGCACAGAAGAGGGAGCCCTCCTTCCAGGGATGGCAAGAGGTGCAATTGGTGCGGCATAGGTAGTCAAGTCAACTTTATTTATATAGCAGCATTTCATACACAAGGCAGACTCAATATGCTTCACATAAAAACATGTCATATAATAAAATAAAAAAGGATTTCCAAAAATGCATAAGACATTTAACTATTTAATTTAAAATAATCAATAATAGACACATGAAAACATGATTTAAAAGAATTCATGAAAGATAAATGAATAAAAGAGTAAGTTAAAATTACATTATGATTGAGCAGAAAGCGAAGGTGAACATAAACGTTTTTAATTCTTGATTTAAATGTAGTCAGGGTTAGAGCAAGTCTCAGATCTTCATAAAGTTTATTCCAGCTATGTGTTGCATAGTAGCTAAATCCTGCTCTCCCATGTTTTGTTTTGACTCTGGAAACAATTATCTGACTGAACCCGGTTGATCTTAAAGGTCTAGAGGGATCATATAGCTGAAGCAATTCAGTGATATACTTTGGCCCTAAACCGTTTAGTGATTTATAGGTGAGTAGCAGTATTTTCAAATCAATCCTCTGACATATTGGGAGCCAATGCAGGGAATTTGAACACATTGCACCACATTGAAGATTTGGTCTTTGTTAGAACTCTAGCTGCTGCATTCTGAACAAGCTGTAGCTGCCTAGAGCTTTTTTTGGAAGGCCTGCAAAGAGAGCGTTACGTCGATTTTATCACTGACTTGATGTGGCTCTTGAAATTTAGATGGACTCAACAATTATCTCAGTTTTGTCCTTTATTTAGTTTAATAGAAATTCTGACACATCCAGTCCTTGACTTGTTCAATGCACTGGCACAGCAGAACTATAGGTGATGGTCAGTTGGTGATAGGGCTATATGGATTTGTGTTGTCCGCATAACAATGGTAAGCAATGTTGTTATTTTGCATAACTAGGCCTAGTGGGAGCACTTAGAGGTTGAATAAAGATGGTCCTAGGTTTGAGCCTTGGGGGACTCCACACGTCATGTTAGTTAGTTCAGATACATAGTTACTAATGGAGACAAAGTAGTTCCTGTCTTGTATATATGACCTGAACCAGTTTAAGACTGTGCCGGAAAGCCCAACCCAATTTTCCAATCTGTCCAAAATAATTGAGTGGTCAACAGTGTCGAATGCAGCACTAAAGTCCAATAGCATCAATATTGAAATTTTGCCAGAGTCTGTGTTAAGACAAATATCATTTACCACTTTAATAAGAGCAGTTTCGGTGCTACAAAAGGGTCGAAATCCTGACTGGAAGTTGTCATAGCAGCTAGTTGAGGCCAAGAAATCATTAAGTTGCTGGAGGACAACTTTCTCTATGATTTTAGCCTTTATCTATGAAGGGTAGATTTGATCTTGGTCTGTAGTTGTAAATTATAGAAGCATCTAGGCTCTGCTTTTTTAAAAGGGGTTTAATAACTGCATTTTTGGAGGGATTGGAGAGAGCTGTTAACTATTCACAGTATGTCTTGTGCCAGGCAGTCAAGGACATTCTTAAAGACGCTGGTAGGTAAAGCATCAGGGCAGCAGGTGGATGGCTTAAGTTGTGTCACTGTTTCCACAGGAGTTTTGTAGTCTAGGACATTAAATCGTGTCATCATTGCCACATTACTTCTAAATAAACATGGTGGTGATCCAACATTTATGTTTGAAACTGAAATATTGATGGCTTGCCTATTACCTTCAATTTTGTCAATGAAGAAGGACGTAAACTCAATGGATTTATTGGTGCAGTGGAATTCAGGGGGTATTTGCATTTGGGGGTTTGTCAGCCTATCAACTGTTGCAAATAAGGTTTGTGCATTATTAGTGTTACTGTTAATGATATTGGAGAAAGTTTCTCCAGCACTTCTCAATGCTAAATTGTAGGCATGGAGGCTCTTTTTATAGATGTCATGATGAATGTTACATTTTGTTTTTTCCGCCAGTTTCATTCAGCTTTACGACATTCTATTTTCTGGACTGTTACAGAGGTAGCATTTCTCCAGGGTGCCTTTTGCTTACCAGAAAATGTTTTAACCTTAACAGGCGCAATAACATCTCTAACATTCATAATTTTGGAATCAAAGTTATCTACCAGATCATCAGCAGAACTTGAGGTGAGGGGTGGTAGCATAGAGATGGCGTTTTTAAAGAGTGCACTAGAATTCTCATTAATACGCTGTTTTTTTTAATTGTATTTGATTTGATTTGTGTGTCAGGAATAGAGGATATATCAAAGAAAACACAGAAATGATCAGATACGGAAGTATCAATCACAGAAACATCAGAGACACTGAGACCCTTTGTGATAATCAAGACCAAGATATGTCCCCAACTAGGAGTGGGCCCTTTCATGTGTTGAGACAGTTCGAATGTGTCCAGGATAGCAAAGAGATGTTTCCCACTATGATCATTGGAATCATCAATATGAATATTAAAGTCACCAGTTATAACTAGACAGTCAAAGTCAGTGGAAATGCTAGACAGTAGTTGTGGAAAGTCATCAAAAAAGTTTGCTGAATATTTTGCCTGTAAATTATTAGTAGCAGAACCATTTCAGTACAGCTCAAAGGTATTCAAAGGATGGGAAATAACCAAGTGACATCTGTTTGCCCTGAAATACATTCTTAAATAAAACAGCAACCCCTCCACCTCTTTTTTCTGATCTACAAACATCCATATAGTCAAAGTTGGGAGGAGATGTTTCAATCAAAATGGTTGCGCTAATGCTTTGTGCTAGCCAAGTTTCAGTTAAAAACATAAAATCAAGTTTTGAGGTAGTAATACATTTTTTATCTAAGAAGTGTTACCATTATATAGATATATAATGATACAAACAAATCAAAGTAGAAACACTGTCATGTAATATATTTTTCGCCATGAATACTCAAAGTATTTATATATATTTGATGATTATTATTATTGTTGTTATGTATTTGCTTTGAGTATTATTTGTTATTCCACGCTATGCTAGGATGTGAGTGCCGAGACAAGCCTGAAATGTCCAGATCTGTACAAAGTGGGCCCGCTGAACCGGCTCTTCAACCCTCTGACGATTGCGGCCATGCTGGCGCAGACCTTCTTCTCGTCCTTCGTGTTCTTCTTCATACCCTATGGGGTGTTCTACGACTCGCCGCTGGACTACCAGACCTTGGCGGTCACCATCAGCATGGCGGACATCTTCTGCGTCGATGCCGAGGTCGGTCCTGGGGTCTGTGCTGTTGATTTTCCTCTGTGGATTGTAGAGCGTTGACGATTCATAAGATGGGCTCATACTTTGTTCCGGAATCACAATTTAAAATACAGAATAAAATACAATTGAAGGTAGGATAATAACGACATGTTGTGTCGTCCATTCCTTTAAACTGTTAAAGCCCTCCCATTTATGATGAGTTATCTGACATGTCTGTTATTTACTACAACATGATGCTTCTTTTTTTCAACCTGAAACGCATTTTGTGTCTTGGTGTGCTTGGTGAGCAAAGTCTCCATTCCCTATGTTGGTTTGTGTCTGTTCAGATAGTGCTCCTGACCAGACACTGGACACTGTTCAACGTCGTCTTCCTGTGCATCTCTCTTTTGCTCTTCTTCTTCGTGACCAGGCTCACCCAGCAGCCGCGGTTATTTCAGCTAGCCCCTGCCGACTACTTCTTCGTCGGTACGCCTCATACAGTCCTCCCCCCAGTGATCTTGGCTCTTGATATTTGGTCTCATTCATATCCATACTCCTGTTCTCTGTATATACTTTAACACTCACTAATGGTGGGAGGGGGGGTCCTCCCTGCTCTGTATGTACCTCTCCACAGGTGTTTCTGAGAATGCCTTCGTCAACCCCCTGGTGTGGCTGACGGCTGTGCTGGCCGGCCTGACCGCAGCATTGCCTGCGCTGATTGTATTCATCGTCAATATCATTCTCAGCGGCCCTGACAAACACAGGGTATGCCACCTGCACTGTAAATACAGTATAGTATGTATATGTAGAGAGAGAGGGTGTGTGTGATGGAGAGGAAGACAGAGAGGTAACATCTTAGAATAAGGGTGCACTAATAAACATTAATTAATGCAGTAATAAGCATGATTATTTAGCATTAACATAGGGGTGAGGGTTAAAGTTAAGGTTAGGGTTAGTGGGTTAGGGTTATGAGTAACCCTTACCCCAACCCTATTAAATAATGTATGCAATAATACCTAACACATTAATATCTAAACATGAGCACCATTAGTAAACATAAACCCCAAATGATTACTAAGAACTACTATTTTCTATTTATCTATCTATTTATAGATATATACAGTATATATATATATATATATATATGTAGATAGATTGTTTGTAATCACTAACAGTCATTTTAGCATTGCTTTTTAAGCGCGAACGGTAATCACTTATACAGCTGCTGCTTTTTTGACGTGACGTCGTAGGTCCACACCATCGATGGTCCCCGGCCGGTGGAGTTAAGATCAAAGGTGAGAAGGATAGATTCAGGGCGCCGCCCTTCGCCCGTCACGTCTCCGGCGTCAGTGAAGGGTGACACCATCGCCTCTGGGACCCCCCACCACAGGGGTGCACTGCTTCTGGACGACAAACTCACTGTGGACGGCAACGCCATCGAGTTGAACGTGCCGCCCGGAGGTCGGTAACTACTTCCTCCGCTCCCCAGAACACCCAGCCATTGTGACTAATAACTACTCGATTTTATTCCTTTTATAGTACTTTCTTTTGGAACATAAGGAATATTGTATGTTGTCAATTGTCTTTTTTCTATGATTGGGTAGACTGTAGATTATGTTGTAATTGTAACTCCGGGGACCAACCTAATAAATCAATTTTGTAACTATGTAAATACAGTTATATACAACACACAAATGTCTATGGGTTATTTGTTTATATGAAATATATTTTGAAAATATGTATACTTATATATGTATATGTGTATATATATGTATATATATGTGTATATGTATGTATATATGTATATATATGTGTATATGTATGTATATATTTATGTATATGTATGTATATATTTATATGTGTATATGTATGTATATGTATATATTTGTATATGTATATATTTATATATATACGTATATGTATGTATATGTATATGTATGTATATGTGTATATATATATATATATATATATATATATATATATATATATATATATATGTGTGTGTATATAGAAGATGGATGCTTGGAGGGGTATTTCCATGGAGCCTCAAAGAACACATCATCAACCATCACACTGTTGTTTTACATTGTTTATTTGTTAATTTAGTTCAAAACACGCAATTTTACCCATATTATCCTTTTAAGTTTTTATTTTTCTGTAACAGTTATTACTCCGATTTATTTTCTTTCTCAAACGCTTCGACCTAGAGCGAAACTACAAGTCCCTCACAGGCTCTCCAGCTTCTGCAGTGGGAGGAGGGAAAAGAGGCTCTCAGAACAGACACTGTGTGGGGACCTGTGTAGGGGGCCCATGTGTGGACCGCATGCACACACACAAACACACATGTTGAAACACACTCGTCCTGTGATGTGAGGTCCCTCAGGACAAGTGTGTTTCAGTGTGTGCAACGTGTTTGTTATGTTGCTGTGTGTGTGTGTGTGTGTGTGTGTGTGTGTGTGTGTGTGTGTGTGTGTGTGTGTGTGTGTGTGTGTGTGTGTGTGTGTGTGTGTGTGTGCGCATGTGTAGGTGTGGTTGTGTGTGTGTGTTTGAAGTGCAACAGCAGAACATCCGGTCCATGGACCCCTTCATTCACAGGCCCCGTGGAGCAGCCCAAAGAGCTGGTAAAGCCTTCTAGGCTGTGGTAGCCAGATTGTCGTATACCTCTTGATTTCATCTTTGGTTTATCAGCAAGCACTCTACAAAGGCACACTCAACCTCTTTAGCATGTGCCTGTGTGACATGTGTACCGTGTAGCTGTCCATATCAGCCGGTCTGTCTGTGCAATATAAGCCACCATCTTTGTCAGACGATTTTGTAAACTAAAGTATACAATGTGAGAGTCTTTGCATTGATTGTGGCCCTTCCTTGGCCCTGGGGGACAAAGACGATCAGACATTGCAACGTAATGATGGAGCCGTGGGGAACGAGGGAGGTTTGGCATGCGGGGGTGTCGGCATGGACTCCATTGGGGTGGCAGTATGGTGCGTGTAATAAAGCTAAATAAGACATTGGCGTTCTGGCCAGGTGAGATGTAGAGCTTCCCAACGATCTCTACCTTTCTCCAGAGACTCTACTGTACCCGGAAGGGAAGGACTACTCTGGGCTCGGGGTTGGGGGGGTGTATACGGGGGACGTACGACGGGGTGGGTGGGGTTATGAAAGTGGGAGAGTTATGGATGTCTCAAAGAGAGAGAGGGTGGGGGTGGGGTGGGGGGGGGGGTAGGTTTGAAATCAGAATAGTACACTCAGACCCAACAGCAACGATTAAGATTGGGGGGTCAGGTGTTTGCATAGTTCTCTGTGCAAAAATCAACCGGCCCCGGAGTCACTATAATTCTCCGCGGCAGGATTACATCGTCATCAGATCAGCAGGAAACTGGTGGTGGGTGATGGGTAATGGGAGTTAATGGGGGGGGGGGCGCGACTCCTGCATTTACTCTTGCACCACTGATTGCTGTGTCCTCGTGACACCGTGTGGCCGGGAGAGCGCCGGAGTCAGCGTAGCCTCAACTCAGGGAAGATTGAACGTGGGGTTCTACGAAATGTAAAGTTTGCACAGTTTTACATTTTCCTGAATGTTGGATCTTGGATGGTAAAGTGTTGGACTGTGGCCGTTCAAGATGGTGCTGTTGTGAATGCGTGTGTATATATGTAAACGTTGAGAGCAGCGGTCTAACGTAACACGTGTCATTACAGTGTGAATCAGTTTAGATTCAGTCCGGTTGTGATATGCTGATGGGGGGAGGGGAGGCAGACTGAGGTAAGGGAGGGGGGGAGGGGGAGAGGTGGACAGCTTGATGGGGCAGTTTCTTTGGCAGTCGGGGACTACAGCTCCACTCAGAGAACCTCTTTTCCCTTGTTTTTTTTCTTGTTCTTTTTTATCGCCTTTCAATCCTTCCACTTCCTCCTCCACCACCTCCTACCTACTGGCCTGTCCTCTCTCTCTACCTTTTCTTGTTTTGAAACTGATTGTCTTCTACTATCACAAAGACACTTGGTTCTGATTGATTAACAGGTAACAGAAGAGGGAGAGCACAGTGTGACTGGGGGTGTCTACATCAGTCCCATTGGCAGCCTTCTATCCTACAGGGAAATGACACACACACATATGCTGTTTGACAGTAGATGCCGAGGACATTTCTGGTTGGAGGGGTCAGTTGCCAAGGAGCACTGTGGTTGGTCATCTGTCAGGTAATAAGAAAAGTGTTTTCTGCAAAAACAAATTGGCATGACAGGTATTGCAACCCAAAGTAAAGAAAAAAATACATTTTGTTTACCACACATCGATACAAATGATCACACATACACGGTTTGAAGAAAAAGAAAAATCATATTGACAGACATATAGGTACAGGTAGGGTGTCTCGGGAGGCCTGTGTGTGTCCCTCTGATTAACTCCAAGTAAACAACCTGTCCTTGGAAAAGCAAGACACACGTTTCAGGACCTCAGCCGAGACCCAAGCTGGGGAATGGAGATTGAATGCTATTGATTGGAGGAACGGAGTTTGACCTCCCCCAGTACACGCTGCCCCCTACTGTCGGGATTTATATACATCAAAGAAACATGGGGAAAGGGAGAGGGTTGCAACAACACATGCACACAACCGGTGACTCCAACAGCGACGAAAGGTTTCTAAAAACAAGGACCCCTCCAACTACTAAACCCCAAATCCAAAAAACTCGTTTTTGCAATAACAAAAATATCCCCCACCCCATCTCCACCCACACCCAGGTCTGTCCTTTCACCTCCTCTCCCCCACAAAATCACAGGTCATTCCTGTTGGTTTCTATACAGTTATACAATATCCATGCAGAAAAGAAAAAGCCCCACCTCCTGTCCAATAGGAGGTGCTGGTTTTTAATATTCTAAGAACATCAGGAGCACTTGAACACACCCAGGAACCTTCAAAAGTAACGGTGAAATCTGTGTTATTATTATTTTTTTGAGAAAAGACAACTTAAGCTAACAATGAGTAAACGATTATTCATTCTTTGGTCTATTTTTTTTGGGTTAAGAATTCATAATCCAAATCAGATTCTTCTTTACATATCTTTTTTTTTGTGTGTTTTCTTTTTACTCAAATATACCCGCCTCTGAGAGAGCTTTGAAACCCATATTGGGCTTCAATAACTCTTCTTCTTTACATATTCTAGCCTTTTTTGTCTGTCTCTTCTTTTCTTATGTTAGCCTCCACAGAAACATTCACAATGTCTTTCCTTTATGAAAACACTTAAGTACATGCCGTAGCAAAAAAACGGGAAAAACGTACGAGAAATAAAAGAGAGCAAACTAAATAAAAAAGAAAGTTAACAGTATAAAGCTTCAAGTCACAAGTTCCAAAACTAACTATCATAGTATCATAGTTTCATAATCATTGTTATCATTAGCAGTATTATTTTCAGTTAAATTACATAAACTTTACACGAAAGGTTTGAGGTATTTCAGAATGAATTGTCTACACACTCCTACCAAGTCTTGTCACCAGCCCAGGGGGAGAAGACGGAGAGATATTGTGAGGGGTTGAAAATGAAGAGAGAGGTTTGTGTCTAAATTGTCAGTGAGGATTCCACACTGTAATAGGGCAGCCTCTGTGCTTGCACAAAGTGGAAAGAAGGGAGGTAAGGGTCAGTGGCACTACAATATCACAACCACCATTCGGTGGGCGCTTCAAACCTCCACCATTTTACCCCCTCTCTTGCTCTGTTACATAAAAATATCTGGTGGGAGGGAGGTAAAGTGGACCGGCCGTTTCCAGCGCCGGGTCTAAAGAGTTATAGGCCGTGGACTGGGAGCTGCCGCGGAATCAACAGACCAGTAACAAAGACACTTACAGATTAAAGAGTTAACATAGTATGTTGTTTCAAATAAATAGTGTATAGAAAATGCTTTATAGACTTTCTACATGATAAAGTGCTTGTATTCTAGTGTTACAAGATGGAAAGTCAATATATGAGAAAAATGCTGACACAGCCCCCAATCTTTGGCCCCCGCCCTTCTATCCATCCAATTACGAGTGTATTGTCTGCATGCAAGTGCATGTTTATGCGCACGTCTTACACACATGCGTGTGGCAATGCATCTGTATCGTGTGTGTGTGTGTGCCCAGTGCAGTCCCACCTGTGGTTGAAGGGAAAAGGCACTCAACTCTTTTTGCAAGGCCGCCACCCCCTCGTGGCACAGCCTGACTACACTGTCAATACAATTGCATTTGGGTTTGTATGTGTGTGTGTGTGTGTGTGTATCTGTAATTGAACAGAGAGGGGCGAGGCTCTTCATTGGTGCGTATCTCCCCCTAGGCAGTTTGGGACCGGTAGGCTGGGGAATCTTTGGTATTGGTGGCGGTTTCACAAACCACTCAGCTTAGTGAGGTAGCCACATTGGTTCTCACTACAAACACATGTCATTGGTCAGCCTACAGTCCTGGAGCGATCGGCCCAGCTATTTGCCCAGGCGCATAGAACTCTACACAACATATCTACTTGAACCAGTCGCCCTTTTGGCGGCTTTGACCGGCTGCTTACAGCAACGCGACGTTATTAGTTACCCACCCCCCCCCCCCCCACCCACATTTAGCAAATCCTCCAAAATGACCATCGCTCATCTAATCTGCACTGCTAGTCGCACTACATTGTTAGAAATGCTACAGTTGCATTTAAAGACCCTTACAGATAGCTAAACCCAAGGTTTGATCCACAACCCCCACACACACTCCCCTCCCCACCCAGATCCTATCCCACCCACCCCCATCAAACACAATGCACACTGAATTAACAAGAGCATTTGAAAGTCATGTATTGTCCCTCTTGTGTATAGCCCCCCCTCCCCCCCATCCCGAGTGGGGGTCCAGTGTGAAGAGGGGGTGACAGTGGGGCTACTACAGGGTTGACACTGAAATGCCAGAGGAGGAAACGTGTTTTGTGTGTTATTCTTCTCCTTCACTGCTCCGAGTTTTGTCTTTTTTGTGAGAAGTGTCTCCTTCGAGTAAATATTCACAAAGAATGCAACGTCAACAACAACAGAAAAAAATCCTTGCATCTCTTCTTTTTTCCTTTTAAAAAGTTTGTCATTTTTTTTCTTCTTTTTTTCTTCTTTGATTTATCAACAAGGTGCCTTACATATGCACAACAGAGCACAATAGTAACAAGAAATAGAAACTTTGTGTCTATGGTACTACTTAAATACCCGCATCAATTGTTATAGAGAAGAGGAGAGAAAGAAAGAAGCAACATAATAAAGGGGATACAGGAGGTAGAGTACCACAGAAAGAATGAGAGAGAAAGAGAGAGAGAAAGAAAGAGATTAATTTTTTCGGTTTCAAAATGGTTCCGTTTGCATGTCGGTGACATTTTCATTCTGTGACACATTCTTGTAGTACCTTTGCCATTTGAGGTTTGGTTTTGTATGCCTTAAAATCTATTTCATTTGTTTTTTGTTTTACTAAAAAAGTATATTCTAATTCAGTTCAAAGTTGATTGTTGGTTGCTATGGCACATACCGCCCATCGTCAGTATCAGTGGGACTCACCGTGGTTATGTTTGAACGTAGTGCCATATTCTCTGATTAGCATTAAGGCAGTAAGCATTGGCACTAATTCTTGTAGCATTTGACGGTTAAGAGTGGTGGTTAGCTAGGGAAACCCATGTGTAGGGACTATCCAGAATAACATTTTAGCTTTTTTGATCAAATCCGTTTAAAGCTGTCTTGGCAACCGATGAGTTAATGAATGAATCATGAATGAATATGGATTATGCGTTTGTGTTTCAAAGCACTAGCGCACCAAATCAATCTTTAATTATGTAAAATTAAACCTCCATGGGGCCTCGAATATGTCTGAATCTAGGCCGGCTATTACCCACGCTGCCTGCTGAGTTTTTGTACTTGTTATTTTCTGTACTTCCTCTGTTTCTATCCACTGGTTCATGATGATCAACCACAGCTATTTGATGGTCGGTCAGTGTATCAGATAACACCTAGCTGTATCCCTGCCTTTTTATATTCCTGTGTGTGTGTGTGTGTGTGTGTGTGTTCAGCGTTCAGTTACACCATCCCCCCCTCCTCTGACTTCACCAGCACTGGTTGGATGAGGAATAACAATAGGATAATGGTTTGCTATTGATCTGCCTTCAAAGAACCGTGAGGACCTGAACGCGTTGTACCCTGACTTCTCCTCCGCATCCAGCCGCTCTTCCCTCCCCCCATCTCCTCTCCTCCAATCTGCAATCTCTTCCACGCAGGCTGCCGGTCGCCACTGTGACCAGCAGGGGGCACTGTTGGTCTGCCGGCACGGAGACGGAGGAAGGGAAGGGATGGAAGGGAGGGAGGGAGTGGTTCCGCTACAGCTGCTCGGAGGCCTTTGTGTTCCCATCTATGCTGGGTTCCAAGTGCTCGCCTTCCCCTCGCGCCGCTCTGCCTATGCAGCTGTAATGCAGTTGGCCAGCCGCCCGGGCGGGTTGTTGTCGCTTGGTTCCCAGTTATTGATCAGAGGCAGAGCTCCCAGAAGAACAAAGAGCATGTCCAGACACATCAGTCGGCTCTTGTTGCGCCTCTGGCGGAGGCCGAGGGGCAGACCCTGGGGCGCTTGCGCAGCTCCCGCCCGGAGCCTTGGCGACGGTCTCTGCGACGACCGTCTCGTCCCAGGTCTCTGACATCTGTGCAAAAAAATATAGACCTGGTCCGGGGGCTTCAGTACTGGGCTTCAGTGCTGGGAGTCTGTACTGCTGATCGTCTTGGGTTTCACCTTCAGGGAGGGGAGGGGAGGTGAAGGAAGAGGGAGGGGGAGAGGTGGTGGGGTGGGGTGGGAAAAGGGGGAGAGTGGGGGGTCAATGCCCTGCTCTCTCTCCGTCTGCATCGATTCATTTTTCAATTCATTAGGTTGTTGTATGATCAGGCCGAGCTGCTCGGTGAAATGGCCGGCCAACAGGGAATACCCCTGAAGGAGAACGGAGGAGGAGGAGGAGGAGGAGGAGGAGGAGGAGAGCCCGGTTGGTGTTGTGAGTTTTGTTGTGTTATTGTTTTTCTTCCCTGTGTTGTCTTGCTGATGGCCATGGCTGTGCAGGATGGAGCTGGGATAACATGGGCTGTGTGCTGTACCGTCTAATTTATTGCAGTTTAATTCGCCCTTGTTTCTGTCTTGTGCCGGAATGGGGAAGGGTCTATGGGGGGGGGGGGGGGGGGGGGGGGGGGGGGGATTAAGGTTTGAGGCGAGACACAAACATGAGAGTCAGGAGATGAAAGCTGAATCGGTTGCTAGAATGCTAGAAAGTCTCTGAATATCTGAAATGCTCTATCTTTGGTGTCACTTTGCTTTCAGGCAAACAGATATCCAACAAATGTAAAAAATAATAATAATAAAGTAAAAGAAAAACATTTGATCAGTGATTGTCCTTGTGTGTGTGTTGTGGCATGGATGTGACCGCTTCAGCTGAGAGCTTGAGGTTGTGTTTTTTTACTGACTGAGGAAAGGATCATCAGATGGCACAAATGAATTGGAGGCATTGGGGACACATTCAGACATTCAAGGGTGGGGTGGGGGGTGGGAGGGGGGGGGGGGATCGGCCCAGGAGAGGTCATTGTAGACGGGTTACCCAAACTGATTGAACCAGCCTCCTGTCTCAAACCCCTAGGTCTCCCTGGTCCCAACCCCACCACCCGCCTCTCTCTAAAGACTCCCCCTTCCTCTGGCTTCAGGCCTTGGAGAAGGTGGTGGCCGAGGTGCCGGGCTGCCCGGGGCTGCTGCCGTGGTCATCGTGCCAACGGTCGACGCAGCGGCGCCGGGCGTTCATGAAGAAGTTGCTGACGGTGTTGAGCTCCAGGCCCAGCTGCTGGGAAATGGTGATCTGCATCTCCTTGGATGGACGCTTGTTCTCCTTGAAGATGGCGATGAGCGTGCGCCGCTGCAGGTCGGTGAACACCAGCCGCTGCTTCTTGGGCGCCATGTTGCGGTCCTTGTGTTGCTCCTGCTCCTTGCGCTTGCAGGCTTGGAGCGGGTAGTGCAGGTGGGAGGGATGGGGACGAGGGTGGGAGGCAGAAGGGGGGAAAGAGAAAAACACAGCCAGGTAAGTATACACACGCGGTGCTTGGCTAAAACTTAAAGAGCTGAGAGGGATTTAAGAGAAGGGGATTTAACGTAGGTAAATGTGTCATTAGCCAGTACTTAAAGACATAAAGAAAACGTGTTTATACACCAGGAGAGATTCGGCGGCTCCGTCTATATTGCTCTGTATTAAAGTTGATTTAAAGCTAATCCATGCATCTTGCCCACTGGGAATATCGCTTCCATCCTGTAGAGTGCAGACAGGGAGCCAGCCTGCGGTGAGGGGAGATAGGGAGGTGGTGGTGGTGGTGGTGGTGGTCAGGGGGGAGGTGGGGGGTGAGGGAGACTTGCTGCTGCTGCTGCCTGCTTGTTGGAGACACTGCTGTTGGATTCAATATTAATGCAGTTTGTGTCACAATGGGGGACTGATTGACTGTTGCACAAAAGTACTTGTTTTGTGTGTGTTCATGTGTTTTTGTGCGTGTGTGTGCATTTACATGTGTGTAGGTATCTTTGTGTGAATAACCATTTATGTCTAAGAGTGTTTTATTCACTGTATGTAGATGTGTAGTATGTGCGTGTTCGAGAGAGCGAGAGAGAGAGAGACACACACACAGAGACAGAGAGACAAGAAAAGGTTTGGCGCAAAAGGGAGAGAGGACAAAGTGTATGCAATTGTGTGTGTATAAGAGACAAAATGAGAGAGAGACAGAGAGAGGGGGGGGTCGTCGAAGTGGAAAGAGGGAGAGTTGGAAGAGTATGAGAGAGAGAAAGATATTGACCCGCACTGCTGTAGGAATTGGTGGTGTGGGGGTGGGGGGGGGGGGGGGGGGGGTTGTTCTCTGTGGGGACTGAGGTCAGAATTTCCCACCACCACCCAGCACCTCCACCACCACCACCACCCTGCCTCCCTCCAGCAGGTCTAGCAGTCTGCGACTTCAAACAGGGGCCCACTGGAGCCTGCTCCATTGAGCTCTGAGCGGGTATTTATAACCCGCTAGCCTCCAATGCACACACACCAGAGAGGGCCGCGCGCCGACCGCTGTGAGCCCTGCTCCGTACGCACAGCAATTTTCAAAAGAAAACACATCGAGTGTGCTCCTGGGAGGCTGTCGGGAGGAGCGCTGGGGGTGGGGGTGTTTTGGGCAGGTGGGAAGGTGGAGGCCAGAGCAGAGGAGAGCAGAGGAGATGAGGGAGGAGGGAAGGGTGGTGGTGGTGGTGGGGGTGGGGGTCAGTGAACAGAGAAATGAATAGTTAATAGAATTGTGTATGGTGTGTAAGCGTGTTGTAAGGGCAAGGCGATCTGTAGGGGATGGAGGCGAAGGCATGTGGATGAAGAAAAAATATGGAGAATAAAAAAAAGAGAACGAGAAGAGACAGACCGACTCTCGAGGTGGCGCTGCTCAGACATGGGGATTGTGTGTGTGTGTGTGTGTGTGTGTGTGTCTGTGTGTGTGTTACAGGGGAGGTTAGGGAACCCATGTCTGTAGCATGGGTCCATCCATCCTTAAGAACATGTGCCTTCTCTATGCTATGTTCTCTATTCTCATATTGTCTTTCTGTGAAATACATTATTAATAGTAAATACAAAACGCTTTCCCTCTCCAGGGCTCAGTGGCATTTTGTTGTCTCAAGTCGCTCTGGCTTTCTTCTAGTCTCTTCTAACCTTTGGCTATGTTCTCCCCATGCTGTGTGCGTGTGTGTCTGTGTGTGCATGCGTGTGTGTTTCAATGCACCTAAGGTCATGGCATATGTGAATTTTTCGTTGTGCACTTGTGTGATGTGCTTTTATTTTCTTCATGTGTGCTTCCTGTGTGTGTATGTGAGAGAGAGAGAGAGAGAGAGAGAGAGAGAGAGAGAGAGAGAGAGAGAGAGAGAGAGAGAGAGAGAGAGAGAGAGAGAGAGAGAGAGAGAGAGAGAGACAGAGACAGAGACAGAGACAGAGAGAGAGATGGCAACAGAGAGCGAGAGAGAGACGGCGACAGAGAGCGAGAGAGAGAGAGAGACAGCGAGAGAGAGAGAGTGAGAGAGACTGTGTGTCATTCAGTTTGTGAATGTGCTGAAGTGGCTGGTGCCGTCCGGTGGCGCTGTGTGTCTAATTACAGGGGAGCAGAGCCCATTGATCAGCCATTGCAGTCCAATCTGTTTACTACAGACGTCTAACCGGCTCACTGGCCCATCCATCATATTCATATTCAACAATACTGCAGTTATGTTTATCACACACACACACACACACACATATACACACCCACACGTAGGGAAACATGCACGCACACACACACACACACCCATACACATCTGCGTGTACACATGCATGCACTGTGCGTGCATACAGACGCACACACACACACATATACACACGTGCGTGCACACACACATAGACATCCACATATGTGCATACGCATATATTTATCACACACACACACAAACACACAGACACACACACCTACACGTAGGGAAACATGCACACACACACATACACACCCACACACCCACATGTACGCATACACATGTGGACATACAGACACACACACACACACATACATATTCATACTTACAACACACGTACACATGCAGGCCCTAAACACACACACAATCTTACATATGTATTACTATTCACACACTGACAGACAGTCAACATGCATATACATACATAAATTCACACACACACCCATACAGTATGCACTAGATGCTCGCACAACATTACTACCAGTACAGCTGAGTATCACCTACACATGAAGTCCTGTGATTTATGTCTGAGTTGAGATTGACTAACTAACCAACAAAATGACATTTTGGAAGACAGAGGTGAACGTCGTAATGAAGAATGTGTAATGATTGTGATGGTTGTGATGATGAGAATGTGATGTATGAAACCAGATGGAAACCAGACGATAGAAGGAGATACAAAGACGAGAATAAATAGGAGCCAGATAGGTGGTATTCAGATGACAGGCAAAACACACGCACACACTATCATACACACATACACACACAAGCAAGCTCATAGCACACTCACACACACACACACAAACAAAAACATGCGCACACGCACAAACACACACACACTGACACACACATTCACACACATATTGGAAAACACTAAAGCAGTGCATCTATCTGGTTTCTTTAAATGTGATGTTATCAAGATTGGGTTGCCCTTTGTTCTCTGTAAGTAAACTGGCCAGTAGTGAAGAGTAAATCCTCACTTCACTTCAATACACTTACAGGCATCTCGTTTTCTAAGGACAGTATTTAGCATCCACTGTTGGATTACAAATAAGATTAAGAATAACAACAATTATAATAACAATAACAATAATGGAATGACAACCTCTTGTAACTATATAAACAAAGATGGATAAACATTATTAATGAATCCATGTGAATGCAGAGGCTATCCTTCTTAATATGCACATATCATCTTCAACACTAACAGTTCAACCACGTTTTACAGTAGGCTATACAACATACAGCTTCGTTTACCGGTAGGCCTGCTAGTGCAATCATCATAAAATAAGCCTGTTAACAGAATGCTGTCGGTGCACAAATGGAAGGAGGGACGCGTCTGTTTTAGGGGCGACCCCCACTTCTTAATGAGACAACAGACTTCATATTTTCCTATCTTCTGTCTCTTTTTTCCCGTCTCAGAATTTTTAAATAGTCCTTCTATGGCGTTTATCGGGGGGGGGGAGGGGGGGGGGGGGGAGAATATATGGGGGGTGATGCGCGCCTCGGTGCGTTTTGGTCGGTAGGTGTCACTCTCGCAGTGGCCTGTGTGAGCAGGCTTCTGTAGAGCGCTGCTGCCTTTGCTACAGGCGCTGGATTTAGTAATCAATATCAATCAATCGGCGAGGAAGGGGGCCCTGATTACTGAACCAAGCTCGGCGTAGAAAAGAAAAAAAATCGATCATTGCAGCTTTTAGAGCTACAGTAGGCACCGTGCACAGAGATGGACATAGACCCTGTGCACAAAGACCAAACCAGCCTAGAGTTCTGCTGTTCGGCTGGCGGCAGAAGTCTGATATCCACAGCTTTTCTGGAGGACGGGGTAAAAACACATGGTGCATGCTGAAGCTTGTGCTGTTTGTGACTTGATGAATTATGCCCGCATAGGGATAGCTGCTGTAGGGAGCCAGCATATATATGGATCCATTAGTAGCCTAATAACAAAGTGATTTATTTGGGCATGCTAAACTCGTTGCTGAAGATGGCCAAAAATGTATGGCTGGACCTTTTGTTTAGGTCACTGAAGAATGAACGTGTTTAATGATGTGATGTTTCTATATATTTTTATATTACCTTTTTTTTATTTTATTTAGACCTTTTAGCTTTTCTATTTGCCCACAATCTCCCCAAATGTCACCCACATAGGAGGCTGGATTAAAAACAAAGGTTTCACCTAATCTAGAGTTAATTATAAGCACATAACTTAACATTAACCCTACAATTACCCCCGAATATATGCTCAAATGTAATTTTGAATTAATCCCACAGCTGCTCTAGATTATAAAACGACATGCTATTTTCTGATGAGATGTTCTTTGCATCACAACAAGCTAGATAGGCTAAGAGAAAGGCCCCTGGTGATCGATAACGATCGATAGATTCGTGAATAATTCGTGTGTGAAATTCGGTTCTTCCAATTAATTATGCCTTGCGAGTAGGCGCGAGAGTGGAGATCCGTGAAGGGATGGAGACGCAGTAGGAAGGAAAAACCAAATCAAGATTTCATTTCACATGGATGGTAAAATAGCAGGGCATATTCCAATCAAAGTGTGGAAGTAGTATGGTTATTAATTAATTGACCAGGGATACAAACGGGCCTTTGTGTGCAAACGTGGCTAATGTTGATTTATAAATAACCGTCTGCACATAGCTCTGCGTTTGAACCAATTGCAATTGCAGGCCCTGCGCTTTAGTTTGTATTGTCACTATTATTTAATGTCCTGCGCTATTGGAAATCAAAAAGAGAACGTTGATCTGTGATTGATCAGAGCTGTTTTTGTTACGATGGCTCTGGTGAAATCGGTCATTATTGTAACTCCAATGGCACCCGCCTGGTCGTGTTTATAGGTCTGTGCTTTTTAATTCACACAGTGATACGCGTTTCATGCCTTCTTAATGCGTTATGGGATGCATTCAACCTTTAACTTGTAATTGAACGAATCTACTAATTAACAGGCATACTAGATACCGTTGGATGTTTAGGCCCCTACAGCCGCCGTGATAGGTTGTGAACGGGGAGAGGCCTGTTGTTCCCTTTTCCGTTTCTGTTTCTGTGTTCTGTCGTTTATTTAATATTTTTTAATCATTTAATCATAAACCAATAAATTAAGCCATCTATCAATGTGCTATAGTTTTCCAGCAAAACACGGTTGGCTTGCAATGCCAATAATAACGGTTAAGGTTTTAAGTTTTCCCACTCAGTCTGCCCCATGAAGATTGATATTGTGTATCGATGCGACGACAATTTAAAAGGCAGTTTGTACAGTATTTATCCCATTCGAGCTGTAGGGCAGTGCCAAGCGACTCGCCAGTCCAAACCACTCCCAGCTCAATACTCCTTAATGTAATGAGTGAGAATTGGTGTTAATATACTGATGAAGTGTGTTTGGTGGCCTTCATCACGAGTCGGCTGCGAGGCATTGCACCGCTTCGATAATCCTCCACCTGGACCCACTGATACACGTTCCCTTACACAAGGAACAATTGTAGGCCTATTTATTTATTATTGTTTAAGTGTTATGGTAAATTAATGCCTCTCATACCCTAAAATCAATTAAACGAGATTTTAAGGCCACGGATAGGATGACGTTATATGCCACTTAATATTAATACAATACTAACAGACAAGTTGTATTTTATTTAAGACAGCCTACATAAAATGGATGCAGGAATTAAAGAGAATAATATTCAATGCCGTTTTACACTCCACAACGTGTTATTAGCTCCCCTAGTAATAAAATCTGAAAAATTACAGGGCGCTAGAAATTCGATAATCAATGAAGATGGCTGTTTCCGATGATCACGCTCCTTATGAGTTTTTAGATAATGAAAGGCATTCAGCCATTTATGTGCATGATTGAGGGAACTGGGTGAGTGAATTTGAACTCGCATTATTTTGCCGAGTTAATAAGAAACTATGGTCACTTCCATGTATCTGTAGACCTGCAACCAACGTATTAGAAAGTACATTGGACATGACTAGAATTGACAAAGCTTCAGTTTCATCTTCTCTTGTACATCGTCTTGAACATCAACAACCAGCTTGATGATTTGTTTTTCAAGAAACTGATAAGTAAGCCTATTATTGGATATTTATGTAGGCCTCGATTAACAAAACTGGCACGTTGACAAATCAAGCAAAAACTATTTTCAAACAGTTTTTTCCCATAATAGGTTTAATCACTGATATCATCATCATCATCATCATCATCATTTGTTGCACGCTATTGTTGGCCTAATAGTTACAACAGCAACACCACTACCACCAGGCTTACGACTAACGTTCTTCACAACTAATAGCATAACAAGCCCATACATTCATACATTTCATGGCAGAAGGTGCGGTGGAAGACTCGGCAGTGGGCTGAATGCAGTGTGCTCTGCCGGGTTTAAAGTGGGCGAGCAGGGGGCACCAGGGGTAGGAGGGGATCAATAGTGAACCGCATGTAGGCCCCGCCAACCGGGCTGTCTGGGATCGACGCTGAATAAATGCATTTAGCTGAACACCAGGTTGGATAATTCATAATTCACTTTGGGAAAATGTAGGCCTATTTATTACAGTTATTGGGTTTCAGTAGCACACTCTTTATGTTGACTAATTGCAATAGCAAATGCAGTCTCTCGAGTCTCAGCAGCAGTTGAGCAATTTCATGCAAGTCTAACAGTTTTCTTTTATTATGATTTCTTTTACATTTATTAGTGGTGAGCGATGTGCTTTTGATAGATAATAATCAAATAATTAAATGTTGTCTCAATAGTACGCTAATAAATAATAACAATGATCATAATAATAATAACTATTATTATTATTATTATTATTATTATTATTATTATTATTATTATCAAATCGTGGACGCAAAATATTCAGACAATTGTAAGCAATTATTCCAATATAATATTTTTTTTTCGAGAAACGAGATGGTACAGGTGTGTGTGGGGGGGGTGGGGGGTGTGAGAGAGAGCGAGAGAGAGAGAGAGAGAGAGAGAGAGAGAGAGAGAGAGAGAGAGAGAGAGAGAGAGAGAATCTCAAACACGAGTGTGGTAAACAGAAAACATTAGGAAATATCCAAAGCAATATGGACATGGCCTACAGAGACAATAATAAAAGGTTTATGTGGATATTGTTGAATCCTCCAAAATGTTATCCTGTAAGTTGGCACGGTTGAAGATATATCGATTGTCTGTTCGTTGCCGTTTTTGATTGGATGACTTGAACCTGACAAGCAGTGCACAGGATGCGGGACTCCATCAAGATGTTATAAAATAAAACGGGGAGCGCTGTAGGCGACGTCCTGTGCGCCAGATGTTTGAATTGAACAGAACTACGATTTTTTTCTGTCCTTTAATTGTGTCGACAATGTTCTTGCTACGTGTTCTTGTGGAAAGCGCATTAAACAAGCCTTTATCGGGCCGTTAATAAACGACGGCCTGTCAGAGAGTCTGATAAGCGGCTAAAGGCGCCAGAGGGGTGAATACTCTTGGTAGGCTACATTAGTGCTAGTACCAGTGGTCAATCAGGGTCCATGATTTACAGAAACCATTTCTTGTTAGGTAGGCTATCAGCGCCTATGACAAAAAACGGATCTTCGTTACCCTGTAGGCCTACTGAGTGCAATATGATTTCACTGCTTAAGCGTGACTAATATTATCCCATTATAATAAATGCTAATTGATAACCATTGATGCGCATTCTTTTTGCAAACAGGTACAGCTTGCAGTCCCATTTAACCCTTCCAGGCTAGCCTCGTGTATTCAGTGCAGTCTGAGAGCAATTTGATTTAAAGGTCATTCTCTCCTATCGATCCGGTTTGGCGAGGGGGCGACGGAGTAGCGTTAGAATTGATCATCTTAAAAAGAATAGACGGTATTCTAGATTGTACACAGCCAGGTCTGCTGCATTTATAATTGCAAAGCGTGCCTCCCATAGGTCCATGCATGCGGAAGATAGAGGGAGACAGAGAGAGTGAGAGTGAGAGAGAGAATGAGGGAGAGGGGTGGGTGCTTTGTATGTGCACCCCCTATATATCTAGAATAGGCTTATAGGGCAAGCTGCATATTCAGCTTGCATGTATAGCACATACATGAGAGAGAGAGAGAGAGAGAGAGAGAGAGAGAGAGAGAGAGAGAGAGAGAGAGAGAGAGAGAGAGAGAGAGAGAGAGAGAGAGAGAGAGAGAGACACACACACACACACACAGAGAGAGACACACAGAGAGAGACACACAGAGAGAGAAACAAAGATGTTTTTACAAATAAGCAGACCCAATGTCGAATGTGTGGAGGGAAACGGGAGGGGAAGAATTCAACAAGCCGGTGAACAGCATGCTTTTTATTCCTCATTCTGCTGTGTGTTATGAAGGGTGAGCTGTTAATGGGTGAAATGGTGTTGCACAGTGGAGCGGAAGGGGGCGGGGGAGAGCAGGAGATAGCGGGAGCTGTGTGACTGCATGGCGCAGCTCCAGAGATGGAAAGGAAAGGCCGGGGAATGGAAATCGATACAGATTCAGGGCTCGCCAGATCGGCCAACAACGCCTATGGCGCAGACGCACTCTACACCCCAGTCACATATACTCCAGAGAAAAGGAATTGGTAGGGCGACGTGCAAGCGATATGATATTTTTCTTTGCCGCGAGGTTACTTCCAGTCGGATCGTTCTCTGAGTTTGGGACTCGGAAAGCAATCCGAATAGTCTGCGTGAAACTCAAACGAAATACACAAAATACAAAGAAAAAATAGAAATTCCAGTTGGTTGCTCATTCGCTCCTCCAGACACCAGACATTTCCAAAGGAGGCGTAGTACTATAGGCTTACTTGCATGTCCAAGTATTTACAGTACACGCAGTCGTGCTTAACAAACAGCGAATCTCAAAACCGCAGCTGCGCTGTTCACTCCCCTGTCAACCCCTCTCACATCAATTATTAAAGTACCAATCGATCATTTCGCAGGCGGACATCAAGCCATCTCTCCATAAAAAAAGAAAAACCTTGTTTCGGATGATTCCGCATCAACCACATCTTAATACCCTATCCAATTAGCCTGGCTTAAATGACCCAGCAACAACACTTGTGCTATTTTAGATTTTCCTGTATATTTTAGACATTTAGACGCCGATTAATGATCAGACCGCTAAAAGAATAGAGGCAATTGGGGGGTGAGGGTGGAGTTAGGAGGGACTGACCTGGAGAAATAGGCTTTTAATTGTGGTCCACTAGGTCTATATCATTCAGAATTTTAGATTTAACCCACTGACGTGTGCTGAAGACAAAGAGTCTGCGCGTCTTGTAATTCAGCACCGTGGTCAGCTCCCAATGCTGACCATCCCATTACGCGACTAATTGTGATGCAAGGGAAATACGGCAATACGGCAGCTCTGTGCCGTATTGTATATGATGTATCATAATGGTAAGTTACATGATGAAGTCAATCACACGTGTCCCTATGACACGGGGTCTTGCTCCTTGGTGCGGAGAGAGAACTCGTGTTCCACTGAACCATGATCAGAGGCCTCCCACCCAGACGCTCTCCACTTTTCTCCGGGTCTTGTGTTTTTGACCTTTACACCCCGGCACGTGCTCTCCCCATTCACATTATAATGGGCACCACTGTGCTTTTCTCCGGAGTGAATTGGAAGTTCTTGGCAGGCTGTGCAGCCCATTTTATTTTTTTGCTGTTCCGCGGTCGGCTACAACACAACGAAGGATTTCCACGTGAGCTATAGCCTTAACCTAACAGTACGCACTATTCACTTATGCAGGCCTAAATATATTGGTTAACATCACTCTCACTGTCCATAATATATTGCGCATATATGTCTCTGTATTTGTTCTGCATTGAAGGCCCTGTTATAGTGAATATAGAATATCCCGACATCCTTACTTGCATGGCTGACAGTATAACCGATCCCCCTAAGGGCATATCATGGGTGAGAGTGCCTTTTCTTTCAACCAACAAATCTAACATGATTACAGCAGAGAGAAGAGAAAGAGGTGCGCAATAAGGCTTTATTAGGCTTTATTCTTTCCCCCGTTTTCCTCTCCTGCCTCCCCTCGTGCTCTTGGGGGGAGAGACCAATGGGAGAGAGTGCTGAGGCGGAATAATTGATAGATGCACTGGCTATCCTTATCGATCACGGCTTTATTGGCCCAACCAAATACATTGAGATGGAGTGTGGAATTCCACACAGATGCAAAGTTGAATTATTTTTCATCGTTAATGCAATCTTTAAAGGCCCTGTAGACTTTGCCGTGTCTTCTTTGCAATCTCTTGTTCATACAGTAAAATATTTGTCTGCTCTTGTGCACTTATAACCACCACATTCGTTTTTTTTTGTAAGGTGGTTTGACAGGCATAGTCTAAAGTGTGTAGAGTATTAATTTGCCCTGGGTTTTAGGTCACATAATCCATATTTGCACTTTCTAGTCGGACCTGGGGGGAACACAGCCAATAGGCACCGAGCTTTGCCCTAATTTGAGTACGAGACGTTGAGCGTGAAGGACACCGAATAGTGGATCTCCCTCATAACAAGCCACCCCTACAGGCCTATCCCTACTCGGTTTTTCGTTTCGGGAGAGGATTGTCATGAGAGTGTGCAGACACTGGCGTTTTCGCATTAGCTAAGCAGGGCAACTGTATTGATTTGTGTGACTGTGATGAATTTGGAATAGTAATTTGAATTTATTGATTGATGTGGCCGACCGAGTATTGCCCAGCCTCCCTTTCAACATTACAAACCCCCTCAACTCCCACTCAGCCCAGCCCACATCTGCACCTCCGATAATGGCGATTTTAAATGCAATAAGTAAAACGTATAGCTTCAGCGATTTACATACGTCATTTGTCATTTCACCCAGCCAGCTAGCCAAAGGCAGCAAGGTAACCCTCAAGAGGCAACAATGCATCGGACCCGATCCTCTATGTGGGCCCATATCAAGACAAACGAAGTAGCGCGTCCCCGATAACGAAATTATTCACGCAAAAATCCCAGTGGATTACATATTTTCAAAATTACATATAATATATATATATTTATATACAAATTCACTATGAATCAGCCGTCGACTAAGGACACAAAGGATAATCCCCCCCCCCCCCCCCCCCCCCCCGAACACACACACACACACACAAAGTATAGGCTATGAGTGCGCGCGAGTGTGTATGTGTGCGATACAGCTGTTATCCTGAAGTAGGAAGATATAAAACCCTACTGCCCAATTAGCTTTAACAACAGTGGCACTTAAAGAGACAATTGTGGAGTGTTTAAATCTTTATTTACCAGAACCCCACTAAATGCGCAAAGGAACAATTTACATGTCATTAAGTGCTTTTCAATAGAGCATCGACTGGAACTAAAATATGCCACTATATCTGCTTAATTGAACTGTCTGCTGAAATACGACAGAGAAGCGCAGATTGACGTTTGGAAGTGCACGTCTAAACGGGGCCTTTGCACAAACATCAATGAGTGTGTGTGTTTTGTTTGTGTGTGTGTGTGTGTGTGTGTGGGGGGGGGGGGGGGGGGGGGGTTCCATTGCCATCATTGTTTTTAACCCGGCAAATGTCACAGCTACTCATTTGCGTTCAGTTAATCGGGTTCTAAGTCTCTCAGGTTTTAAAGTTGGAAACACATTTCTTGACAAGAGCTACCTTTCCAGTTGACGGTAAATCGACGAGCTTTTCCGCCAATGGCCTGGTCGCAGCAACTGAATGAAATGCACGCGAAAGAAAATCAGAGGGAGGCAACATATGGAAATGTTGATATATATCCCCTATATATACAGACACTTCCATCTTTCTCTCTCTCGCTGCTATATCATTTTTAAAGCAGATGCACCAGCATTTTGCCCAGAAAACAGCGACAGAATAGAAACAGCATGCGGGGTATTGTTGTTGTGCATAACGTTCATCCTAGGGAAAGACACATCTGCTTGTCTCGCTGTCTTTCAAATCCAAATCGATCATTTATCAGTGCGCCATTTTGAAAAGGGACGGCGGTGCCTGGAATATTGATCCCCATAGGGGTCACGCTCCCCTGACTCGGTGGCCGGGCCCTGGCGTCTTTGACAATCCTTGTTTACGCTTTATCGAATTTGACAGTTGAAATATCAAATAGATTTTCAGATTTTTACAATTATTTCTATCCAGCTATGGGGACTGGGAAAAAACTAAATGCAATGCCTGAGAAGTGTATTCCATAGCCCAAGTTATATGCCTACCAAAGGCCAACTTATGAAGCTTTGTTCTATTGCTAAAGTGATAGAGGGAAAATGCAATCAAGTTGATAGGCACCTTATCAACTTGTCATAATCATTGTCATACGTTTCATGAAATGTAGGCCTTTACATATTTTTATATATATTTATTTTTCTTCGTCTAACTTTTACATTTGTTCTCTCTCTCTCGCTCTCTCTCTCTCAATCTATCTCTCTCTCTCTCTCTCTGTGTCTCTCACACACACATGGACGTGTGTGTGTTTGTGTGTGTTAGAGAGAAAAGAGAGAACGCGATAGACGGAGAGATACGTTGTGTATTTTTGTTTAAACCTCGTTGTAGCCTACATCAATAGAGAAACACGATGCTGCAATTTGTTTTACATAATAAAAAAATTGTTTGGCTGCACTGTAGAGCTACATCGCCTGATTACACAACTATAAGGCCTCTACATATTACGTTACTTCAATCCAAATATATAGATCCCCCCACCAAACACACCAAACACCCAACTGTCCCGATGAAGTTTTACTCGATGCTATTGACTAATAACTTCTAGTAATGTCCATTTGAGCGGCTATTGACAGTCTCGCCACATTGACTCCTAATTGATCCCCTCCACAACAGTTAGATTCAGGGCTGCCTCCTCACTCACCTGCTAGCCTAAGAGCTGACATTCGCTGGAACTCGGGCTCCTGCAACCACTTCCACATCCTCCGGAAGGTTTCCCGCCCCGACTTGAGCTTACTCCACGGTTTAGGGTTCCGTAGCAGGTCGGACAGTGTTCCCTGGGACCGACACAAGATCCTCTGGGCAAAGATGGCCTGGGGTATGCTGTAGCGCTTGAGCTCCGCAGTGATTCTTTGTGCCACCTCCTTGGTGTTTATTTCTTCCACCTGGCCCGACCCAGCGCCCCCTTGTCCCCCTCCGACCGTCTGCCTGTCCCGGTCCACCGACAACATGGAACCGTTCGCTTGAGAGTGCGGATGACTGTGATGGTGCATGCCATTTAGCGACGTCATTAGCCCGGTTCCGTGGCCCCCGAGACCCCGGGCCAGGTGCTCCTCGTTCCGGGACAACATGGCTGCGTGTGACTCGAAGCCCCCGGACGAGAGCATCTTGTCATTGGAGAGGTGTGCTCCAGGACCGTAGGCACCAAGAGACTGTTGGGAGTTGTGCAAAGAACCGAGACCGTTGGAGAGAGGAGACAGTGACTGGCCCATGCCGGACATATCTTTGGGATAGTGGCCGTAGAGGTTGCTCATGGACGCGAGGCTTCTGTCGTCCCGCATCAGCGTGAAGCTGCCGCTAACATTGCCAGCCGAGAGCCGCTGGTGCGCCGGGTGATGGTGAGCATGTGGATGGGGGTGATGGTGAAATTTATCCGAAACGGTGGATATGGGAGGCAGATGCTGCAGCGGCGTCAGCGTGGTGTAGGTGCTGCTCAGGCTCATCCCGGAGTCGCACGACATGGTCATGGCGGGATGCAAGGGCCCGGACAAAGAGTGGTCTGTGCGGTAGTCCCCTGCCCCCTCCAGTATCGAGGCCATACTGGATACCATGGCGGACCGTCCGTGCGACACCAAGTTCCGATGCGACGAGGACTGCCGCGCGTGTGGGGAGTTCATTAAGTCACTCGTTTGATGAGCGTGAGATACGCCGTGCAGATTTCCAATGTTTTCCATTGTAAGTTCCATCGTTGAAAGAATCTTTATTCCCACTCCTCACACCACTCTCTCACTCGCTCGTGTCTCCCTCTCTCCCTCTCTCTCACTCTCGCTCTGTCTCAGCCTCCTTTCCAATAAATTGTTAACGATTTCAAAACCAGGCCATTGATTGTAGTTGCCTCTCTGCAGTCAATCCAGCATGGGTTTAAAGGATCGGGTCATAGCCGCCTGTGCCACACACCACTTCTCAATACGGGTAGGTGTCCGCGCCTGCTTGTATTTCATTCGCTAGCGTAGAGCACCTTCTACTACCGAAAGCGAACGCTCTCTGCTTTGAGTGTGTATATTGACGTGCCCGCGCATGTCAAAATGGGACTGTGCCTGTGCACATGTGCGCGCACTCAGTGCAGCCTCGCTCGCAAGCGTTCCCTGTCTAGGGCCAATCTGACGTCACGCGCACTGTGTGAGAGAAGCCGCGGGTCGTCCACCACACAGTGAATAATTGAACCTCGAATTCCCCCAAAAAGATTGCATTAGGAGTTGTGTGGTGATTAGATACAGGTCCCTGTCTTTGGCCAGGCACAATCCCGTCCCAGTGTGTGTGCAACGTTTACCTAGCGATGGCTTATTTGGGATAAGAGTGACTTGCTCCTTGTTTTTCTTGATAAAACCGCTTCGGACGGCGCCAGAGAGACATGTGATTTGCCTGTCAGAAGTTAAATATTAAATGAAACATTTTACATCTCACGCACACCGCAAGTGTGGAAAACACAGTCTTTAAGTTTCCCCCACACGTCGTATTTTCCTGTGTAGGCCAACATGGGAATATGGGGTATTTATATTGGAAATATTTTAATATTTGTCGAGAAAACCTTTGTTGAAAACTATTGCAACAGCATTTGTATTTCTGATTTACATACATACAGGCTTGTATACACAGATGTAAAAAACAATCTATTTAATCTACATTTTTTTATTATATAATTTACACGTTTTTACGACCCGTTAACAAAACCGTCAGCACATTTCAAGTAGTCGGTTTATCTTTAACACAATAAACTGCACCATCACAGGCGTTTACATATGCTTGCCTATCTACCTATAGGAATATTTCATATCCCAAGTTATCAACGTGCACTCAAGATTTCAGCGTACAAGCGATTGCACAAGTTTGGCCGTATGCTTTTAACATTTCCAGTTGAATTGTTGAAGTTTGATATGATATTTTGACTTCCAAACTCCTGTGTATGAATAAGCCTGGCCTGACGTCAATACGGGTCACCAATCCATCAATGTCAGAGTATGTATGGATCACAGGGTCCATCGATAACCCCGCGGCCTACTGCATCGGTGCAGGCATGGCGTCAGAGCCCATGCAGATATGGAGATATGTAACTGGATACCGTGTAGAAGGTGCAGTGTGCGACATGTTTGTAGTGTTCGGAAGGACCGGCCTTTCTGTATTCTAAGGATGTGTTTTGGAGCAATGGAGAGCAGCAAGATAGCTCAGAGATTAATGTATTTAGAAAAGGCTGTGTACTACCATTATGTTCTGAGGTCAAATATTGTGTGTGTGGTACAGGTTGTACAGGTGTGTGTGTGTGTGTGTGTGTGTATGTGTATGTGTGTGTGTGTGTGTGTGTGTGTGTGTGTGTGTGTGTGTGTGTGTGTGTACGTGCGTGTGCGTGTGCTCATGTGATCAATCAAACACCAAACCATGCTGTTAGTTCCACACTTACAGCTCCTTCATTGCATGACCGTTATGAGAACTAAACCAACACACTCCTCATAAGGCCATTAGGGTTTCGACCTATGGCAGTGAACAAAAGTCCCACGTAGCATTACAATTAATTCCACACCCTACTGACCAATACTTACACCCAGGGTATCACTGATGCATCGTAATATAATACACTGGCCTGGCACACGGCTCTGGTCCTCCAAAGTAATGATCCTGAGGATGTGTGTGTTGCTCATTGCCAACTGGGGGTGTGGGGTGGTGGGATTTCTCCTGGCCGGTGGCATCAGGAGAACAGCAGTATCCGCTTGGGTTAATGTCCCTATATTGATCCCCAGCCACCACCGCTATCGAAAATGAATTACCAAACTCCGCACAGCAGCAAATCCGTCATTTCTGCTCAGCCAGCCGGCCAGAGCAACTTATCGGTCGCCGTGGTGATGGATGTTAACTTTCACTTCTAGCTCTCTTTTGCTAATTTGCCGGGGTGAACTAGACCTAAAAAGTATGTAGCAAAAGTTTCATATGATGAACCTGTATGAGTATGTTTAAGTTTGCATTAACAAACTCTATGCCCTGTATCACCTTATCTTTCCGATGCTCTCTGGCGTATTGTGGGCAGTACACACACACACACACACACACACACACACACACACACACACACACATACACACACACACACACACACACACACTTGGGTTAAGTTGTTCTTTGCCAATAAAAGAAAGCAAAAAACGCCCAGATATTTTCAGAAAATCAATTCATTAGCCTAGAGCTCATATTTAGTTAGTATTTATGTACTGTTTTAGAATACATGAATAAGTATATCCTATGGCAAATACAATATAAAATATTAACCGTGTCGATATGTGTGTTGTGAAGGGGCAATGCCGCAGAGACCCAGTGATTTATTTTATATTAATAACGGCGGGTGAGTCTGTGGCTTCAGCCCCACACTGATATCAAATGTACACACACATACACACACACACACACACACACACACACACACACACACACACACACACACACACACACACACACACACACACACACAGACACACACACACACACACACACACTATACTTGTATGATTATGCACGGGTGAATTTAGTGGATTTCCTTTTGTTTTTGTTGTGTTTCTTTCTTTCTTTCTTTCAATTGAATTTGTTTAAAAAAAGTTATGAATGGTTATTCTTTTTTTCTAGTTCTATCCAATAGATCACTGAAAAACCGTGTGTAGTCCACAGCCCTTGCAACCTCCTCTAATGAGCAAATCAATAGTGAACCCTATGCATCACTCTGTATATCACTCTGTGTATGCCTATACACCTACACAATCAATAGTGTCAAAAAAGCATGCACACAAACATCTGTTAGGTTGGGTTTGTCCAGTGATGTGTTGTTGGACATGTCTGAACAGGCATCGCAACAGCAAACCACACAATTAGTTATGAGATAATCAGGTCAAAAGTTTCATTCACGTTTAGATTGGAGTCACCAGGGCCGGTTTGTGTTGCTAGGTGACATTTTTGTTTGTTTGAAAGAACGTTATCTGTTGGAATGGGTGAATTGTGCTCATTTGATTTCGCTCAGTTCTGTCTGTCCTTGGCAGGGACAATTGCCTTGTCAATAAAACAATTACAAAGCAACACAAATCAGCCAATAAAAACAATTGGTAAAGGCTTTTTTATGTTTATTAGTAAATCTGTACAATGATAAATACAAAATAAATGTATTATGCGTTCTAAAATCCAAGTACAGTGTAGATATACTAAACAATACAATTTAATACAATGCAATATCTGATACACAACCGAAAAAACATGTGCACACACACACACACACACACACACACACACACACACACACACACACACACACACACACACACACACACACACACACACACACACACACACACATATACACATCCACACATATACACATATACATTTGTAACAGGGCAAATCCTTTACCAGAGTTCTATTTTCTTAGGAATCACTCTATGGAGATAGACTAATCTTTTCATGGATTCTTGAGTGAGTTTGTGGCTGATGCATCATGCTTAATGTATTCTAAAGTATATTTACTTGAATCTGGCTATTGGCAAAAGTTAAGTAGCAGTGTTTAGTAATGTGGCATTGATCAGGCTTCAGAGCAAGTCAGCGGGAGGAGGCACTCTCGTCCACAGCTACACACCCTGGCCTTGGTGATGGGAAAAACACTCCTTGTTTGCCCATGGCTCTACTTTAAGTAGGAGCCTAACCCCGTAGCCCCTCTGTCTTCACAATTAAAACCGATACGTATTGTATGAGAAATATATTCTCATACATTTTTTACTTGCAATTTTATTATTTTCAGTTGATATAAATTGTTCATGGGATTCTTCGAATGGCGTTGCAGCCCGTTAATGCGCATGCGGGATGGATAAACTTTTTGTTTTGCTTTATTGGATACACATTATAGGCCTGATCTGCGGTTAAAATATAAAGCATGTTTCAGAGACGGAAGTTAAGTAAAAACAAATGTAGATTTTATTTAAGAAACACTTGCACATTTGCAGTTTGTCAAAGAATTAATGCGTTGCCATAGATTATAATTTAGGCGCATTTGCATTTGAAAGCATCCAGCAATTGAGGACTATAGTGATCAATAGCCCTGGTGCCATATCGACCTATCCGCATTCCGATCGATTGGCTGAAAAAAATTAAAATGGTTTCGAACGTTGGCGTGTGCTTGGTAACACTTAAAATATCGTGTGTGTGTGTATATATAAAGGCCTACCGGAGTGATTTATTTTTATTTGTATTCATTTGAGTGTCGGATTAGAACAAAATGCCACAGGAAAAATGGATCCGGCATATAGGCCTACTAAAATGGTTTCCGCTTCTAAAAAAAGAAAACAACTAATCTCTTTTACTTCATCAATCAATAAAGCTAAAATCACTGCAGCCATAATGCTTGAATATTACCCTATTAATTCGGAAACAAATTTAGGACATACAACGTAGCCTTTTTTGTATTAGATGTATCTTTATCTATTTTTATTCGTTATAAATAAGGCCTGAGCTATCTCATATCTGGTTATATCTTTTTGTAAAATAATTATTATAGAGCCTACGTTTTAGGCTATCAGGCGTGATAGTATTTTGTAACAATTTTTATAGTTAGGAATTTAGTTAAAATGTATTGCTATTTACTTAACCAGTCTATGGCCTACACGAGACGTTATTGTCATCGAAATAATTTAGTCCACTGATATAGTTAGGCTGCTATAATGTATATTATAGGACTTTATTTACTGCTTGGTTAGGGTTCGCTGGGTTTTCAACACAAATTTGACTATTTTGACATCCTATTATCAAAATGAACTTTACTCAGGTGTCTTCACGTGTTGTCGTCACAATCAATAGAGCTACTAATCACATAAACATTCAATGGTGTTTCGATCGAATTGAGTTGGATAACTAAAGCTCAGTGCTGTTATCTCAACGCTCTTAAGAATTCCTATTTTTTTTTTTTGGTAGGAATTAAAATTATGTTAAAAACTTGTTTTATAGGTCTATTACCATGTCCGACATAACTCGGACATCAACAAAAAACTAAAAAGTGGGTTTCATCTACCTTTATGGTAAATAGTTTAGGCCTAACATAACAAACATGCACCTTGAAGTTGAAAAACAGGGTTTGTTAGGTTTTTGGCGTTATAATCGGAAAATAATTAAATGCATCTGAACGTCTGCTCTAAAAGCAAATGCAAGTGAAGACTTTTTGACCGATGATGTATGTGTGTGTGTGTGTGTGTGTGTGTGTGTGTGTGTGTGTGTGTGTGTGTGTGTGTGTGTGTGTGTGTGTGAGAGAGAGAGAGAGAGAGAGAGAGAGAGAGAGAGAGAGAGAGAGAGTGAGTGAGTGTGTGTGTGTGTGTGTGTGTGTGTGTGTGTGTGTGTGTGTGTGTGTGTGTGTGTTTAAAGCTTAGTGGGGATGTACGTCCACAGTAGTTGCATCTGATTATCTTTATAGTTTTCATGTTTTAACAGTTTGCTTCATGTCAAACCCATGTTTTATGGACTGTAACTGCAAAGATTAAATTCAAAATGTGGACAACCATATAGCCACCAGAGATGATCAAACCAAGTTGTTGTACAATTTTGTGTTGTAAATCCTTGTTAAATTTAAAAACAACTGTTCACTTTTACCATTTAGAATTTATAACGGCAGAGTATTGAGTATTGTAAAGCCTATGCCTATGTGTCTGTGTGTATGTTTATGTGTTAGAGTCTGTGAGTAGGCCTATGTATGGGACTGTTTGGACGTCTTTGTTTTTAATGCATGTCCTATGTGGATATAGGCCTGCACTACACAATAAAGCCCCACTATAGCACAATAACCAAATTAGCGTAGTTACATTATTCTGTATGTTGAGTATTCTATGCTTGACTTTGCTTCATTTTCTCTGTGTATTGAAAGGGCTGAATAATTGCAGTACAAGAGCAGTTATATCAATTTCTGAATAGTAAAAAAAGAAGGACACTTGCAATTTATAGGTAAAACTGGTATTCACATTGGATTATAAAAATCACCAACAAATTGAGAAACATATTTAGCAATAGTTTTTTTTATGGTGTGTTACGTCATGTTTTTATGTTCATATTTCTCTCACCCTGAAGTCTGGTATGAGTTCACCAACCCTTCTGCCTCATTACCTTCCACTACTACTAATACAGGATTTATTATGGGCTTAAAATAGCCTAGTCCTCTTCCTCAAAGGGGATCAGGCATTAAATGAAGATCAGAGGGATAAGGGTCTAAAATAGAACACTGCAAAGCTATTGTTCTTCTTAACCCCTTACAAATGTTGCTCAGATAATGAGGGAATCTACATTGACTACCTATTTCTAGACCCCCTATTTTGCTTCATCCCTCTGTAATTTGTCTTTTGAATTTCTACATGGCACCGCCTTCTCCCCAACCTTCTTTTGCCTCTACGAAAACAAATGGTACAATTCAACATAATTAACCATTTTTGACAATATTATTTTATTTCACTGTATGTAATATTTCAGCATTCTACAAGGTTAGTAAGTCTGTTCATTTGCTTGACCTTTCAATACAATCAAATACATTATTTTGCTGTAGGAAAATAAAATATATCATTGGTAAAGAGACATTCAGTTGTTTATTAAATATCTGTACAATTATCTTTCTTCTTTTGGGTTTTAGTAAATATCATTTTTCACAAATTGCAATATGTGATAGGAATTTCGATACACAAAACCATAGCAATCAGGAGTACTTTTTGCATAAATGTTACAAAATAGCACTGTGTTGAATGACAATTATTGCATGTCTTTGTGAGCAATCTATGTGTTTGCTTTTATGAACTCTATGCTTTGAATATACGCTGGTCAAGAAATAAAGCCTCATGTGATTGGTTAGAAATAAAGCCTCATATGATTGGTTTTCAAAAATTCAACATATTTCTTCCCAACAGTCAGAGGCGGGATCAAGTACAATGGACTGTTGCAGCCCCCCCACCACCCCCACCCCATCACTCTCTCCCAATACACACACACACATACACACACACACACACACACACACACACACACACACACACACACACACACACACACACACACAGTCTTCCATGCCTCTACCCTTCCCCAAGTGAAACTCTCAACCTCCACACCCGATAGAGCTCCCGTTGCTAGGCGACAGAGGGAGAGATGGATTGAGGAGACAGAGTCGATCAATTCTACAGAGAGAAAAGAGGGAGGGATAGAAAGAGGGAGAGTGCGGGTGAGAGACCAAGTGAGAGAGGCAATGAAGAAAGACAGAGAAGGGAGATGGGGAGAGGGGAGGGGAGGACAGAATGCAGAATGATTGCAGTTCTATTGAGGTTTCATTTGGGCTTGAAGGGGATCTTTTAGGGCATCCATCTTTGTTTACTGTATGGCACCTCCGAAAAGGAATCCATCTATGAATTTGTCCACCTCTCAATCTTTTTTCCAACCAGCTTATGTGAATACTCTTACACTGCAATTTTCTCATCAGCAAACAATCACATGCTATATATTCCCTCTTCAAGAGTCTTAATTGTATATTGCCATTAATACCTATTTTTGGCTCTTTCTTTCACTGTTCCATTGCATGCACGTACGCACTTACATACGTGTGTACACACACACACACACACACACAAACAAACACATACACACAGATGTCCAGCTAGGACCCAACATGCGATTGTGTGTTCTGCTTCTGTGAGTGATCATTTGTGCATGCTTGCATGTGTGTGTTTGTGCATGAGTGTGAGTTAGTGTGTGTGTTTGTGTGTGCGTATGCCAGCATGTATGTGTGTGTGTGCCAGCATGTGTATATTTGTGTGTGTGTGTATGCCAGCATGTGTGTTTGTGTATGCCAGCATGTGTGTGTGTGTATGCCAGCATGTGTGTGTGTGCGTGTGTATTTATGTGTGTGTGTGCGTACAGGCCGGGTGTTGAGCGTATCGACTGCGTATCGATCTCACCACTCACCTCCCTGCAGTCAGCTCTTGTCCTACATAGCGTGCCCTGTCTGATTTCTCCCTTAATGGCTTTTATCCAGCTCCAATCTTTATTTAAACTGAAAAGTAAGAATTAGCACTCACTCCTATCCTAGCCTCTCCTACCTTTGCTTTTTTACTTTCATCTCAGTTTAAGTAATACGTTGCCCAACTATACAGCTACATTTCCTTCCTCCCATTCAGAAACAGTAATTGCATGTGTGGTGATATTTTATTTGTCCTAGCCCAGCTTTTTCTTTCTGTCTTGCAGTTGCTGTTGTTGTTGTGGTTCTTCTTTCAGCAGTGTTTTTATGCCAGGAGAATACTGTGAAAGAAACTTAAATGTATCCCTACCGTTCCCCCCCCCCCCCCCCCCCCGCACTCATTTCCCTTTAGCTATGAAAGCACCCTCAGTCGGTTATGATCCCAACTTTGATTAGCATCAAGACGGAGCTGACATTTCTGCCTCCAGATGAGAATATTTTTTCCTCCCATCGCTTGTTCATTTATTGATGCTGTTTTATGTTGTTGTGATCAACCAGGCTCTGCCCAGGAAGGTCCTGTTTGCATTCAGTTATCCCTTACGTTAGAGAAATGATGGCAGGTACTCTTATCTCGGCCGCGCAGAAACAAGCCATACCAAATAAGACACGTTGGACTATCTGTGCTAGCACACACAATGGGGATTAATTGATCCCTTAATACCACAGATAAATCAATCCCTTACTACCCCCCCCCCCCCCCCCCCCCCCCCTGAACTCTCCAGCCAATCAGACGGCGTATCGTTTGATCAACAGGCCACTGCTGGCCAATGGGATGGGATGTAGCTGTTGACTGACAGCGGCGTGGGGGGATGAGCCCTAGAGGAGGGAGGAGGAGGTGGGAGGAGGGTGGATGAGGGAGGAGGAGGGAGGGGGAGGGAGTCCATTGGAAAGTAATTGGCAGCGAGGCTTCTACTGACGGCTTTGGCGTGGAGTCAGTGCTGCATGTACTGTGATCCACAGAGAGCCCTTTGTGTATAGAAGAGGAGAGAGGTGGCCTTCAGGCCACTTAATGTGCTTCCAATGGTTAAGATTAGGAATCACATCCTCAAATCAGAGCTGTCAGTTTAACACAAATATAACATTGAAACAGTGGTCTGTAATATATAGGTGAACCGGTAAAATGTCACAGTAATCAGTAACACTTTACAATAAGGGTACGTTAATCAACACATAGTTAACAGGGGTTAGGGCTAGGGTTAACCTATTAAATAATGTATAAATGAATACCTAACATGAACATCATAACCTTAGTTAACATGAACACTATTAGTAAACATGAACACCATTAGTAAATGATTACTAGACTATTAGTTAACTATTAATTAACTGCAAGTTAATTGTTAGTTTATGATTATTACTGCATTAAACAAGGTTGATTAATGTATTATTGAAGTGTTATCAATACGTTGGTACGCATGTGGTGTCAATTATTGATATGAAACAGTTAATATATTATTTATACATTTATATATATAATGTGTAGTAACTATACATATATACTTTATGCGTGCTAGCTCTTTCTCTATAATGTTACGGCAATCAATATGTTGCACATGTATATATGATGCGCATGTATATTAGGCAAAGTATTTTAGTATACACTCTGCCGTATCCTAGACATCACTAGGATATGGCAAAAAATTCAAATTGTATGATTTTGCAGACTTTTATCCAACACTTTCTCTGCCTTCAAGTGAGGCAGAGAATTTTCAAAGTATACAATCAAAATCAGTGCTGCACAAGTCCAAGTTTCTGATAAAAAAACAACAACTGGACAAAGCTCAGAGCAGTTATAAGAATCAGCACACAAGGTTAGCATTTGGCCATTGTCTCTAGATCGCACCATCTTATCTCCACCTTCATGGGATCCATCTCCATTAGACGTTCCCTCACAGCCCACCACTATAATTTCGGCTATTTTCCCTTCGTTTTGTCTCTGCCCATCCCTCCACCAACTCATCTCTTTCTTATCAGCAGCCTGGCGCTTCTGTCTTTCCCACAAACATTGTTTTCTTCATATGGCTCAAATAATAACAGGCTAAAAATATGCCTTCTTTTTTCTCTGCGTATTGATTTTGCCCGTAGCATTGTCTATGGAGAGAAATAGTAAGAGAGAGGAAGAGACAGGAGGAGGGGGAATGAAACGAAGTAGAAACAACCAGGAAACGGATTACCTTCTGTCTGGAAATACCCTCACCTCTTTCCATTTATTGTACTCAAGCTGATTGCAGAATACTGCTGTGTTGTATGACCACACTAAACCTCACAAGTGGGGTGTTACCGAACCATTTCTTCGTTATTTTATCATACCCAGCAACATCAGAAAGAAATGCAACCAAAACAACACCCATCAGTAGACCACATGTAATAAAAAAAGAAAAAGCCTATAGAAATCAGAGAAACCCCACCATGGCTGATGTATACCAGATACGCGTTGCGTGGAGAACGCTCAGACCTTTTTGGTGCTGGTGTGTAATGGGAATGGAGAGAGCTGATCAATAAGCCATCGATTGGAGCCGGCCAGAGTCTGGGGAATTGAGGGTGAGAATAGAAAGGGAGTCGGGGTGGGGGTTGGTTCCAGGTTGAATTTTTAAAATGCGCTATTTCAGAGATGACAAATGGTCTCTTTAAGACGAGGGGGAGAGAGACAAAGACAGAGAAAGTGAGCGAGAACGGAGAAGAAAGAAATAAAGAACGAGAGACGCTCCGTTAACCGGGGAGATGTGTGTGTGTGTGTGTGTGTGTGTGTGTGTGTGTGTATGCTCTGAACACAGATCTGAGACCTCTATGCTTCTCACAAGTTGCTCTGATTTCGGATAGCAGCAGTGGAACTACAAAGACAAAGAGAATAGGGATTTCTCATTCTCAGGCCTCGACACAACACACAACATTCAGCACATGTCTGTGTTTTAGGGGAATATGAATAGGGTCGATGTACTGTGGAAGCAAAATAACACATCCCTCTGATGCTGAGGTAGGGCCCCAACAACAGCATGGCTGGCCCATACAGCACAGATTTATTTAAAGGAATACGCAGGTCCGATACCTCGCTTAACCTTGACAAACGCACTGGGAATACTAGAATACTAACTAACATGGTCAAATAGTAAAATGGTCATATTGACTAACATACAGATGTACACATTGTCAAACATGCATGCAATTCAACTGAAATGTATCCTGTGTATTTTTAGCTTGGCTTTATTTTAGTTTTTACACATTGCATGCACTTATTTATGGTATTTTCTCTTGAATGGATTTTCCCAGACCCTTGTTGTGTGAGGTCAACCTTTACATTATGCATTGCGTTACACCGATTTTACAAAGTGGTCAAGAAGCCCACCTGGACACATTAGTTTGGTGTGATAACTCAGCTCAAGTGCGGCTACTGGAAAACAGTTAGAGCACTAGTCGGTGAGCACCCCAGAGAGAGGAACCTTTACCTCAGTAACAATTCAGCTGTAAATAATGTATTGAATGCAAAGTTAAGGTCCACAGGGAGACGTCTGTGAGCTCATTATTATTTTACTTTGTAACCCTTTTTACGCAGTCCGCCCGCCTCTCCATGATCGACTTTAACTTCCTTTCATTGGATTTGATTTAAAGATGCTTTTACCTGCGGATATTTTTATGGATATTGTATATATGTTTTATATTTGTATGCTGCTCAGAGTTTCGAAGGCAGCTCATTTGTGCACAAGCCCTGGTGTGTGTTCAAATGTATTTGTGTGTATGTGGGGGGTGGGGAGGTCCTGTATGTGTGTGTGTGTGTGTGTGTGTGTTTGTGTGTGAGTGTATGTGTATCAGTTTATGTGTGTATGTGCGTTTGTGTGTGTGTGTATGTGCCTCTGTGTGTGTGTGTGTGTGTGTGTGTGTGTGTGTGTGTGTGTGTGTGTGTGCGTGTGCACGTGTGTTTGAGGACGTTTTATGTCGGCCGGTATCGTGAATTTGTGTCTTTATTCTGTGTGTTAACGCGGTGATCCGGGGTCCATCGATCTCCGGGCAGGATGTCAAACATTTTAGCGGCGACATCGCACTGGTTATGGCCCCACGCGGCTTGGTCGTTAATGCATTAGAAATTGTTCGTTCCTATCTTTCCAAACTTATCTCACCCTACTGTCCTGAGCAACACAAGAATACCCCTCCAATGGTACATACATATTGCCCCCCCCCCCACCTTCCTCTCCCCCACACTCTGTTACCAACCCCAGTCTGTCCTCTCCCTCCATCTCAATCAATCTTTTACGACGCCCGCTTGCATCTCCCTAATGTTTCCGGACTCGAGCGTAGCCCCGTTCAAAAATTCTTAATTAAGACCCTTTTGTGTGTTTACCGTTGGGCACATTACAATGTGACAGGGCTAATAAAACAACAGGAGAAGGCCTGGACGGAGAGCATGCGCTCCATCTGATCCATTCCTCCCTCACCTGCTTCCATCCCCATCTCGCCTTATCTCACTCCATCCCAAGCCTCTTCACTTCACCTCGACTGGTTGTTTTTTTACCTCACATGTTCTGGGAAGTGGTAGGGGGAGGGGTAGGGGGAGGGAGAGGGGGGTGGGGGAGGGGGAGGGGAGAGGAGGACAGGGTGTGTGTGTTTGTGTGTGAGAGAGAGAGAAAGAGAGAGACAGAGAGAGAAAGAGAGAGGGAGAGAGAGATACATGGTGGCTGATGCGCTGGTTTTCGACAGTCTAGTATTCATTAATGTCGATTGATGACACAGTTGCTTTGCGTCTTTTCTTTCTACGTGCCCAGGTGTCGTCACGTCGACATATCTTCATAATGGCTCGCTATCCTGCAGCCTCTCATGACTCTGACTATTAAGATTCATGAACCTCCCTGTCTGAGAGTCAACTCTTATGGACATAAGCCATATGTCTGCATTCACACATCAGCATTTTTCTTAATTTATGTATCGACTTATGCAACGTTTGCGCATCTCAGAATGTATGTATTAGATCTGTATGGGGCTTTTCTCTGTGGTTCGCTCCAGTGGATCAGCCTCTGTTGAAGCTTAATGGAGATGTTGGCATACCAACACCATCCTCTCTTCTGCTGTTTGGAAATGTTTCTCACAGACAATTCACTCATTTGATGAATTAAAGAATAAATGATACTATTCCCTAAATTCAGTGTCAGAGGTATTTGTAGAATTTACCATAGAGCAATGTATCCGATTCCGTCTAAAAAGCATAAATAAATGAATGATGCTGCACCATTTGGGGTCATTTGATTTGATTGAAAGGTGTTATTAAATTCATCCAATCTTTTCATGCGTCTCCATAGATGTGTGTATGTGTGTGTATATCTATGATGTTTCAACATTCATGAAGTGAAGAGCAGTTCGTTCAGCACGTTCAATAAGCAGACTCACCAATTAAATTAATGAAAAAAATAGCTATTTCAGCAGATCAGAACACACTCAAACACAATCCGTTGAAGGAACTCAAAATGGCTTTGTCGAAAGGCCATTGCATTTCGAAAACATGATGAAAAAATGAGCTTTCGTATTGCCAATATAATTGGTGAATGTATGATGTGTATGATGATGCATAATAATGTATTTTAAATAATACTAAGAATGTGCATGGGCCTCCCTGCATAAATCGGCACACCATAAAAACTACATTTATAATATATTGCTGAAGCATTTGAATGAATAAGAACAAGGAATGGGCCTAGAAGTCCAAAAAAGAACAATGTAAACGTGCACTTCTATGACTGTGTGTGACCATGTATGTTGGCGTTTGTGTTCCCGGGGTTTATATGATCTGCTACCGCACCTGACAGCAGTGAAGCCCTCTGGGAAGCCACTATTGCATCTTACACTCGGCTGAACATATACCTCACATCAGAGGTGTAACAAATCCATTCTTGTCTGCCAGAAGAGCCTGTGAACAGCACATTTTCCACACCTTAGTACTACTGTATGTCTGTGTTCTCATATGTGTGTGTGAGTGTGGTGTGTGATCGCACACGTGGGTGTGTGAATGTGTGAGTGTGTGAGTGTGTGAGTGTGTGTGTGTGTGTGTGTGTTTGTGTGTGTCCTAATGGCGTCTTTAGAGTGGTTAATCAGAGGAAAGGTTGTGAGACTGTCAAAGAGTCAGGTTGGCTCTGTTGAAGAGTCCTCGAGCCCTCTCTCAGCATGTTGACACCTCTTAACCTCAGTCTATCATCTCTCACACTCAACGGCTCCCCTCCTATTGACACTCGCCACCCCACAGCCCTCACAGACCCGCGGAGAATCCACTACAGTGATGGTGAAGTGCGAGGGCCGGCCTTACGCAACATATGAAAGTATGGATTGTGGCCGTTCTGTGCCCTTGGTTCCGCTTTTGTAATGGATAGATGGATAGAAGGGTGGATGGATGGATGGATAGATATATAGATGGATGGCTGGATGAATAGATGGATGGATGGATGGATAGATGGATGGATGGATGATGGATTGATTGGTGGGATTAAAGATGGATGAATTGGACTGATGGGTGTGTACATGGATGGATAGATAGAGGGATAGATGGTTCGATCCATGGATGGTTCGATGGATGGATAGATAGAGGGATGGATGGGTGGGTTTATGGATGATAGATTGATGTAATGGATGCAATAATGGCTGTACAGTTTGATGAGCGAGCAAGGTATAATGTTAATAATCAAGAAAAGTCAATATGCTAGATTTTGCAGTTTGCAGTAGTAAAAAAAAGGCATGTTCCCTAATGTATTGTTCCCTCCTCTCTCATTTCTCCTCTAAATTCAAAAGGTATGCCGGACCTCTGTCCACCACTGTCATTTGCTAGTGTAAGTGGGGTCAGGGGTTTAGGGTCAGCCAAGGAGGGGTTAAAGGTCACAAAGGAGTGGGTCTTGTTAAACTACCTTTTAGCCTTCTTTAGGGTTGTTACGTATTGGTTCAGGGAGTAGGTTAAGTTAGAGGTGGGGTTGTGAGTACTACAAGATATAGTACTTTATGTCACTTGTATTGTCCATTTATTGCCCTCCTTTTAAATATGTGGAGTATGAGGAGTTCAAGGAGTTCAAGGGCAAATATCTTCACCTTCTTCAGGGTGAGTATATATATATATATATTCATATATATGCCAAAAGAGTTTGCAACATATTGTCCACACAAAAATACTATGACATCTTTAGATGTCAAATGTTTTGTTAGATCCTCGACAATATATGAAATAAAAAGATACAATTCACTATTTAAAATTATTATTATCATTATTATTATTATTATTGTTATTATTATTGTGATTATGCTTATGATTACTATTATTATTGTTAATATTATTGTTATTTTATTTTATTTTAAAAATATATACATATTGCGAAAAAATTATGGAACTGGGTCTCACTGATCAATGTATTGGAAATTAATTCAAATATCAATACCATTACTGGTTGTCTTCAATCTTGATCTTTAATACGATGATAATAAGCATATTAATTTTTATAAGTCTCACTCAATAGCTTTATAATATGAGGGATGGCTCCTCACTTTTGAATGGCAAACATCCATCTTTCCAGTCCATCTTGCCATTGATCACTTAATAGTGTCATGCTAGCAGCACTCTCCCTCCCTCTGTCTCACTCTCTCCGTCTCTCTCTCTCTCCTTTAATCTCTCACTCTCTCTCTCTCTCTCTCTCTCTGACATGTTCTCCTTCTTTCTATTCACACCGCGCACTGTAAAATTTGTCCTTATTCCCTGCTTCAGTGCGCTAACTGTGTGCAGTACCTTTTATCAGTCCAGAGCTGTTAAATTAATAAATTGATATTGACGAGCTATCAGCCAGGGATAAATTATTTGGGAGCAGAAGGCTGGGGTCACATGACTTTTAGTACCCACAATTCCGTAATTATTCCCCATGAGAACAACCATAGTGTGGTGCATTACCCAACCCCCACCCCCCTCCCAGAAATGAATACACACATTTAAATAGGCACACAACACACACACACACACAAGCACATACACGCACACACACACACACTCTCGCTTTCTCTCTCTCTCTCTCTCTCTCTCTCTCTCTCTCTCTCTCTCTCTCTCTCTCTCTCTCTCTCTCTCGCTCTCTCTCTCTCTCGCTCTCTCTTCTCCCCCCACACACACGCTTGCCTATCGGACTATAAATATCCCCACATACAGTAGATTATTGGGGCCATGGGAATATTGATGATCATTATTGCTATCATAACCATCATGATAGAGGGAATGAGCCTGCTGTAGATTGAATCTTCCAATCAGAAATAAATAAAAAATAGAAATAGAAGCGTATGCCTGCTGGCTAACAGAACAGGTGTGTCTCGGCACCCGAGTGTACGTGGCATGTGTAGGGAATGTATAGATGTAGCGCTGAATACAAATGATATAATATTGACCATTGCACTGCCTTGCGTATGGACCAGGTGACCTGCACGGCAGCGATGTAAAATGGCGGGGGTGACTCTCACATGCTATGCAGATGACGACATGGCCAGGTAATTAATGCTGATGAGAGGTGTGGAGGGAGGAACGAGCATGCCAGAGTGCCAATCACGGAAGTGCTCTCGTTGCCCTCCGGTCATCGTTGACCTCTTGACCCTGGCCATGGCCTATAGGTCAGAGGTCACTAAGCAAAGGGCACCCGGGTTCACTGGAGGCTCTGGTCAAGGAAACGTCACCATGGCAACGCTTGTCTCACAGGAAGGAGAGGATGGGGTGTCCTGTGCCCTCCTATGGCCTCTCTAAAATGAGAGAGTGCACTCGGACATGTGCATGAACGTGCGCGCGTGTGCGTGCGTGTGCGTGCACACACACGCCACAACTTAGGGTATGCATCACATCTGTACATTTTTATGGGTAGGCAAGCAGCCCCTATTGGATTACAATGAAGAGGCTGAACGTGTCAGTGCCGACAAGGGACATTGGAGAGCTGCTTTCATCCAAACGGATTTACAGTAGTCTAGCATGCCAGCAAAAAGAACGTTTTCTCTCTCTTTTTTTTTTACTAAACCAATGCTGACTGCATAATTAGCCTTTTTATTTTTGTAATAATACAGATACTTTTTATTTTATTTAGTTTTAATAAACTGACTAAAGGGGTGAAAAATAAATTTCACACTGTTCATTAAGGCAGCCTACGCTCAATAAAATTATTTGAGACGAAGACACTTTGATTAATGCTTTGATAGTGCATACCTCCGTCACTTGCAACCTTTTAGTAATTAAAACATATTTGTGCCCTCCCTGTTTATGCCAAACGTGTGAAAATTGGCCGAAACCATTTCCAGACATCGTGCGTCATCTAGTGGTTGGGTTTTACCCTCTCTCCGAGATCTTCTGCCAATTCTTACCATTCTTCCTTCTACCGCAAGAAAATGGGGCAGAAAAATCACTTGGTCTGCCTTTGTCTCCCGGGAGCCCCGGTCGATGTCTAGTCCTACCATATGTCTGATCGCAGCTGCCAATCAACAGGTCAACGCGACCCCGGGGAGGTAGAGACTAGTGGGAAGAGATCAAACAGTGGACCTCGGGGATGACAGATGCTGGTAAAAAGAAAGGCAATAAAACATTGCTTCAAAGATGGCAACGGTACACTAGGAGGCAAATTATTGTTAACAGTAATCTGCAGAATAGCGCCTCGCATTCATGATGATCGATTGACTATTATGGGGCCTTTGAAGCCGGGGGAACGGCGGGCTATTGTTCATGACGGGACACAACTAGAGAAAGCAGCTGGTTTTGGTTCTTCCGCAGTGCTACTTATGCCCTAAATACTAGCCACCTTCTATGCAATCATGCTTTCTAATAGTTTGCAATTTTCGTCAGTATTATTCAGAACCAGCTGGAGAACTTTTCGGGTCTGTGATTACTTTAAAAACTACAATGATGAAAGAAAAAATAAATCACAGTTCTATAAAATTAAATATTCACCTTGGCATGGCATGGATGTGATTTAAGATAGGGTTGCAAACACCCTAAATAAATAAATCGGATGAAAAAATTAAGCGTAATGATTGCTATAGCTATTTTTGGTATTTGATACATCAAAGACAATTACATTTCTGTTTTTTGGCATTAATTCGTTTTTGATGGGATGATGTGTTTATAGGTAGTTAGGTGTGAAAGATAGTTTAATATGAAAGATAGATCGATGCAATAAATGGATTTAGGAGACGGTCTAATATAAAACCATATTACAAATAAATATCAAAGCACATTTACATGCCACATGTTGGTTTTAATAAATAAAGTCATAATAGGCTATACATTAGTTAAATAATTTGATTTTAATGAGGGACTCATTATCAATTGTTAATCACAAACCCAAAATAACTCCCAAACTAAGACCACATTTGCGTTGATTTATAAACTGAATAAAGTCGAATGATTTCTCAATCTTTAATGCCGACATCATTTGTCGAGACAAATCTCTGCACTGCGTAGGACACTTCACATTTTATTCACAGCTGTTTGTTATTCCCCGTATACCACACATCCATATTTGTCTCATTTGTATCTTCTCAACAAACAATACAAGGACCATCGGAGTAAGAAAAAAAAAAAGCCAATCACATCAATCCAAATGTTGATAACCTTTAATTGAATAATAACAAGATAATAGCATCGCGTGACATACACACTCTCAGTGACATGGCGACCTGCATGGATTAAGCCAGTGGTCGGAGGTGCCTGTAAGATCAGCTCTGGAATGCTGCTATAAATGCATTGTAACTTTACCATCATGTTCCAGCAGAGCCCCAGCAGGGCAGATCTGCTTACTTCACTCTCTGTTAATCAGGAACAAGTCTCTGGGCCTTAATCTACAGCCCCCTTCCGTGCATTTTAATAGATTAGGAAAATGAAGTGCACATGCACTCACACACACGCATGCACGCATACAAACACACACTATCGCACACACACGTACACACACAAACACACTGACATTGACAGCACACAAACACACACATATACATGCGCACAAACGCACTTACAAAATGTGCATATACACAGATGATCTATGGTTACATTTCAATATCATTTTAGCATCCACAAAGATGCATGATGGCTTGTATACAGGTGCCAACAAATATACACAGACACACACACAC